>CM070725.1:9493651-9937343 GCA_036346275.1 Otatea glauca | reverse complement strand
TGAGGCGTTCGATAAGATGAGGATGGCGGAGCCGAGCTCGCCGTGATCCGAGGTCGAAGCCGGGTGAGTCGCCGTAGCAGGCGAAGCGCTAGTGAGGCTGCGAGGCGCCACCGGAGCCATTCTCGATGGCCCACCCCAAATCTGGTAAGTCAGGCGGTCTTCTCTCGCCTCTCTCTTCCCTTTGCCTTTGGCACCCGGTCGACCGTGTTTCGCATCTTCTAGGGCTCTCGGGAATGGTCTCACAGGCGTTGCTCCGGGAGAAAGCGTGAGCTGCGGCTCGTCTGAGGCATACGGCGACTCCTCCGCAAGAAGCGGGAGGAGGAGGAAGAAGAAGAAGAAGGGCGTGCGGCGAGGGCGCGTGGTGAGGCGTGTCGAGACCACGGCTGCGGCGTCCTCCACCCGGCAGCCGTGGGGCGCGGTTACCATCGTGGGTTCTTTTACGACTCGTCGGCCGGAGGTGGCCCGAGTGGAGGCAGGCCGGAGGGCGTGCGTAAACACCTTCTTTGGGGCCCAGCGGAGGCGGCCGTGCGGTCGACGTCGTCGTCACGCCTCCAGTTGAGGCGCCCCTTGTGGAGGCGGTTTCGGGGAAGCGGCCGGCGGATCTGCCCCTTGGAGGGGGACCGGCAAAGAGGGCGTGCTTGCCACGCACCCGCTCGGCTCAGTAAGTACTCCTTTTCCTCGTTTGAACATTGTTGCCGCAAAGTTGCCCGAACAGCTCCTAAGTGCTTGCGGTGTGCAGCGCCTATACGGGTGTGACCGTGGCCGCAGCTGCGGCGTGCTCTGTGGTGGCTCCGCAAGGGGCGGCGTCGTTCCCACCGTCGGAAGAGTCGCCTGCAAGGCGCTGATCGGTGCCAAAGGCATCAAGCCGAGTTAGCGGTGAGTAAATGGCCCAGCGGCCCGGCGGTAGAGCGCGAGGCGCGCCTTGCCATCGGAGGGGCGGGCCTCACCCGAGGGCGAGGTCGGTGAGCTCCGCCGCCTCAGCCGGGAAGCGCGGCCGGGTGGCGCGATCGTCGTTACGGAGGGGAATCGATGGCGGCGCTACTCGCGAGCTCATTGGCGGAGGCGGTGCCGGTCTTTGGAGGCGTCCGACCCGTGCCTCAGGAGGCATCGGTCGAAGCCTGGTGCGCAGCCGTCGAGTTCGAGGGCCCATTTCACCACCCTTGCCCGTGGGGCCGGTCGGTGGCGTCCCATCGAGCAGGCGACCGAGGGCACGTTGCCGAGTATGGCCCTTAGGTCGGGAACTTTGGGGCGGAGGAGGCGAGTGGGTCGCCCTCGACAAGGCGCTCGGAGCCTTGGCGAGATGGACAGATCCGGAAGAGTCGCTCTCACTCTCGAATCCTCGGTAGGGCGTTGGGCGTGATCGCCGGAGTCAGGCCGATTAGCATGGTAAGTTGATCGGGCCCGCTCTCGTACCTTGATGAATTTGCGGCGAGGCCCGGCGGAGTGTGCGCATTTCTGACATCTGCGGGCCCGCTCAGAGGCAGGTCGAGCTCCTCTGGCGCTTGGACAGCCCGGTGGGTGCTGGAGTGGAGAATCTGTCAGTGCTGCGCCTGAGCTACGCTGGCTCAGCAGGCTCGACCATCGGCGAGAGAAAGCGGCGGAGGCCCGCCAAGGCTGGATCGAGGCCACGAAGTCCCTCTTGAAGCGCATGGAGGCCAAGTCTCTAAGGATGAGGTGGCGGAACTTCGAGTTCCTTCGGCGAACTGTCGGCATCAAGGATGTCGCCGTCACGCGAGAGGGCCTTCGCTTCAGGCGACCGTCTACAAAGCAGCGGGACCGGGCCGAAAAGGCGCAAGCCGAGTGCGTTACGGCGGGAGATCGCTCGGAAGGAGCTGGTTTCCTTGAGGACCTCATACGAGGGGGTCAGGGAAGAAACCCGACAACAGCGGATCTGTGGCGGTAAGTGTCTCAACTCCTTAGTTAATTACGCGTAGCGACTCATAAGGTGTGCTCATCTGGAGATGTTGTGATCCGTAGAGCTGTAGAAGAATTTGAACGTCGCTATAGAGGCGCGGAAGGACGCCCTAAAGGCTCGTGGCGAGCGGTCCGGCCGCGGGCGTGGCGCAGTGGCGAAGGTAGCCGAAGGTGGTCGGCCCAGTGGCCAGCAGGCTGGAGCCGCCGCAAGGCGGCCCGCATGTTTCGGACGGGTCCTTGGGCACGTGGCGGGCCGAGCGCTCGCCCCATCTTGGCCAGTGCGGGCGCGTTGAAAGCGGCGTTAGTGCGTGCTTGGAGCTTCCTCGTTGGTCAATACCGTCTCTCACTCGGCGGTGCTCGACCTTGCGGTGGTGGCGGCGGCGTCGGCTGAGGCCGGGCCGGCAACGAGATCGGCGAGTTCGAGCTCAAGTTGAGCCGCCGCTCGGGAGATCGCCGACCACATCCCCGCAGAGTGCCCTCAAGAAGAATAAGTAGAAGTTAGATTCGTACTTCTTTCTTGTAAAGACTATTATTAGTAAATAATCTTAAACTTAGCAAGTTCAGTATGCCTCCTGCCCTCTTTTATGTCATGGTGGGTGCTCGGCCGCCATAGTCGTAATGACCACCGGGTCCTTATCGTGGGTCGGTCGCCGGAAGAAGCGAGAGAGGATAGGAACTTTTGGCCACGTAGCGGTTACGCGCTTGTGAGGGATAGGAGTGTTCCGGCCGGCCAAAGGTCACTCCACTCGGGCACTTCCTTCTTCCGCTAAGTGCTACTTGCCGTAGCCCATTGGGCGTGGGCGTAGCACTCGAATCGAGAGGGTTGCCGCTCGGGATGGACCTCGTGACGGTCGGTCACGGGACCGGCATGGTAGCGTGAGTTAGCCGAGTTCTTGCGGGAGAGGAGTGCTCCGGCCAGGCCAAAGGTCACTCCGCTCGGGTACTTCCTTCTTCAGCGAAGTGCTACTTAGCAGTAGCGTGGCCCTGGGCGTGGCCGTAGCACTCGGGTCGAGAGGGTTCTGCTCGGAAGGACCTCGTATTTGGTCGGGTCACCGACTGCATAAGCGCCGACGAGGCGGCTGAATGGGGCGCCATAGGGCCAATGTCGCGTGGCGACAGTGCTCTGGAGGAGAAGTAAAGGCGACGCAAGGAATAAGAAAAGGACTTTAGGGATAAAGCGCCTTAACTTTTCTATGTTCCAAGCGTTGGGAGGGCCAGTGACCATCAGGTGTCCACAGTCGAAAGGTGCAAGCCGAAGAACCTCTGCGACGGTGAAGGGGCCTTCCTAGAGCGGCGAGCTTGTGCTTGTCTTTCTTTGGTGCGGACCCGACAGCGAGGACCAGTCGCCGTATTTGAAGGATCGCCCTCGAACTGGCGGGTGTGGTAACACCCGAGCTTGTTGATACTTGGCGATCGTAGAATGGCTACATCAGCGCCTCGCCAAGCTGGTCGGTGGCGTCTTGTTGCGGCGAGCCCCGAGCCTCGTCGAAGGCTTGTAGTCTTGGGCACACGTATTCGGTCGGTTGGCGGGACAGCCCGACCACGAACACCATGAAGAAGCGGTGTAACCGGTCGCCCGAGTTGGTGTGGTCCGCAAGCTCCAATGGACGGAGGGTAGCTCGGCCACCCATCGCCCCGCGAAATACTTCAGTCGACTGAAGATCCGTGGCTTAAGTCCTTGGAGGATCATGCTGTTTGCGCGTTCGACATGACCGTTAGTCTGCGGATGGGCCACGGCTGCCCAATCGACGCGGATGTTGAAGTCGTCGCAGAACTCGAGGAACTCCTTCCCCGTGAACTGCGTCCCGTTGTCGGTGATGATAGAGTTCGGGACTCCAAACCGAAAGATGATGTCGCGGAAGAAGGTGGCGCTTGTACCAGCGTGGCGCTCACGGCCGGCAGCCTCTATCCACTTGGTGAGCTTGTCCACCGCGACGAAGAGATGAGTAAAGCCCGGGCGCTTTCTTGAAGGGCAGGCGGATCGAGTCCCCACGCGCAAGCGGCCATGTGATGGGGATCGTCGCAAGGCTGGTGGCGAATCGTCTGTCAGGCGAAGAATTGGCATCCGCCAGCGGTCGCGTACAATGCGCTCGGCGTCGGACACGGCGGTCGGCGATAGAAACCTTGTCGAAAGGCCTTTCCTACGAGGATCGAGTGCGGCATGGTGACCGCGAGACTCGCCATGGATATCGGCGCAATTGTTTCCCTTGGTCGGCGAGCGCACCTTTGGAGGACCGAAGGACTCCTTTTGTAAGTCGGCCCAACCGGGGCGAAGGATTTACGCCGACGAGCGGCGGCGGGCCTCGGTCGGTCGGCGAGGCGACCGTCCACGGACGAGTCGATAAAGGTTTCCTCGATCGGATTGATTGTTAGCACGCCACGGCCCAACCCGGCGGGCCTCGCCCGGCCGCCACGCGGTTGGGGTGACCGTCTTTCGGTAGGTCGGAGAGCCGTCGACCGAAGTCAAGCTGGGACGGAAGGCTAGAAGGTCGCGACGAAGATACAGTGGGGTGGCCCTCTGGAGGCAAGATTAGCTAGGTAATCGGCCTCACCGTTGTAACATCTGTAGCTATGGTGGAGCTCGAAACCCTTCAACCGCTCTTGAACTGCGCACTTCTCGGCGATGTCGACCATGCGGGCATCTCGGGGCTCCGCGACCTTCATGACTGATCGGCGACAAGCTTGGAGTCCCGTGGACATAGAGTGGCGGCGCCGAGTCGGCGACAATCGGAGACCGTTGGCGAGCCTGCGTACTCGGCGATGTTGTTGGTCGCGTCGAAGAGCAGCGATGGCGTATTGAAGTCGTTCCCGGTAGGAAATGATGGCGACTCGGCGCCCGCGCCGCTCTTGGTGTAGGACCCGCCGAAGTACATCGTCGATGCTCGGGGTCTTGAGCACCGGTGGCGCTGAGCTTGATCCACTCGGCGACAAAGTCGGCGGGGGCACTGTGACGATCACCATTCGAGGGCGTATGTTATGCCGTGACGGCGAGCTCGGCGCCCTTGGCTATCCTTACGAGGCATCACGGTTGTGGGCGATCTCGCCGGCGGACGGCGTCCACCACGGTGATGGCGTCTTTGGTCAAGTAATGGGCGAGCTTTTTGGCGATGAGCGCTGCGTGAAGCGGCTTACGCACTGTGGGTACGAGCCTTGGACTCGAAAAACACTTGATGAAGTAGGTGGCCGTTGTACCTTGAGTTCCACGGCCCTCTTCCGCTCGTTCCACCACAAGGGCGCGGCAGCGATTTGGGCGATGGCGGCGATGTAAGGCGATGGTTCACACAGTGCGGGCAACCGGGGCGGGCGTGAGGACAAGAAGGCCTTCAAGCGGGTGAGGGCCTCCTGAGCCTCTGAGTCGGTGAAGCGGTCGGTTTCTTAAGCGGCTGTGAGGCGGCATTCGGGCTCGCCAAGGCGAGACAAAGCGGCAAGGCTGCAAGGCATCGGTTAGCCTCACGGATCCCTTTGAGGTTGCCAGCGGGCCCATCCTTGCGATCGCGAGATCTTCTCTGATTGGCCTCGATGCCACGCTCGGAGCGATGAAGCCGAGGAGCTTCCACTTAGGGACCGAGGCGCGCTTGCGGGGTTGAGCTTTATCTGGAACCGTCGGAGATTCGCGAAAGTCTCCCTAGGTCGGTGATGAGAGTCGCGGCCTTCACGGTCTTCACGGCGATGTCGTCGGCGTGCGCCTCAATGTTGCGGTCGATCGGTCGTTGAAACACGTTTGCATACATCAGCGATATGTAGCGCCCGCATTTTGGACGAGCGGCATTGTTACGTGGCGAGAATGAGCCAAGCGGAGTGATGAAGGAGTCGCGAGCTAGTCGGACTCCTTGGCGCTATCTGGTGGTAGCTTTGAGTAGGCATCCGAGAAAGAAAGGACTCGCGCAGCGGTGGAGTCTATGACTTGGTCAATGCGGGGCAAGGAGCGGGTCCTTAGGACATGCTTTGTTGAGACTCGTGTAGTCAATGCACATTCTCCATTGCCCACTCTTCTTTTTACAAATGCTGAGGTTGGCGACCACTCGGGTGGCGTACCTCTTTTACGAACCCTGCAGCCAAAAGCTTGGCGATCTCCTCCCCTATGATCCTGCGCTTTTCCTCGTCGAAGCGGCGCAGGCGTTGGGCGACCGGCTTTGAGCCTGGTCGGATGCTCAAGGAGTGCTCGGCGACTTCCACGAAATTCCGGCATGTCGGAGGACTTCCATGCAAGACATCGTTGTTGGCGAGAGGAAGTCAGCGAGCGCTTTCCTATTTAGCGGGGAGCGTGGCTCCGACCCGCACGGTCTTGGTCTGATCCCGGGGATCGACCGTAACCTTCTTCGTGTCCTCGGGGACTTGAAGGATCCCGCCCTCGACTTGCTAGACTCAGGGGCAGACTCGGAGGCTTCCCTCCGGAGGTTGCGAGCTCGGCGAGACGCGATGACCGCCGGCGCAAGCTCAGCAAGCGCCGCTCGCGGTTATGCGAGCTGGAAGGATGAAACCACGATGATGACTCCCGCGGCGGGCATCTTGACCGGATAGGCGTGGCGGGACCGCCATGAACTTGGCGTAGCATGGCCTCCCAAGATAGCGTGGTAGGAACCGGGAAGTCCACGACCTCAAAGTGAGGTCTCGGTGCGAAATTTCCCGGTCCTCCAAAGGTAGCCGGACAGTCGACCTGCCGGCGGGTGGGCTGCTTGGCGAGGGATACGCCGTGGAAAGGTGCCTTGCTCGATCGGAGACTCGGCGAGGACCCCATGGCGTCGGCGTCTCAACATAGAGGATGTTGAGGCGTTGCCGCCGTCCATGAGCACCTTGGTGGCGCTTCTTCCACGATGGGGTCGACCACGGCGGATACCTTCACGGCTACGGGGCGTGGTGGGGTGGTCGGTTCGATCGAAGTAATCGGAGTCGACCACGAAGGTATTGAGGGGCGGCGGTGGCGGTGTGGACCTCGCGGTGGCGAGCTTGAGCCGGCAGCTTGCCGGCGTAGCGGTCGAACCACCAAAGATCATGAGGCGGCCCGTCGGGTTGGGAACTCGTCGTCAGCCTTTTTCTCCGCTGACCCTTGGGGCGGTTGCTTCTTTCCTTTGCCCAGCGGCGTCGTGGGGCGCCGGAGAAACGCCTCGAGGACCTCACAATCCGGTACTTGTGTTTGGCGGGAACCGTGGTTTGAGCACGGGCTATCCATCAACTTTCCGAAGTGGTCGGAGGCGCGACGGTCGGTGCCTTGCTTGCTGGCGGCGGTCGGCAGTTGCGACCTCTTGGGCCTCGCGGACTGCTTTCCATGCCGCTTCGCTTGCCGGGCGGTCGGAAGGACGGCTCGGCGCCGGGCTCTTAATTGGTTTGCCATCCTCAAAGATGGCTCCCAGCCTCCTCGTCGGGCGTGGTTGATGGCGATGTCCGAAGTTCCTTGGTGGTTACGGGCTTAACGCGGCCTAGCTTGTGCACCAAGGCCTTACAGGAGGTGCGTAGATGAATGCCCCACAACGCCGGCATCGGAGATGTCGGAGAGCTTCGTTGCGTCGGCGGGAGAATCGCGGATGTAGTCGGAGAGTTTCCTGGCTGCGCTTGCAGCCCTTGAGTCCCGGGAGTTCCCGAGCGCTTGTAAGTGCCACGGAAGTTGCACCGACGAAGAGGGTCTTCAAGTCAGCCCAGTTCTGATGGTTTTCACGGGCAAGTACTCGAGGCGGGCTCGGCCGAGTCCGCAAGGTAGATGGGAGGTATTGGATGATAAAGATCATCAGTTGCTCCCCCCCGGCATCTTGAGCGGTAGTCTTGAGCCATCGCGGGGTTTGTGGCCGGAGTATTGGCAATGTTGGTCGGTGCCCTGAATCTAGTAGGGAAATCCGCACGGCGAATCCCCTGGCAGAAGGCCCGTGGTCCTGGACCATCGGGGCTTGGGCTTCGGTGGTGATGGCGTCCGCTATCCACAACACGCGAGTGGGTGGCTTCATCCGCCACCTTTCTTCGTGCCTCGAGGGTGGCGCGAACGTCGTAGGCGTCACCGAGGCGCTGGCGCACCGGGGTGCGTGAGGCCTGGGGTTGTTCATGGTGCGCCGCCATCTTTGCCGGGCCCAACCGGCTCGTAGCAGATGCTATAGGCGGCGGCGGAGGTGGCTTCGAATGGTAGGAGCAGTGCGCATGTCTTTGCCGCGGCAGACGCTCCACCAACCCCCGGAGGTTCTAGTACGTGGCTTTGGCCTCCAGGTCGTCTGGCTCGGAAGGCCTCGGGTAGCATCGCGGCCGCGACCACGTTACGACTCGCGTGGGGAAGGCGAGGCCGTCATACTCTTCCACCAGCTTGTGGCGTGCTGGCGTGTGCGCGTGCGTCGCCAAGCATCTGCGAGGCTCGGGCTCCTCTGCTCGGGTTGGCACAGGTGGTCGAGCTTCGACCGCCGCTCCTCGGCTCTTGGCTGTCGTTGAAGCTCGGCGCGAGCTTGAAGCGCGTCAGCGTGCTCGCGTTGGTATTCCTCCTCCTGCGCCTTAGTGCGCCGGATGGGACCCCCCAGCCAGCGGGAGTTACGGTCAAGTCGGCCAGTGCCCGCCATGTTGCACTCGCGAGTCTGCGTCCGTGGGTGGGGTGCTCAGTGTCGGGGCTGGAATCGTGGTGGAAGAATCTTCCGACAACTCATGGATAGAGGCCGGCATGTAGCCGGCCATTGCCCTAAGGTATGAGCTGCGGGGTGACATGGTCACTGCCGAGCCAGGAGCTATCGCCGAAGTGGCGTGGTGCTCCTTGGGTTCGGCCAGGGCTGTTAGGGTGCCTAAGCGGAGTTTGGCGAGTCATGGGAGGCGGCGCTCGGAGCTCCGGACAGGCGCTGGTCTCGGAGGCGGCGGGATAAGCATGAGCCCTCTGCCGAAGTGGCGGCGAAGTCAAAGGAGCCGGCGGATCCGGCTTCCAGCCTTGATCGTGCGTCGTGGGTGAAAGATGCCATCGGGGAGGCCAGCGGGAATCGGAGATGTCGATGAAAGCGCGCAAAGGCCCCTACAGCGCGCCAATATCGGCGTTTGAGCAGGCAAGTAAATTTGTAAGTCTAAGGGGTCGCGTTCCCACTCCACGAATGGTTAGACTCGAAGCCCAAGGTGTATCTTGGTTGGTGAAAGTCCCTACTCGATTCGTGCGGTGGTATTGTATTACCTTTAGTGCGGATGGCTACACAATGTTTACAAGCGCGGTAGAGCCTTAAGCGCAAAAGCTGATTACTTGTGCGTGTGTCTCTCCTTCTCCCCTCCTTCCCGGGGTTCTGCCTTCTTTTATCTGAGAGGAAGGGCGGGTTACATCGAGAGTTGGGGAAGGGCGAGGTGACCTATGCTAAGAGCTTGGTCCTTCGTTCGTCGGCCGATCACCGCCCGTCTTGCCCACGCTGGTCGGTAGTCTTGTTGGGCGGAGCGGTTAGGCGCCGTTGGGAAATGGCGCACCGCCTGCGAGCCTCGCGAGTGTTGGCGTTCTTGTGTATAACGTTGTGTGCTGCGCGGGAGGGCGTGCTTTCGTGTCAAATGCGTGGTGGTCGATGGGGTGGAAGCTTGACGGCGGTCATTAAACCTTCTTGGGAAGGGCCACTGCTCTCGTATAGTCGCCGATTGACCCGTCCGTGGGGCGCGTGGCGTGGGCGGTGGAGGCTTCGACACGCGGCCCTCGGCGGAGGTTGCCTTGGTTTGATCGGTCGGGGATCCGACCTCTTTGTGGAGGTCGGGAGCCTGCTGCAGTCGAGGATGCCTATCCCGATCGGTCGGGAATGGGCGTCCTGTGCGGCCCTGCAGGTGCTTTTGGTCGGTAGCGGGCTTGGAGCGGCCTGCTAGGCTTGAGCTATGCTTGAGGCAACCCGCTCGTCACCCTGGGCCGTTGGGGTACCCCTGGTATGAGTATTCGTCACTTGACTAATGGAATATGGAACGATGTTATGAACTTGTGTGTCATGTGTGGTCACACGATGAGATTGAGTTGCGGTGGCGAGAGGATGTCACGCAACAAGGTTAAATTGCTGATGGCACGTGGTGCTTGGTAATCAACTGGGTGGTTATGATTTAGATTGGGGCAAGTGGCAAGGGGCGAGAATGCCAAGGTGGCCCCGATGGGCAGGGGGTATGTGGAAGTCTTGCCTCGATCATCTTAAAGACTTAACCTTGCAAGCCTTTGACCTGAGTCTTACTTGCAACCACACGTCTGGATTGGGACAGGCCTAGTTGATTAGGGTTCTGATATCTTTCCTCTGATACCTCAGGGTGACGGTGCAGGGGGTGTATGCGTGCGGGGCGTGCACGTGCTACGGCTTGGTGCCCATCCAACGGTGATTGACCTGTCCTATACTTGGCTCGTGTGAGGGAAGTGATAGTGAGGGTAATACCGGAGAGGTTCTTTGGTTAAGGTAGAGGTTCCTGAAAGGCTTTGTCGTGAATTCTCTGCCAGTACACCAAAGGAAGTGTGCTAATGGCCAGGCACAAAGAGAATATCACATCGTGTGGGTAAAGTGCATAACCTCTGTAGAGTGTAAACCTATTCGAATAGCCGTGCTCACGGTATTGAGCAAAGCTAGGAATTCTGATTAAGGGTTAGACTTTTGAAATGAAAACTTAGAATGGGATGGCAGGATTGCCATGAAAAGTTGGAACTTGACATAGGATTGGAAACTTGGTTTACTTGAGAAATGTTGAATCTATCTAATACAGTTATTTGTTTTACTGTCTTTCCAATTTATATACTGTATTCATTTACAAATGCTGCTTATTGCAAAATAGCCATGTTAGCCATTTCTTTGGAATAAGCCTTGCATATAGCTATGTTAGAATTGCATTCTGTGCACGACTTGTTGAGTGTTTTATGTACTCACCCCTTGCAACACACAAAATCATCAGTTGAGGAGAAGACTACAACTTCGAAGGAGGAGAAGTTCCACGAGGAGGCGATTATCTAGGAGTTGAACCTTATCGAGTTGCACGTGGTATATTGATGGGATTAAATCGGCGTTCTTCATTCATTGTTGTTTATTTATTTTGAGTTGAAGCCACCAAGGCCTCACAAGTGTAAGTTTGACCTTAAGGTCGTTCAATAGTTCTATACTAATAGATGAAGTCTTTATTTATTATTCCGCTGTGTATGATTGTGATATTTCATCTATGTTGAGACTGTGTGCACTAGCGTGATCCTGGACTAGTGCTAAATACACAGAGAGTCCGAATTTGCATATTCGGGTCCCGACAGTCACCGAAGCAGGGCAACGGCTTGGGCTTGCCAGCGGCGGCGTTTCGGCGAGGCTTAGGGCCAGGCGAGTGCATGCGGAGCTTCATATGTGATTGCGCACCTAATGGTAGGCTTCAAAGCCAGCGGTGGCAGGAGGTGGCTCGCCACCGAGGGCCAGCGGCGGCGTCACGGTCGACCGGCCATGAAGCTTGCCAGAGCTTGCTTAATTACGCACAAATGAAAGCTTGGTAAGCATTAATGGACCTAAAGGAATCCATTTTACCCTTTTTCGGTGCCGAAGATTGACCGGGCTAGGCTACCACCTATCGCCAAGTCTGAGGAAGAAGGTAAGCGGTGACTGGCGATTTGGGCCGAACTGTGCAGCAAGAGGTGCAATGAGCTTATGGGTGTACAAGGTTATTTCAAATGAAAGGAATTGACGATCACCTCACCGAGGCATGACAATTGCAAGTTCCCCCTTTTCTGTGTTTCTCCGGCAGTGGCAGTAATGACCAGCACTTATGGTCAGTTGAGTGGTCATGGAGTTTGTGAGGGTGGAGGCGAGGCTTGTGAAAGCTATTGAGAGGTTGTGATGGCTTAAATAGGCGGAAACCCGTGAGGGTGTTGCGGCACCGTAGTTTGGATAGTGAGGCGATGGCACGGTTTTCATGGTCAATGCCGGTGCAAGACATGGCCGTAGCAAGGCATAGCCTAGGCAGGTTTTGGGCAATGAGCATTGGCCATATACGGCGATGGTTGAGGTCGGCGCCGAAAAGTTCTTGCTGTGGCAGCGCTCGGGCAGAGGGAGGCAGAGAAGGAGATGTGCTAGTGACTGCCAGGTAGAGTCAAACTACAGGAGGTGGCCCACAAGGCAGTGAGAGAAAGAGAAAACCAACTTATCCTATGGCTGGACACATCAGGGTTCAATCAATTAATGGAGGAACTATTCATAGTCAAAAGTTTTTGAACTTTTTATGCATGATCTAGAGATGATATTCAAACTACTGTAGACATTTTGGCTGAAGATAGAAATTTATAAAATTCTGACAAACTTGCTGTATCAAAATTTTGTTTTCTGATTTTTATTTTTCTTAGATAACAATTTACATGCAAATATTTTGAAACTTTTTCTATATGGTCATGTCATTCTATAAGTATTTTCATAAAATGTTTAGGAAGATATAAGGTCTGTAGAATTTTAATAAATTCTGGCATGTTCACTGTTATTAGTCACTTGTCACTGTTTTTGATTTCTTATCCACATTAAATTATTTTACATTGCTTTGAAACTTTTTAGGTCGGTTACTCAAATTCTGTAGATAACTCCATAAAAATATTAGAGAATGATCATGCATATATATTTTTGAACAAATCTAACAACGTTTATGTTCTTTGTTTAAATGCTATTTTTGATTTTCTTGAGGCATTAAATATATTCAAATTATTTTGATACTTTTTGTGGTCATTCAGGAGATGGATTAGGATCTATCTAAATTTTTCCAGATTTTTCTCTTATGTGTTTTTGGTTTTTACAAAGAGGAATCCAATCAATATGAAAGCATTTCTTAAAGATCAAAATCCAAGAAAAAGTTCAGAAAAGATGGAAATTAAAAATAAGATCATTCTTAAAATTTATTTTCATAGTTCTTTATTTTGAAAGAGATGATTTCAATAATGTAAATGTTCTTTTCTGAAGACCAAAATTCAAGAAAATAAGGAAAAAAGTTAGAAATTAAAATTAAAATCTTAGTTTCAATTAAAAAATTATTTTCTACATTTTATAAATTTTATTTTATCTGTTCTTAATTTTTTTGGGGTTGTTACAAAGGAGGTGAGCAGGAGAGGGAGGACTGTAAGGCCCCCATTTTTGATAATTAATACCAAAAGTAGATACCATGTGCATACAGTACTAGTCCCATGATCAGTAGCTAGTACGCACAAATACAAATTGATATCACAGTCATACACAAACTTTATTAATACAGCGAAAGCAAAGTACATAATATTTTTACAATATCAAAAGTAAAGACATATCAGTGGAGACATATTTCTTGTAGTATATCTTTAACCCAATATCCCCACAGGCAACTGACAAGGAAAACCCTAGTAAAATTCATCGTTCATATCCCCGATTCCTGCATCGTAAAATGTATCATCGGGGAAATCTGTTTCTTCACCTAAAAATATCAACATAGGCAAGTTGAGTACTTACGTACTCGCAAGACTTTTGCAAAACCTAATATATGCAGGCCAATTCAAGGAAATGCTCATCGTTGTTTTGCGCAAAGCTAATTTGAAATGTAAATACAGAATAGTAGATTGCAAAACGGAATTTAAGTAAAAGAAATTTAATACTGAAAGTAATAAGATATAAGCATAAACAAATTTCAAGTACCTGGGTTTCATGACCATTTTCAAGAGCCAACTTCTACCATCACCTGGTAGAATCCAGTTTTATGAAAATAAAAACAGCTAACTAGTGCTGGCGCACCAAGACTCCCATAACCGCGAGAACGGCTTTTCAAAAAGTTTGATACTCTGCAGAGTTGTACAGCTTTACCTACAAGTAATGATCAACCCCTTTTGCTAGGCCAGTAACACACTTCCTTTGGTGTGTCGGCAAGGAAATCATAACATAACTGTTACATTGTTTAACCCTAACTTTGCACCAGCCCGGTGACGTCAAACCCGTACTATGGTGTAAATGTTAGCACAGTCATTGCACAATAATGATTAAGCATATCCATAGTATGGCATTCACCGTTGTATCAGCAAACGTGACTCCCAACACCTCGGTGTGAGCGCCCCTCCGAGCAACTAGTCACTGAAGAAGCTCGTACTATCCCAGCCTACCAATGTGCAAAGCTAGTTTTAAGCAACTTAATAGGTTAAGACTGTCCCATACCAGCACTTGTGGTTGTACGGTAATTTTTGGGTTTAACGAACACGTAGTTCGGTCCTTAATCCGACACGGGCGGGCAATAATCTTCACCCTACACTACGTACAAGTCCCTTGTACACCCGGCTATTGGCAGTAATTGCCCGCATCAAAACCATAGTTTTATTTTGCTTTTTGATCAAAATACCAACCATAAAGAATGGTCATACCCATTGATTGTCATATCCAACATTTTTAATCATTTCAAGGTTTTATGTTCATTTAAGCATGGCTAAGCACGACACTAAGTGTGATTAACCCAAATCGACATCAATTATTGTCTAAGTTATTCTAGGGTTTTCAAGGATCACAATTTCATACTTATCAAGGAAGTTCCATGAAACTACAGGTACATCTACCAATACCCATAATATAGTAGCCTTTAATAAAAATAAAGTATACTGTAAAACATTTAATGAAAATATTTATAAAACTGGGATCAATATGATCAAAGGGGGTGTGCTTGCCTTGTTGATTATCTACATAGTCGAATTCTTGTTCGTCGTCGACTATTTCGGACTCGTCGGGTTCTATACGTCGAATAATAATAACATGGAAATTCCAATAAAAAGAAAGAATCAGATGTAAGAGCCAAATAAAAACAACTGTATAATTTAAACATGATTGGGTATATGATTATATCATGTTGATTGTTTATTTATATGTTACATGAATATTTTCCGATTAGATTTTTGTAATAATAAATCTTATTTTCTTGAATTATTTACCTTTATTTACCATTTCCAGAGACTACTCTATATGTTTTATTATCTTGGATTTTCAGATTCTGAATTCTGAAATTATCTGATTTATTATTATTATTGGTCTATTTTCTCACCCTAAGCAATACTTTAAATATTTTCCATGGCACACCCTAAGTATTTTTTGCATATTCAGGTTCCTAACAGAGCATGGAGTCTAACAAAAAAAATTTCATCTAATTTGGAGCTAAATTGTAAAAATTCTATAAATGACATATTTCAAATTCTTTCTTTAAATTTAAAATATGAAATTCAAACAGAGTTCATTTTAAAATATTTTTTCATATTCTGAATCTACATGATTTTAGATGAATTTAGTAATTTATTTCACTTCATTTGGTTGGATAGTTCAAAAGATATTCAAGTTTGAATGCATTCGGTTTTGATAATTCTGAAAATTAGAAATTTTACTAAAAACGGAAAATTCGCTTTTGCACTGAAAACCCGCTTTCCCTTTTCTGCGCTGCACTGGACCGAGGCGCTGACAGGCCGGGCCTAGTTGGTAGCGAGATGTGCGTGCGAGATGCGGCTGACGCGCGGGCCCGCGAGCTCACGTAGCGCATGAGAGGCTGACAAGGGGTCCCGCGTGGCAGTGGCTCAGCACAGAGCGTGCGACTGGTTTTGTGGACCTGTTTGTCAGTGACACCGAGCAAAGGGCATGGCTGCGAGGCTCGCCGGCGGCGAGGGATGGCCGGAGAAGTGGAATGGGTTCCACTTTCACGCTCAGCGTGCTTGCGCGCATCTAGGGGATGTGTCGCTTCGGCTAGAGGTGGTCGGAGACGGCGCACCACCGTGAAGGGGGTGGCGGCGTCCATGGCCGACGGCGTAACGGCTAAACGACGTCATCCCAAGCTTGAACATCACCCAGGTGAGCATCCATGCATCACAAGGTTTCCATTTTCGGGTTTGGATAAGAAAATGAGTAACGGAGGAGGGCTCTCACCGTGCGACTGCGGCGACGGCGGAAGGAGCTCGGCACGCAGGCTCGTCGGGGAAGAAGACCACCAATTGAGGTTGCGGACCGAGTCTAGGTGTGGCGAGGTTGCTTCAGGCGAAGCGGTTCGAGGATTGGTGCGGTGGAGAGCGAGATTGGATGTTTTCCCCTTTTTCGGGTGTTTGCCAGAGTTGGGGAAGAAAGGGAGTGGCTGGCGATGACAAGGCGAATTGGTTCGGCTTCGCGGTTTCCAGGAGGGTGCACGAGAGCTAGCTACGGTTTTTCGACGCTTAAATAGGCAAACAAGGTGGTAATGCACAGGGTTTGAACGGGAAGGAAAGACGGCGGCTAGCGCGGCTTTCCCGACCGTTCCTTCGCGAGAGAGAGAGAGCACAGCAGCTGGGCAGGTGCGGCGTGGCAGGGGCGACGTGCAGGCTGCCTCGGGCGAAGAGTTGCGGCGCAGATCCGACAAAACGGAAGGGTGGCACGGCTTGGGCGAGAGAACGGAGAAGAAATGGGAGAAAACGGGAGGGATCAAGCTGACAGGTGGGGCAAGGTGGTCAGCAAGAGAAGAGGAGGTCGGCTGGGTGGACAGCTGTCCTTGAGGGCCCATATGTCAGCGAGTCACTCGGGTAAGTCACGGGAAATCTCTGGACAGGCTGAGGTAAAACCGGAGTTTTGGGTAAAAGATAAGCTTAATATTTTATGAAAATGTTTACAGAAGTCGGCAAGGAAAATACAAGGGTCTGGTAAAATTTTCGGATAAATATGATGTAAGGCCCCCATTTTCGATAAATGAATACCAAAAATGGATACCATGTGCATACAGTACTAGTCCCATGATTAGTAGCTAGTACGCACAAATACAAATTGATATCACAGTCATACACAAACTTTATTACACAGCGGAAGTAAGATTACATATTATTTTTACAATACCAAATGTAAAACTGCAGTGGAGACAAATTCTTGTAGTATGCCTTTTTAACCCATTGTTCCACGAGCAAGCGACAAGGAAAATCCTTAGATAAATTCATCGTTAAATTCCCGTATCCTGCATCAACGTAAGAATCGTCGGAAATCTGTTTCTTCACCTAAAAACATCAACATTGGTAAGTTGAGTACTTACGTACTCGCAAGACTTATGCAAATCCTAAAATACATGCGAGCCATTCCAATGAAAGGCTATTAAGGTTAATTTGCATAAAGTGGTTTGAAATGTAAATCTGAGAATAATAGATTGCAAAATGGAATTTAAATAAAAGCAATTTAATATTGAAAGTGATAGATTGTAAGCATCAATAAATCACGAATGTTTGGGTAAACCGATCATACTCAAAACCATTTCCTTCCGCACACAATGAAATGACCAACACGTGGTAGAAACCACTTTTTATGAAAATAAGCAAAGCGCTAACTATGTGATGACTTTACAAGTGTCCATGACCGCGACGCGCTAATCGATTAGTTTTACACTCTGCAGAGGTATCTGACTTTCCCACAAGACATGGTGACTCTTTGAGCAATCGATATTTGCACACCGCCTTTGGTGTGCCGCAGAGAGTCATGTTATAAGCTGTTACATTATTTAAACCTAACTTTGCACCAAAGACGGTGACGATAAACCCATTCGTGGTGTAAGAACTCGAGCATAGAAATGATGGAACTACCCACGGTATGGTGTACACCGTTATATTGGTAGACGTTTAATCCATGATCACCTCGGTGTGGGCGTCCGTCGAGCAATTCATTAAGAAGCAGCTCGTACTACTCCGGCCTTCCAAGTGCAAAGCTAGTTTTAAACAACTTAATAAGTTAGAGCTGTCCCATACCAAAGCACTTGTGGTTGTATGAATATTCTTGGCCTGAAAACAACTCATAGTTCGGTCCTTAATCCGACATGGGCAATAATCTCCACCCTACACTACGTGCAAAGACATGCACAACCGGCTATTGCCAATAATTGCCCGCATCTAAACCATAGTTTTATTTTCATTTTCCAACCAAATACCAACCACAAAAATGGTCATACCCATTTAAATGTCATGTCCAAAGTCTTTAATCATGTCACAGTTTTATCTTCATTTAGCTTTGGCTAAGCATTTCACTAAATGTGAGTAACCCAGATTGACATTAAATATTGTCTAAGCTATTCTAGGGTTTTCAAGGTTCACAATTTTCTACTTATCAAGGAAGTTCTATAAGCCTACTGGTACAATTACCACTACCCGAAATACAGCAGACTTTAACAAAATAAAGTATGCAGTAAAACATTTAATGAAAACATTTACAGAACTGGGATCAATATGATCAAGGGGTTTTGCTTGCCTTGTTGAGTGTCCTCGACTTCGAACTCCTGTTCGTCGAATACACCGGTTTCGTCGGATTCTACACGTCGTATGGCGACATATAACAAATACCAAATTTCGATAAGGCCAAAAAGAAATCAGATGGAAATATTCAAATAAAATGATTTCACAAATTCAGGAATGATTACATGAGTTATTTATTCCCATTTACAATTCAAAGATTTAGTTTATTTAAACCATTATGGCATTATTTACTACCCATTTTATAACTTAACTTTTTCTTACAACACACCCTAAGTATTTTTACAGATTCTGGTTTCTGAGATTACATGGATTCTAATAAAATTTATTTTACTAAATTTGGAGGTTATTTGCAAAATTTTCATGAATGGTATATTTCTAACCTTTCTTTTGAATTTGAATTCGAATTTCAAATAAAATTCAATTCTGAAATATTTTTGCATATTCTGAATCTACTGAATTTTATATGAATTTAGAAATTTATTTCATCAAATTTGGTTAAATGATTCAAAAGTTATGGCTAAATGAATATCTAGGTTTTGAATAAACACTGAAAATCAGAAAACTGCCGAAAATAGAAAGTGCGCTTTCGCGCGGGAAAATGCGCTTTCCTTTTCGGGGCGGAACATGAGGCGTTGACAAAGGGTCCACCGTCAGCTTAGCCTAGTATTCTGGCTTGTGGTGGCCGACGCTGCTTGTGCGCGTGACGTGTGAGGTCGACAGGGATCCGCATGTCGGCCGACGCAAGACGGCGCCGCGATCGACCGGCCGGGCCCGGATGGCGTGGCAAGAAGCGGCGCTTAAGCGCGTGGTGACGGCCGGGCCCGCTGGCGGTGACCAGAGCGAGCTGCGACAAAGCGAGGCGCCGCGGCGAACCAACACCGCGGCGGCGGAATCGATTCCACCGAGGCACCGGCGGACCAAGGTGCACCTTTGGGTGGTGGCGCGATGACCGGAGGTGGCCGGGAAGGCGGTCGGCACCGGCGAGGGGCGGCGGAACTCACGGCCGGCCGGCGACGCGACGAACTAGCTACTCTTAAGCTTGAAGATCACCCACACGAGCATCAGTGCATCACAAGGATCCCATTTCTGGGTTTAGCTCAAAGAATGAACGGCAGAGGAGGGTTCTCACCGTGCGCGGTGGCGGCGGAAGAAGAAGCGAGATGCGGCGGCTCGCCGGGGAAGAAGGGCTCAGGCAAATGGTGTGGACGAGTTCCTGGAGGCTCAAGGAAGACTCGGGTCGAAGGAATTTGGTTGGAATGGGTTGAGGCGGTGAATTGGCGATTTTCCCCCTTTTCGGGTTTTTGCCGTCGCCGGAGAAGATGACAATAGCAGCGGCGGAATGGATTGCACAGGAGGCGAACTGGGTCGGCTGCGACACGAGGAGAGGCTTTTATAGAGGCTCGAAGGCGGTTGGGCGAAGAGGGCGCGCGAAAAACCGAGAAGCGGCGTCGGCGCGGGAGAGAGGCAGAGAGAGGGGAAGAAGAAGGCGCGGGCGAGAGGCTGCCACGCGGGGGCCAGATGGCGGTGGCTGTCGGCTGAGGTGTCTCACTGACAGACTGGGCCCACATGTCAGTGAAACAGAAAAAGAACTTTGGCGAAGGCTCACGACCGAACGGGATTTCAACGAAAATTTCGACCATCAAAACAGCACGAAATTTTATAAAAATTTTAGCAGAAGTCGGCAAGATAATTTCCATACTCCAGTAAAATTTTAGCTATTTTATGATGCATGCATATTGTTATAAAATTCTGACATTGCAACAGTTGCTGCATTGCCCATTCGGTTTTTCTTATAATTTATGATCTAAACGAAGTTATTATTTTACAAAACTTTTTATGAAAGTTTTAAATGATATTATACACCTTCTGTAAAAATTACATACTGTAATTATTAATATTTAATTTTTAAAAATTCTGACATTACTGTTTTCCAGATTATTTATTCACTGTTTTTGAATTTTTAAAATTATAAAATGAATTATTAAATTCTTGATATTTTTACTGAAGGTTTATACTGTTTTTATGTAGGCAAGATAAAAATTTTGGGTCAGGATGACTTATAGATATTTTTACCAAATTGTTTTACCATTTTACCCTGAGATATTTACTCATGATTATCTTTGATTAATTAATATTTTTATAAATCCAGGTTGCCCACCGCCTTAAGCAAGCTGAGGAGAACCCTCAGATATTTATGGTGGCTTTGGTAAATTTTTGTTGAATTAACATCTTTACTTTTTACCATTTTCTATTTACCATATTCTTTGTTTCACTTTCTTGCATTAAAGAAAAGCCAAAAGAATATACAGAAAATCCAGGAAATTCAGAAATTTCAAAAATAATACACAAAAGATTTTTATTTCATTTTTCTTTATTTTATGATTTTTGAGGCTGTTCTGATCTACCCCTTACAAAAATCTCGTCCCGAGATTTGGAAATGACTAGAAGAAATCGGGGAACTCTTGTCGAAGATGATCTTCTCTTTCCCATGTAGCTTCGTCTTCAGTATGATTGCTCCATTGCACCTTCAACATCTTGATGGTCTTGTTTCTTGTTTGGCGTTCGGCTTCTTCCAAAATACGAACTGGATGCTCCCGATAAGATAAATCTGGCTGAAGATCTATCCCTTCCAAATCAGCGAGGTCAGAGGGAACACGAAGGCATTTCTTAAGCTGAGATACATGGAAGACGTTATGAACGTCAGATAGTTGAGGTGGCAATTCTAATTGATATGCCATCTCACCCATCTTTCCAATGATCTGAAATGGTCCAATGAATCGAGGAGCCAATTTCCCATGAATTTGAAATCGACGAACTCCACGAAGAGGCGAGACTTTGAGATAGACATGGTCACCAACTTGGCGAGTTCACGGCGGCGATTGTCGGCAGTAACTCTTCGACGAGACTGAGCCTCTTTTAGTCGGCTTCGATCATGGCCACTTGCTCTTGAGCTTCTTGAATAAGATCTGGGCGAAGAATTTTCTTTCTCCAACTTCAGACCAGAAAAGAGGGGTTCGACATTTCCTTCCATCTGGCGCTTCAAAAGCGACACTTGCAGACTAGATTGAAAGCTGTTATTATAAGAGAATTGGCGAAGGCCAAACTTTTCTCCCAATTAGAGCCGTATGACAGCACACAGGCTCTTAACATGTCTTCCAAAATTTGATTGGTCCTTTCCGTTTGTCCATCGATCGAGGATGATAAGTCATCTTGAAATTCAACTTAGTACCCGAAGACGGTGCAAACTTTCCCAAAAGCGAAGTAAAGCGGGAACCTCGGTCGAAACAATTGTCTTGATGCGCCATGAAGACGGACAATATTCTCGGATACAACTCGGCAAGCTTATCTCGAATGAGTAGTCTTGGCCGGAATAAAGTGAGCCACTTTAGTCGACGGTCAACGATTACCCAAATGGAATCATGCCCTTTCACGGTTCTTGGCAAACCAATAATAAAATCCATCTTGATATCTTCCCATTTCCACTCTGGTATCTTCAAAGGTGCGAAGTCTGCGGGGCGTTGATGCTCGGCTTTGAAAGCGGCATACATCACAGTTGCGACATATGCGCGACATCCTTTTTCAAACCGGGCCACCAATATTCTGTCGGAGATCTTGATACATCTTTGTACTTCGGGGTGAATTGAGAGGGAGACTCATGGGCTTCTTTGAGAATTAACTCTTTCAATTCGGATCATCGAGGAACATATATTCGATTTTGAACATAAGCACTTCATCGAACTTTCACGAATTTGGATTCCTTTCCTTGCTTCAACTCTTCACAGTTTTGATAATTGCTTCATCTTTGAGTGGCAGATTTAATCTGGGACTTAAGGGTTGGTTGCACCTCTAGGCGGCCAAATAACCTTTTCGACAACTCCCAAATTAAGCTTTTGGAAATCTTTTACGGATCGAATTGATCGGTCAAAGATGAAACAGAAAGACAATGAATCTTTCGACTTAGAGCATCTGCTACGACATTGGCTTTACCAGGATGGTATTGAATGCTAAGGTCGTAATCTTTTATTAACTCTAGCCATCTTCGTTGTCTTAAATTTAGATCAGGCTGGGTGAAGAAATATTTCAGACTCTTATGATCTGTGAATACACTGCATTTGTTTCCAATCGTAATGACACCAAATTTTTAAAGCGTGCACTACCGCACTAATTCCGGATCATGAGTCGGATAATTGAGCTCATGAGGTCGCTTGGCGACGGGAGGCGTAAGCTACGACTTTTCCTTCTTGCATAAGCACACACCCAAGCCCACTCTTGGAAGCATCACAATAAACATCAAAGCTTTTATGGACATCGGGTAACACTAGCACGGGGCGATGTTAGCCTTTTCTTTAATTCTGAAAGCTTTCTTCGCATTGGTGTCCATTCAAACTTCTTTTCTTTCTTGAGAAGTGGGTCAAAGGACGAGCGATTTTAGAAGTTTTCGATAAAGCGGCGATAATATCCCGCTAGACCAGAAAACTTGAATTTTGAAACAGCAGTGAGGGCTTCGGTCTAGAACAGCTTTGACTTTCTGAGGATCAGCGGAAATACCACCTTTCGAAAGAATATGGCCAAGGAAAGCAACTTCTTTTAGCCAAAATTCACATTTCTCGAATTTGGCATAAAGCTTATGCTCTCGAAGCTTTTCAAGAACCTTACGCAAATGATGCGCATGATCTTCTTGATTTGGAATAGAGCGAGAATATCATCAATGAATACCACTACGAACTTATCCAAATACTCCATGAAAACTTTATTCATGAGGCACATAAAATTAGCGAGGAGCATTTGTAAGTCCGAAAGACATCACGGTATATTCATATAGACCGTAACGAGTGGTAAAAGCGGTTTTAGGAATATCTTACGTGCGATCTTCAATTGATAGTACCCATGTCTTAAATCAATTTTGAAAAGATTTGAGCACCGGTCAATTGATCGAACGGATCATCGATACGAGGCAAAGGATATTTGTTCTTAATTGTGACATCATTCAATGCACGATAGTCCACGCACATGCGTATTCCACCGTCCTTTCTAGGCACAAAAAAATGGACTACCCCAAGGAGAAGAGCTAGGTCGAATAAAGCCTTTTCTTAATTGCTCTTGAATTTGATTCTTTAGTTCGACTAACTCATGCAGGGGCATTCGATAAGGCGCTTGGATATAGGCGCTGTTCAGAACAAGGTTTATAACAAACTCTATATCCCTATCTCGGAGGCGGGCCTAGCAACTCATCGGAAAAACATCGAGAACTTCGGAGACAATTGGAATCGCTAAGATCTTTTACTATGGTGAACAAAGGAAGCTTGAGAATTCGATGAACTTTGGATGGAAGAGAAATAAGCGGAATTCCTTGAGGCTAACCAAGGAAATGGATCGATTAGCACGATCTATGCATCCTTTAAACTTAAACAACCAATCCATACCAAGGATTACTTCTAACCACGAGGTTTCTATAAGGATAAGATCAGCATGAAACATGACTCCATTAATTTCAATGCTAACCTCGGGACAAAACTTAATTGAATTCATGGTGAACCAGGAATAGATTATCATTTTGGCGAGAGGAGATCAATTTCTAAGTTATTACGATCGACAAATTTCTTAGAAATAAGCGAGTGCGATGCTCGAGAATCAAACAATACCAAAGTAGGTACCGAGTGTACGAAACATACCGATACCACATCGGCGCGCTTGCTTCTTCAGCAGTCACATGATGAAGGCGACCGCTACTCGCACTACGATTAAGAGCTGCAGCAGGCTTGACAACCTGAGAATTCCCAGCTCCTGAAGGTCGGCCTGGGGGTCTCTGAACTCCCTGCGACGACTGCTGCCCTGACGCTTGACCTCTTTTAGGGCAGGCATTTGCATAATGCCCACGCTCTTTACAATGATAGCAGGTCACACCGGCTGCTTGATTCTGAACTCCAGAAGTCCTTCCTTCATTACTGCTCGAGGGACGAGCAGAAGGCTGCTGGGGCCGGGGTGCCTGACCTTGACGCCTTTGCTGCTGCTGCTGACGAGGCGGAGGAGGTCGAACATTGGTCGGCTGACCAACGCGCGGCCTCGGCAAATTCGGACTGGCAGCTTTCCGCGCCATCCACTTCCTCTTACGACTTTCCATAACATCACGCGAACTATGCTCGGCGATTATAGCCTTGTCCACGAGTGTTTGGAAGTCGTGGAAGTCATGAATGGCGAGAAAATGCTTAACTTCATTATTCAGATTGTCCCGGAAGTGCTCAATTCTTGAACTTCGAATCGACTTCGATGGCGCATAGCGAGCAAGGTAATTGAAGCGGTGAAGATACTCCATTACGGACATATTTCCTTGACGCAGTCAAGAAATTCCGTCTTTTAAATTCACGGGCTCGAAGGAATATCGTCTTCTGAAAGCTTCACGAAAACATCCCAAGTAACTTCTTGATCTTGGGGCCTTCCGCTTGAAAATTTTCCCACGGATTTGCGGCTCCACGAAGTTGGTACGACGCATATAGGACCTTCTCATGATCATTGCATTTGGCAATGGTCAACTTGCTTCCAATAGCTCGTAACCAATCATCGTCGTGGATCGATGAAGAAGAAAAGGTTGGAGGCCGGGTCATCAAAATTCTCCCAACTTGGCTGATGGGAGGCTTCACCAACACCGGCCTAGAACTTGCGGCACCAAGGTTAGTCGTATTTTGGACCAAACTGTTGGAGCAATAGGGTATTCGTCTGGCGACCCCTGTTCTATCATCGCAAGCACTTGGGCCATGGTTGGCGGCCTGGGCACCTGCCCTCCGGAACTTCTTCTTCTTGGACTTGAGGAGGCGGCGAATCTCGACGGCTTGGACGACGCGATGAAGATCCTCGGACTGCCGACGGATGGACTGGATTAGGCTGGGCTAGAGTGGCCGAAGTCACTCGCCGAGGGTGAGTTTCCGGGGTTTCCTCACTCCCCAGAATCTCATCCAAGGACCGGGTAGCAGGCATCTGGAACAGGATTATTAATGAATTAAGATCTACTTTAATTTTAATCTCAGTTGTTACCAAATGTTTTAAAAGCACAACTTGATTACTATTATTACGGATCACAACATCGTAAAAATATTAACTGAAAGTTAAATATTTACGAGTAGGAAACAAAAGCACACAAAACAATATCAAGCAAAAACTTTATTTCAACTTTATAATATTCACAGCAAAACATAACATTTATTTTTGACGATACTACATAAAAGGGCAAAACCAAAAACCTCTTCTAACACTACTCATCATCTGACAAACTCACAGACTGTTACTATCTCTACGACTAGAACTCTCGGCATCAGGAGGATAAGGGGTCTCCTGACAGCGATGCTCTTGCGGTATCTGAGGACTCCGCGGAGGAAAACTATGGGGATCCACCTGGATGCTCGGCAACCTAGGGCGACTCCCTATCACTGACATCCTTGCTGGCGACACACAGGTGATGCTGGGGTGTCGTCGACACAGTACTGAAATTGCCCAGGCGGCGAGGAACAATACCTGCAACGCAGGAGCGATGGCATTCTCGGGGAATGCTACACGGCGCGCCTCCTCAGTATTCGATTATTGCCGACGGCAATCTTGGTCGAGGCATTTATGAATTCCACTAGGTTACGTAAAGTGGGATTTTGTAACCCAGTGGTATCCATATAGCTATTCTCCCCACCTGGTGGCCGGGATGGAATCCTCCTATATACCACTGCCAGTTCAGGTAAGGTGTGGTGCAAACTGACAATAGCCATATAGGCGGCTTCATTCATGGCCATCATGAGGGAAGATCCAGGACCCTCAAAAGACAAAAACTCTTCACTATCTTCATCTCGGGTAAGGATATCCACCCTAGCTATGTATTCCACAGAAACAAAACTAACTGCCGCGTGGAATACTATATATCGTGGATTTTCGGGAAAATGGGCGAATTCTAGCAAACGAGTAAGAATTCCCGCCATGCCAGAATTCTCCCTATTAGTGGAAGTATAACATGGGGTGTATCCGCCCATCTGCACATTTAACAAGGAATTAGTATTCCTGATTAAATGTAAGACAGTAAAGTAATTTTTTTGGAAGAAAAGATTCTAGCAGAAATTTAAAAAAAAATAGGAAAGAGTTATTAACAAGTATACGCATAACCAAAAGAGGAGTTTCATGCATATAAAGAATAGACAGGTAAGATGTCCTAATTCAAAATTTTAGTTCACTTGGATCCTAATATCAAGTTTTAAGTTTTTATTACTCCCATACTACCTAAGGTTTCCTACAGTCAGCATGGCTCTGATACCAACTTGTAAGGCCCCCATTTTTGATAAATGAATACCAAAAATGGATACCATGTGCATCTGATACTAGTCCCATGATCGGTAGCAGTTCGCACAAATACAAATTGATATCACAGTCATACACAAACTTTATTACACAGCGGAAGTAAGATTACATATTATTTTTACAATACCAAAAGTAAAACTGCAGTGGAGACAAATTCTTGTAGTATGCCTTTGTAACATCCCGAAAAATGCAATAATATGAAAATTCATATTTTGAATTTGAATATATTTATTTCTGATTTTTCTTGACATGATTGAAATTTATTTGGATTTTCCCTGGATTTTTTGTATTGAATGAAAATCAAACAAATAGAATTAAAGGAATGGATAATGGTGAAAAGATAAAATGGTAAAAGATAAATTTTGGAAAAATTACCATAGAACCTTAACCTCTCTGGTAAGTCAGTAAAATCAAGAAGTAAAATTTTATGCACAGAAAAATGGGTAAATAAAATGAATGCCACCTCTTTTTGACTAGAAACAGTGCAAGTCAAAATTAATGAAAAATATTAGTAGTTTATCTGAATCTGGAAAAATTACCAAAACACCCTCAGGGTAAAATTTATCTCTGGTAAAAATCTCAGGATTTGATCATGTCGGCAGAGCCCTCTAATAATTCAAAAACAGAAACAATTAAAAGCTGGAAATCTTCATGTCAGATTTTTAATAAAATAAATACCCAATATTTTGATTTTAAAATTTTACATAGATATCCTTGACCTGTATATAACCCCTCATAAAAGTTAAAAAAATAAATAATAAGGTTTGAACCTTTAAATAAATACAAAACCGAAATTCAAATCCTGTACAAGTCTACAGTGTCAGAATTTTTATAATTTAACCATGCGGTATTTGAGTCTCGAATTTTTACTGAAGGTTAGAAACTACCAGTTAAGGTCAGTCAAAAAGTTTCACAAAATCACACACTGATTTGATAGCGTTTTTAAGGCTCACATGGAGCTGTCCGGCTGAAACTTATCCTCTGCCTCGCTTTCACTCACCGACGTGTGGGGCCATGTCCACTGTGCCATAACCGTTCAGCGGCAACGGAAAAATTCCCTTGGACACTGACTGGTGGACCCGGACCCACTTGTCAGCGTCACTCTTCCCTCTGCCTCTCTTCTTCTTTTCCTGCCGAGTCGTCCTCCTTGACGCAGAAACTTCGCGCGCGGCGTCTCTGCGCGATTCGCGCCACCCAGTGATTGATTGCCTCCACGTTCATCCTTGGGAGCTGTGCGCCATACCTGTCGAACTCACATCGTTTCCTTGCCGGAGAGATCACGCGCCACCTCGTCAAGCGCAAGCAGAACCGCGCAACACCTCTCGCGTTCAAATCTGTGCAACTCGAATCCCGGCTATAAATACTTGTGTGCCGTCGCCTTGAGACTCCCTTCTTCCTTGCTCATCTCTGGACCAAACACGGAACCGAGACTCGTGTTCTTCACCGTTTCTACTGAAAACCCGAAAAGAGGGGAGATCTTCAATTCGCGCGAAATTGGTATCCATCCTTGAAATTGATTCTTCCTCTAGCACCACCTGACTCCCTAGTTTACTCATCACCCTGAAATTTCATCTCTTTTCATCGGCAGAGCTTCCCCACCATGCCCGTTTCTTCTCCAACTCCGGTCGCCGGTGGCACGCTTCCACAGCCCTTTTCCGCCTCGGCCAACTGGAAAAATGGAACGCTCTAGCCTCATGGATGCCTAAAATGCTACCCATTCGGCCGGAGCTAGCTTGCTCTTCTTCTCCGGCGAGCCGCACCTCCTGCCGCCGCATGTCGCCGGTGGCAGCCCTCTCCGGGCGTCCCCGCCGATGATTGATACCACCCCCGAATGCGCCAAGATCCCCTGGAGCTCGCCGTGCCACCCATTCCGCCGGAACCCCGCCGGAACTTCGTCGCCGTTGAGCCCTAGCCATCCCTCTGTTCTTCGGTCGCTGCCGCGTGGGACCGCCTTGTCAGCCAGCCAAAGCAATCCCAGTGCATTCGGTAAAAGGCGCTTTCCAACTCTGAAAACGTATTTTGTATTTTCTGGAATTTACATAACCGAGCTGCTTTAAATGCTTATAACTTTTGTTTTGTAACTCCGAATTGAGTGAAATAAAATTCTAAATTCACCTAAAATATAGCTCTATCAGAATATAAAATAATATTTTGAAAATGTTCACTGGGTAAATTTGAAATTCAAATTTAAAGAAGAGACATAAATAAGTACTACATATTAAAAAGTTGTAAACAAACTTTAGGTGGAATGAAACTAATTTTAGTAAAATATTCATACTTCCAGAAGTTCAAATATATAAAAATATTTAAGTTTCATTATTGTTTGAATTACCTTCTAGTAAAGATTATAATCAATGTATTAGAAAATTCAAATAAACATAATTTGAATAAAAGGAATATGGAATAAGTAAAATTAGTTTCTAAATATTAGCATGTCAGTAGGATACTTGAGTTTCCAAAATATTTAAGAAATGAATTTGAATTGAATTATTATGACAAGTATGAAGTAACTAAAATGTAAAAAGTGTATATTCATATGGCATAGAAGATCAAATAATCGTGACATGGATCAAATGAATTCAAATAGTAACCAAACCAGTTTTATTATACCTCTGTCATTGCAAGGATCTCAGATATAAAAGGATATATAAATATTATTATATAAAACAGTAAATGATCAATAGTTAAAGTATTAATAATCTCATAATTGGAATAGTTGTAACCATCGCAAATAAACTCTAAATTTGATGAAATCAAATCCTATAGCTTTGAAAAGTAGTACCCTTGCTATTTAGGCAAAAGTATCTTATGTTAGTGCTAGGTTGAAATAAAATAATGTTAAACCCTAATGATCGTTTATAGGAAAAACATCGCGGATAAAAGCCAATTGTCGCGAAACCAACTTTAAATCACTTCTAGTATCATGCCCTATTAATGCCTGAAAAATGGATAAATTATCCTAGGCGGTGTAGTCGCAGATCTTGTATCAAAAAGCGAACTCTTATCGAGTAAAAATTGAACTATCAAGCCTTTTCATCGATCCGTAGAACCTCTCGTCTAAATGCAAATGTATTAGAAATCAGTTTAGAAACGATATTTAGGATATGGTCTACCATATTCTAGAAAAATATTCCATTTACAACTTTCATTTCACTAAATCACGCTAGTTGAATACCCTAGAAAGTATGATTTGTCGTAACCTTTAATGTCATATAAGCGTTTTCAACTAAGAAAATAATGTCTCGTCTAAAAGCTAAAATGTATAAAATCAGTCTAGATATGTTATTCAAAGTATATGCTATCTAATTCCGAAGAAATAATCTTAATTCGTTATGTTTGGCATATAAACTTTAGTAGTCAAATAACCCTTCGTTTTATGTTTAAATGAACCTTATGCATAATAAGAATTAGTGAACCTTGTAATAAGAAATTTGTAGTCAATAAATTTGTATCACCAGAATCTTCTTAAAAACTATAAATAAATCTAATTAGCTAGCTTATCAATCATAACTTATTTAAAACCTCTCATATGCAAAATCTTAAGATTAAGTGCTATTTGCGTAACTCTTTAACTAGTGTTCCAATTCTTTAATCCAAATAATTTTAGCATCTATAATTCGAAATCGTAAATACTGAAATTCATAATTTTAGCCTCTTGAATTCGTAATTCAAGAATAGATAATCTCTAAAGAAAACCCTGTTTTGTTTATCATGAAGTCATTAAGTTTAAGAATAAAGTAATTGCTTAAATAATTCAAACTCTAAAGTATTCCTGTTTTCTGCAATGAATCTTTATTTGATTTTCTGTCTGTCTTCTTTTCGCCCTTATTGAAGTTTATTATTTGCTATATTTTCCGATCGATCGACGTGTAGAATTTGACGTCCCTTCCTCCATCGTTGCCTTCGTCATCTGCGATCGCGTCTTTCGTCGTAAGCGATATATAAGCAAGGCAAGCACCCCTTTGACCATCTTGATCCCAATTTAATTTGCATTGTTTATTAAAATGTTTCATGCATCGTTTACTTTACGTAAATTCGCTATTTTGTGGTCTTGGTAGTTATACTGTTTTCTCATGAAACTTCCTTGATAAGTATGAACATGTGTACCTTGATAACCATAGATTGAGCTTAGACGGTTACTTAATGTCATTGTGGGTATATCGATTACTTTTATCCATGCTTAGCCATGCTTTAGAATCATTGAGGATTGATGATCATATCAAAACTTGTTTCTTAAGAAATGGAAAATGTTGGAAATAAAGCTGTTGGTTATGGGTATGTTGATTAAAAACCCAAAATAAAACTATGGTTTTGATGCGGGCGATTATTGGCAATAGCGGAGGTGCGAGAGGATTTGCACGTAGTTAGGGTGGAGTATCGCCCGTGTCGGATTAAGGACCGAGCAATGGGGCGCTATAGATCCAAGAATTTCGTACAACCACGAGGGCTGGTATGGGACAGTCTTAGCCTATTAAGTTATTTAAGTGTGGCTTTGCATCTAAGGAAGGCGGGAGTTATGCACAGGCATTCCGGTTCGGTCTGTCTGTAGGGGGTTTACTTACCAATGCAGCGGTGTACGCCTTGCCGTGAAGCGAAACGTGGTGTTGGGTGTAATGTGAAAGGATCCACGTCTTGGGTGAGTGTTTACATTTTCATGGCGAGGTCAAGCGTCCGGGCTGGTTCAAAGCCACATCTAGATAATGTAACGGCTCTGTATGATCTCCTTGCCGACACACCAAAGGAAGTGTGTTAAGCGATCCGCAAAAGAGGTTGATCATTCCTTGTGGGTAAAGGCGTACACCTCTGCAGAGTGTAAATCTAATCGATTAGCCGTGTCCACGGTTATGGACACTTGGTGAAGTCATTCCAATGTTAGAATGCTTTGGTATTTTCCAAAATTGGGTTTTGGTTTGGAACTGTTTTATCAGCTTTTGTTTCATGTCAAAGGATCGACATTATTGGATTCCATTTCTGGATTATTCGATATTCACGATGGGTTGTGAGTATTACTTATGCTTTACTTATTTCATATCAGTCAATTATGCTTTTACAAATTCCGTTTGCAAATAACTTGTTTTACAATGTCAATTTCGCTTTATGCAAATTAAGCGTAGTAGCCTCCTTTGAAATGGCACGCATATTATATAGGTTTTGCTAAGTCTTGCGGAGTACGAAAGTACTCACCCTTGCTTATATGTTGTTTTTAGGTGGATAATTTAGCGAAGCTTCGAGGATTCCTTTTCATCGCAGGTTGCGGGATTTTCTTCATCGAATCTTTCTAGGGATTATGCCTTGTCGGTTACTGCGGGTTTTGGATGGGCACACTACAAGACCTTGCTTCTTTTCTTTGCTATATCTACGAGTTGTAAGATTTTCTTTAAATAATAGCTTCCGCTTAATATTATGTTGTATGGTTGTGATTCCAATTGTTGTAAACATGTGAGTGCTAGCTCTTGATCCAGGGGAATGGCACAATAATCACATGGAGGTTCTGTTCATCGAGCGGGTCTCACAAACATTAGTATCGAGCTATCTTGTTGTAGGATAAACCCTAGATAGAATGGTCGTTAGCATTGGGATAAGCAAATTCAAAATCTTATGTTTCAAAGTTATCATATTTGCAAAATTTAGATTTTGCTATTCTCTCCTCATTCTTAAGATCTTATTCTTACCACTACTTTCATTTTGATTTGTAAACAAATTCTTCTCATTCCTTAAAGATAGTTTATCCTCGCTATTGTTTCTGAAGATGTCTGAGGTATGTCACTATCTTGCTTGCAAATGAAGGCTACATGGTTTACGCCAACAATCTTATTGGAGCCGACAACGCTTCACTAATCTCGACAATGCAGAAGCAAAGCTCGAAGAACCTACTGCATGAAGAGACGACTTCACCTAGCAGTAAAGTGCAGAAGGATAGAATATATTATGACTTGCCTTAAAATAGGAACCCTTATACATAGCATGTTATTCCGCTCTAGTTAGATAAAGCATTTTTTTTATATGGTGTTTATAACTCGCTACTTGAAGATTGGTTTTATTTGGTTGGTTAGGACTGATTTATATGTGAACTTAACCTCTAGGTTGAAGTTTCACAATAAGTTGTCCGTATGTATAAATATAGGAAACTTAACCCATTGGATAAATTGGAAATCATAAGATAGCTCATCTCTTCTTTCTATAAAAATTTCTTCCAAACTTACCCTTTCTTGGTAGAACTTTTTATCTGTGTAAACCATTATAACCATTAGCTTTTCTCAAAATCAAGCAATTATTAGGATTAGTAATATAGTTACCATTATCATTTCTAGCTTTACTTGAGACCACACCAATTTACATAAGCTGTTTTGGCTAGTTAAAGTTTAATTTTTCCAATAATAATTCTTAACCATTTACCTCATTACATTGTCTAGATTATATACCATGAAAATGAACTATAACCCGAGAAGTTCTATACTTCTAAATAGAACCTTGAGATGGTTGTAAAAAAAAAAAAATAAAAAAAAAAAAAATTGAAAATCCTATTTTCTAATAGGAATATAAAAAGAGCAGCATTAATTGTAGATGTACTTTTTTCCATTTGTGAGATTTAGTTTCTTTATCTGTACACCCTTCCCTTTTAATGGATAATTCATATACCCATTTCTTCCTTGTAGAATTTTCTCTCTTCACTTCTAGTTATCCTATCTAGAAGAAACTCTCTCCTTATGCTTAATAAAACTACCGACAAATCTTTTGAAAACAATTCGGTAATAAATCAATAAGCGTAGTGACGTCTACATCAACAACTCGAGAATAGGAAGTAACAAAGTGTCGCAACCATTGACTTCATGGAAGTTTTGGAGTACTAACATGTTGCAAGTAGTATAAAGATTAAAAGAAAGTCGTCGTCGAATGGCTTATTTTAAAAATAGTACTATCCAAATGACACATTATTCTAACTGCATAGTAAACCTCTTGTGCAGAGATACATATGGTTAGGATAAAAAAAAAAACTTAGATACCCCTCCCACATACTAAGTTGAGCATATATATATATATTTTGTGTTGTTGCAATTTTAAGTTTTGAAACTTCTGTATTGCTTTCGGGTTACTCTCGTAAATGTTAAACCATTAGGTGGAAATTTACGATGTGCCAACCCTTATTTAATAAGAAAATCTAATTAAGAAAATTTTAAGGAACGAAAAGTTGCCTTATGAACTAATAACTAACAAATAACCAACCTTGAAACAATGTTTTAAGGAATGAGACACTGCCTTATAAATTAACCAGCAATTACCAAATCCATATATAGGTTATTCTCAAAATAATATTTTAATAAACAGAATGATACTTTGTAAAATGGATAACTTTCATCTAACCATATCCTCCCAAGTTCAACATCTTGAAGACACCTCCGACACAATCCATTAATGCATCCACCACAAGTAATGAGTAATAAGTTTTTCAACCATTATAACCGACATTCGGCTCTTTCCAAATAACTCTAGTTGAGATATATCCTTTCAATCATTTCAAACACTTTAGTATACCATGTACCTCTCCTTAAGTTAGCTCATTATTGCTAAAGAATCTTGGTATAAATTGTTAGCACTTCTCATTCACTTTGTGAAAACCAACAGGATTCCATCGAAATAACTTTTCCTAACAATCATTGTTGCAGGATACCGTGACAAGATTCCTCAATAAAATCTTGGAAAGTGAAGCCATGTTAAGCTTTGACCATCAACGGATAATCCTACCTTAGTCCAACCAAATTCCCAATATCTAGCGAGAACAATTCCAACCTTGGATCAATCCTTGCGAAAAAGGAAATGGTTTAGAGCAACAACCTACTCCTACATCTCACTCGATACTTAAGCGATGCTCCTTGAAGTGTTGCCAACCCAACCAATCTGAAGATCGTGCTTGCATTCGATGTGGAGAAATAGGACATACTGCTGATGAGCATGCAATAAATTGCCCCAGCTGTGAAGGAAATCATTCTCCTGGAAAATGTCCCATGAGCAATATCACCTGTTACCTTTGTGAAGGGCATGACAATTGCCCAGCTCAATGTCTCCTAGATCCAATAGTTGCCAATACAATTCAGCATCAGCGAGAGAAATTTCGGGCCTTAGTTGCTCAAGATTTGGCAATCAGAAGGGAAAAACTAGCTACACAGAAAATATTGCCTAAGGAGTTAAAGAAACAACACACAGACTTTGACCGCCTTCATCCAGGAAGTAATAAGTGGTCATCGCCATCAGCATGTTTCTTGTGTAGTGAAGAAGGTCATTGGGCAAGGAAATGTCCGCAAGTTGAGATTAAAAAGGAAGGTGGTATTGAGAATCCAATCATACCCATCAAGACGCCACAAGAGAAGCGTGAGTGCTTCAACTGTCACCAGAAGGGTCATCTAGCTAAGCGATGCCCGCAAGAAGAACAAATATTTCCTACAACCATGGTCATACCAGAAGTCACATCAGTTAAGATTATAACTCCAAGAATAGAAGGAATAAAAGCTGAAGAAGTTTTCCCGAAAAATCAGATGAAGAAGAGGCGTTTGAGCAAAGATGTTTGTCCTGAAAAGAATTCTGCACAACTCCATCCTCAATCTCAGTCAACACTTGTTCGCTACTCAAACAACACTAGCGAACAACTGTCAGATGCTCAAAATCGGAAAGCCAATATTATCTGTTTTTGCTGCGGTAAATATGGACACTACGCCTACAAGTGCCCAAGGAAGAAAAGAAATCAACCTCGTTCTCAAGGCCAGCAATCCCCTATCACTACATTCGCTCCAACTCAAGACATCAATCATGGCATGCCTAATGCAATGCCAGGTACATCCCTTAAAATATAGTTTCTACCAGAACTTAGATTAAATTGAAATCATTGTGTCTAATCTTAAAGTAATATTTCGATAAGCGGAATATAGCCTTATAAATTTAACTGAACTCTCATCAAAATATATCTTATCTTAATCCTTCTAAATGGTCAGTAAGATATCAAATGCTAAACTTTCAGTTTTCATTTTTAACCATTGTCCGATCAATCCTCCATCTATTTTATAACATCAGTGAATAATCTTTCTATTGTTTCGAATAAGATGGACAACGTCGCCTGTGTCAATCTAGAAGAACCTCATCACTTCGCCAACACCTGACCAAGAAGAGTTCATCATCTCATCAAGGGTGAAATCAGTGATTTCCAAAGTTATATCAAAGACCTAGGAAGCATCAAATACCTAGAACGACCCCTGCCTCGATGTCAGGCTTATGTAAAGATCTTCCTTATGTAATTACACCCGATACTTAATGTAATATCGAAAACGTCCTTTATATATATACAATTCCTACAATCAACCTTTTGACTTTGTACATTATAGTCTTTCATAAGTACCAAATATAAAGAAAATCAAAACCCTCTGTCTATCAAGATGATCAAGTGAATTAAATCATCAGGATCATTTTATAATTCCCCTACCTCAACCCAAATCATGGAATTATCCTACCTTGTTTTCAATCTAAAGACAATCTGGAATAACATTTATTTTCATCTAATTTCGTCAACTATTGTTAAATTGTGCAGATCAACCATTATATTCAAATATCATTTCTTGATGATAACATTTAATTCTGCCTAAATGAATCGAATAACAAACGTTAATTCATTCCCCTCAAATATTCTAAACATATCGCATGTCACCCTCTAAATTAGATTATCATTATTAACAATCCTAGTTATACAATCAAAAGAGATATTTAGTAATATTCCTCATCTGCTTACGCGAAACCCAAATAGAAATCTTCTCCATTCTAGTCACATCGCTTTGGAATCGCAAGAACGATGTTTTGCAAAGCAACTACATTGGAAATAAGAAGACGAGGAAACAACAAGACCACATCCAAGAAAGGATTTCCTAAACCCACTTAGTCCTTGCAAATCTCGGGGACGAGATTTCTGTAAGGGGGGTAGATTTGTAACATCCCGAAAAATGCAATAATATGAAAATTCATATTTTGAATTTGAATATATTTATTTCTGATTTTTCTTGACATGATTGAAATTTATTTGGATTTTCCCTGGATTTTTTGTATTGAATGAAAATCAAACAAATAGAATTAAAGGAATGGATAATGGTGAAAAGATAAAATGGTAAAAGATAAATTTCGGAAAAATTACCATAGAACCTTAACCTCTCTGGTAAGTCAGTAAAATCAAGAAGTAAAATTTTATGCACAGAAAAATGGGTAAATAAAATGAATGCCACCTCTTTTTGACTAGAAACAGTGCAAGTCAAAATTAATGAAAAATATTAGTAGTTTATCTGAATCTGGAAAAATTACCAAAACACCCTCAGGGTAAAATTTATCTCTGGTAAAAATCTCAGGATTTGATCATGTCGGCAGAGCCCTCTAATAATTCAAAAACAGAAACAATTAAAAGCTGGAAATCTTCATGTCAGATTTTTAATAAAATAAATACCCAATATTTTGATTTTAAAATTTTACATAGATATCCTTGACCTGTATATAACCCTTCATAAAAGTTAAAAAAATAAATAATAAGGTTTGAACCTTTAAATAAATACAAAACCGAAATTCAAATCCTGTACAAGTCTACAGTGTCAGAATTTTTATAATTTAACCATGCGGTATTTGAGTCTCGAATTTTTACTGAAGGTTAGAAACTACCAGTTAAGGTCAGTCAAAAGTTTCACAAAATCACACACTGATTTGATAGCGTTTTAAGGCTCACATGGAGCTGTCCGCTGAAACTTATCCTCTGCCTCGCTTTCACTCACCGACGTGTGGGGCCATGTCCACTGTGCCGTAACCGTTCAGCGGCAACGGAAAAATTCCCTTGGACACTGACTGGTGGACCCGGACCCACTTGTCAGCGTCACTCTTCCCTCTGCCTCTCTTCTTCTTTTCCCTGCCGAGTCGTCCTCCCGCACGCCCGAGAAACTTCGCCGCCGCAGCGTCTCTGCGCGATTCGCGCCACCCCGAGTGATTGATTGCCTCCACGTTCATCCTTGGGAGCTGTGCGCCATACCTGTCGAACTCACATCGTTTCCTTGCCGGAGAGATCACGCGCCACCTCGTCAAGCGCAAGCAGAACCGCCGCAACACCTCTCGCGTTCAAATCTCGTGCAACTCGAATCCCGGCTATAAATACTTGTGTGTCGTCGCCTTGAGACTCCCTTCTTCCTTGCTCATCTCTGGACCAAACACGAACCGAGACTCGTGTTCTTCACCGTTTCTACGAAAACCGAAAGAGGGAGATCTTCAATTCGCGTGAAATTGGTATCCATCCTTGAAATTGATTCTTCCTCTAGCACCACGACTCCTAGTTTACTCATCACCCCGAAATTTCATCTCTTTTCATCGTGAGCTTCCCACCATGCCCGTTTCTTCTCCAACTCCGGCGCGGTGGTGCGCGCCTGACCCTTTTCCGCCTCGGCCAAGCTGGAAAAATGGAACGCTCTAGCCTCATGGATGCCTAAAATGCTACCCATTCGGTAGGAGCTAGCTTGCTCTTCTTCTCCGCGAGCCGCACCTCCTCGCCGCCGCATGTCGCCGGTGGCAGCCCTCTCGGCCCCCGCCGATGATTGATACCACCCCGAACGCGCCAAGATCCTGGAGCTCGCGTGCCACCCATTCCGCCGGAACCCCGGCGGAACTTCGTCGCCGTTGAGCCCTAGCCATCCCTCTGTTCTTCGGTCGCTGCCGCGTGGGACCGCCTTGTCAGCCAGCCAAAGCAATCCCAGTGCATTCGGTAAAAGGCGCTTTCCAACTCAAAACGTATTTTGTATTTTCTGGAATTTACATAACCGAGCTGCTTTAAATGCTTATAACTTTTGTTTTGTAACTCGAATTGAGTGAAATAAAATTCTAAATTCACCTAAAATATAGCTCTATCAGAATATAAAATAATATTTTGAAAATGTTCACTGGGTAAATTTGAAATTCAAATTTAAAGAAGAGACATAAATAAGTACTACATATTAAAAAGTTGTAAACAAACTTTAGGTGGAATGAAACTAATTTTAGTAAAATATTCATACTTCCAGAAGTTCAAATATATAAAAATATTTAAGTTTCATTATTGTTTGAATTACCTTCTAGTAAAGATTATAATCAATGTATTAGAAAATTCAAATAAACATAATTTGAATAAAAGGAATATGGAATAAGTAAAATTAGTTTCTAAATATTAGCATGTCAGTAGGATACTTGAGTTTCCAAAATATTTAAGAAATGAATTTGAATTGAATTATTATGACAAGTATGAAGTAACTAAAATGTAAAAGTGTATATTCATATGGCATAGAAGATCAAATAATCGTGACATGGATCAAATGAATTCAAATAGTAACCAAACCAGTTTTATTATACCTCTGTCATTGCAAGGATCTCAGATATAAAAGGATATATAAATATTATTATATAAAACAGTAAATGATCAATAGTTAAAGTATTAATAATCTCATAATTGGAATAGTTGTAACCATCGCAAATAAACTCTAAATTTGATGAAATCAAATCCTATAGCTTTGAAAAGTAGTACCCTTGCTATTTAGGCAAAAGTATCTTATGTTAGTGCTAGGTTGAAATAAAATAATGTTAAACCCTAATGATCGTTTATAGGAAAAACATCGCGGATAAAAGCCAATTGTCGCGAAACCAACTTTAAATCACTTCTAGTATCATGCCCTATTAATGCCTGAAAAATGGATAAATTATCCTAGGCGGTGTAGTCGCAGTCTTGTATCAAAAACTGAACTCTTATCGAGTAAAAATTGAACTATCAAGCCTTTTCATCGATCCGTAGAACCTCTCGTCTAAATGCAAATGTATTAGAAATCAGTTTAGAAACGATATTTAGGATATGGTCTACCATATTCTAGAAAAATATTCCATTTACAACTTTCATTTCAGCTAAATCCTGCTAGTTGAATACCCCTAGAAAGTATGATTTGTCGTAACCTTTAATGTCATATAAGCGTTTTCAACTAAGAAAATAATGTCTCGTCTAAAAGCTAAAATGTATAAAATCAGTCTAGATATGTTATTCAAAGTATATGCTATCTAATTCCGAAGAAATAATCTTAATTCGTTATGTTTGGCATATAAACTTTAGTAGTCAAATAACCCTTCGTTTTATGTTTAAATGAACCTTGTCGCAATAAGAATTAGTGAACCTTGTAATAAGAAATTTGTAGTCAATAAATTTGTATCACCAGAATCTTCTTAAAAACTATAAATAAATCTAATTAGCTAGCTTATCAATCATAACTTATTTAAAACCTCTCATATGCAAAATCTTAAGATTAAGTGCTATTTGCGTAACTCTTTAACTAGTGTTCCAATTCTTTAATCCAAATAATTTTAGCATCTATAATTCGAAATCATAAATACTGAAATTCATAATTTTAGCCTCTTGAATTCGTAATTCAAGAATAGATAATCTCTAAAGAAAACCCTGTTTTGTTTATCATGAAGTCATTAAGTTTAAGAATAAAGTAATTGCTTAAATAATTCAAACTCTAAAGTATTCTGTTTTACGCAATGAATCTTTATTTGATTTTACATCATCTTCTTTTCGCCCTTATTGAAGTTTATTATTTGCTATATTTTCCGATCGATCGACGTGTAGAATTTGGCGTCCCTTCCTCCATCGTTGCCTTCGTCATCTGCGATCGCGTCTTAAATCGTAAGCGATATATAAGCAAGGCAAGCACCCCCTTTGACCATCTTGATCCCAGAATTTAATTTGCATTGTTTATTAAAATGTTTCATGCATACGTTTACTTTCTGTAAATTCGCTATTTTGTGGTACTGGTAGTTATACCTGTTTTCTCATGAAACTTCCTTGATAAGTATGAACATGTGTACCTTGATAACCATAGATTGAGCTTAGACAGTTACTTAATGTCATTGTGGGTATATGCGATTACTTTTATCCATGCTTAGCCATGCTTTAGAATCATTGAGGATTGATGATCATATCAAAACTTGTTTCTTAAGAAATGGAAAATGTTGGAAATAAAGCTGTTGGTTATGGGTATGTTGATTAAAAACCCAAAATAAAACTATGGTTTTGATGCGGGCGATTATTGGCAATAGCCGGAGGTGCAGAGGGATTTGCACGTAGTTAGGGTGGAGTATCGCCCGTGTCGGATTAAGGACCGAGCAATGGGACGCTATAGATCCAAGAATTTCGTACAACCACGAGGGCTGGTATGGGACAGTCTTAGCCTATTAAGTTATTTAAGTGTGGCTTTGCATCTAAGGAAGGCGGGAGTTATGCACAGGCATTCCGGTTCGGTCTGTCTGTAGGGGGTTTACTTACCAATGCAACGGTGTACGCCTTGCCGTGAACAGAAACGTGGTGTTGGGTGTAATGTGAAAGGATCCACGTCTTGGGTGAGTGTTTCTGTTTTCATGGCGAGGGTCAAACGTCCCGGGCTGGTTCAAAGCCACATCTAGATAATGTAACGGCTCTGTATGATCTCCTTGCCGACACACCAAAGGAAGTGTGTTAACTGATCTGGCAAAAGAGGTTGATCATTCCTTGTGGGTAAAGTGTACACCTCTGCAGAGTGTAAATCTAATCGATTAGCCGTGTCCACGGTTATGGACACTTGGTGAAGTCATTCCAATGTTAGAATGCTTTGGTATTTTCCAAAATTGGGTTTTGGTTTGGAACCTGTTTTATCAGCTTTTGTTTCATGTCAAAGGATCGACATTATTGGATTCCATTTCTGGATTATTCGATATTCACGATGGGTTGTGAGTATTACTTATGCTTTACTTATTTCATATCAGTCAATTATGCTTTTACAAATTCCGTTTGCAAATAACTTGTTTTACAATGTCAATTCTGCTTTATGCAAATTAATCGTAGTAGCCTCCTTTGAAATGGCTGCATATTATATAGGTTTTGCTAAGTCTTATGAGTACGAAAGTACTCACCCTTGCTTATATGTTGTTTTTAGGTGGATAATTTAGCGAAGCTTCGAGGATTCCTTTTCATCGCAGTTGCGGATTTTCTTCATCGAATCTTTCTAGGGATTATGCCTTGTCGGTTACTGCGGGTTTTGGATGGGCACACTACAAGACCTTGCTTCTTTTGCTGCTATATCTCTGAGTTGTAAGATTTTCTTTAAATAATAGCTTCCGCTTAATATTATGTTGTATGGTTGTGATTCCAATTGTTGTAAACATGTGAGTGCTAGCTACTGATCCAGGGAATGGCACAGTAATCACATGGAGGTTCCTGTTCATCAGAACGGGGTCTCACAGCCTTTTTAACCCATTGTTCCACAGGCAACTGACAAGGGAAAATCCTTAGATAAATTCATCGTTAAATTCCCCGTATCCTGCATCAACGTAAGAATCGTCGGGGAAATCTGTTTCTTCACCTAAAAACATCAACATTGGCAAGTTGAGTACTTACGTACTCGCAAGACTTATGCAAATCCTAAAATACATGCAGGCCATTCCAATGAAAGGCTATTAAGGTTAATTTGCATAAAGCTGGTTTGAAATGTAAATACAGAATAATAGATTGCAAAATGGAATTTAAATAAAAGCAATTTAATATTGAAAGTGATAGATTGTAAGCATCAATAAATCACGAATGTTTGGGTAAACTGATCATACTCAAAACCATTTCCTTCCGCACACAGCGGAAATGACCAACACGTGGTAGAAACCACTTTTTATGAAAATAAGCAAAACTGCTAACTATGTGATGACTTTACCAAGTGTCCATGATCATGACGCGCTAATCGATTAGTTTTACACTCTGCAGAGGTATCTGACTTTCCCACAAGACATGGTGACTCTTTGAGCAATCGATATTTGCACACTGCCTTTGGTGTGCCGCAGATAGTCATGTTATAACCTGTTACATTATTTAAACCTAACTTTGCACCGCAGACGGTGACGATAAACCCATTCTGTGGTGTAAGAACTCAGAGCATAGAAATGATGGAACTACCCACAGTATGGTGTACACCGTTATATTGGTAGACGTTTAATCCATGATCACCTCGGTGTGGACGTCCCGTCGAGCAATTTATTAAGAAATAGCTCGTACTACTCCGGCCTTCCAAGTGCAAAGCTAGTTTTAAACAACTTAATAAGTTAGAGCTGTCCCATACCAGCACTTGTGGTTGTATGAATATTCTTGGCCTGAAAACAACTCATAGTTCGGTCCTTAATCCGACATGGGCAATAATCTCCACCCTACACTACGTGCAAAGACATGCACAACCGGCTATTGCCAATAATTGCCCGCATCTAAACCATAGTTTTTTTTCATTTTCCAACCAAATACCAACCACAAAAATGGTCATACCCATTTAAATGTCATGTCCAAAGTCTTTAATCATGTCACAGTTTTATCTTCATTTAGCTTTGGCTAAGCATTTCACTAAATGTGAGTAACCCAGATTGACATTAAATATTGTCTAAGCTATTCTAGGGTTTTCAAGGTTCACAATTTTCTACTTATCAAGGAAGTTCTATAAGCCTACTGGTACAATTACCATTACCCGAAATACAGCAGACTTTAACAAAATAAAGTATGCAGTAAAACATTTAATGAAAATATTTATAGAACTGGGATCAATATGATCAAGGGGTTTTGCTTGCCTTGTTGAGTGTCCTCGACTTGAACTCTGTTAAATCGAATACACCGGTTTAAATCGAATTCTACGTCGTATGGCGACATATAACAAATACCAAATTTCGATAAGGCCAAAAGAAATCAGATGGAAATATTCAAATAAAATGATTTCACAAATTCAGGAATGATTACATGAGTTATTTATTCCCATTTACAATTTAAAGATTTAGTTTATTTATACCATTATGGCATTATTTACTACCCATTTTATAACTTAACTTTTCTTACAACACACCTAAGTATTTTTACAGATTCTGGTTTCTGAGATTACATGGATTCCAATAAAATTTATTTTACTAAATTTGGAGGTTATTTGCAAAATTTTCATGAATGGTATATTTCTAACCTTTCTTTTGAATTTGAATTCGAATTTCAAATAAAATTCAATTCTGAAATATTTTTGCATATTCTGAATCTACTGAATTTTATATGAATTTAGAAATTTATTTCATCAAATTTGGTTAAATGATTCAAAAGTTATGGCTAAATGAATATCTAGGTTTTGAATAAACACTGAAAATCGAAAACCGCCGAAAATGGAAAGTGCGCTTTGGGGAAAATCGCTTTCCTTTTCGGCGGAACATGCTACCGAGGCGCCGACAAGCGGGTCCACCGTCGTCGGCGGCTAGCGCGTGCGCGTGCTGCTGGGCCGACGCGCGTGGTTCTTGTGACGTGCGTGAGGTGACGGTGGTCGCGTGATGTCGACCTGCAAGACGGCGACGCGGATCGGCCGGCCGGGCCCGGATAAGCATGGGCGCAAGAAGACAACGCTTAGCGCGTCGCGGTGACAGCCCGGCCCGCAGCGGTGACCTAGAGCAGAGTCTGCGGCAAAGCGAGCTCGCGTGGCGAACCATCATCCATGGCGGAATCGATTCCACCGGAGGCACCAGCGGACCAAGGCGCACCTTTGGGTGGTGGCGCGGTGACCGGAGGTGGCCGGGAAGGCGGTCGGCACCGGCGAGGGGCGGCGGAACTCACGGCCGACCGGCGACGCGACGAACTAGCTACTCCTAAGCTTGAAGATCACCCACACAAGCATCAGTGCATCACAAGGATCCCATTTCTGGGTTTAGCTCAAAGAATGAACGGCAGAGGAGGGTTCTCACCGTGCACGGTGGTGGCGGAAGAAGAAGCGAGGTGCGGCGGCTTGCCGGGGAAGAAGGGCTCGGGCAAATGGTGTGGATGAGTTCCTGGAGGCTCAAGGATGACTCGGGTCGAAGGAATTTGGTTGGAATGGGTTGAGGCGGTGAATTGGCGGTTTTCCCCCTTTTCGGGTTTTTGCCGTTGCCGGAGAAGATGACAATAGCAGCGGCGGAGTGGATTGCACAGGAGGCGAACTGGGTTGGCTACGACGCGAGGAGAGGCTTTTATAGAGGCTCGAAGGCGGTTGGGCGAAGAGGACGCGCGAAAAACCGAGAAGCGGCGTCGGCGCGGGAGAGAGGCAGAGAGAGGGGAAGAAGAAGGCGCGGGCGAGAGGCTGCCACGCTGGGGCCAGATGGCGGTGGTGTCGGTGAGGTGTCTCACCGATGTGGGCCCACATGTCAGTGAAACAGAAAAAGAACTCTGGCGAAGGCTCACGACCGAACGGGATTTCAACGGAAATTTCGACCGTCAAAAGAGCATGAAATTTTATAAACATTTTACCAGCAGTCGGCAAGATAATTACCATACTCCAGTAAAATTTTAGCTATTTTATGATGCATGCATATTTTTATAAAATTCTGACATTGCAACAGTTGCTGCATTGCCCATTCGGTTTTTCTTTTAATTTGCGATTTAAACAAAGTTATTATTTTACAAAACTTTTTATGACAGTTTGAAATGATATTATACACCTTCTGTAAAACTTACAGACTGTAATTATTAATATTTAAATTTTAAAAATTCTGACATTACTGTTTTCCAGATTATTTATTCACTTTTTTGAATTTTTAAAATTATAAAATGAATTAGTAAATTCTTGATAGTTTTACTGAAGGTTGATACTGTTTTGATGTCGGCAAGATAAAAATTTTCGGTCAGGATGACTTATAGATATTTTTACCAAATTGTTTTACCATTTTACCCTGAGATATTTACTCATGATTATCTTTGATTAATTAATATTTTTATAAATCCAGGTTGCCCACCGCCTTAAGCAAGCTGAGGAGAAACCTCAGATATTTATGGTGGCTTTGGTAAATTTTTGTTGAATTAACATCTTTACTTTTTACCATTTTCTATTTACCATATTCTTTGTTTCACATTCTTGCATTAAAGAAAAGCCAAAAGAATATACAGAAAATCCAGGAAATTCAGAAATTTCGAAAATAATACACAAAAGATTTTTATTTCAATTTTCTTTATTTTATGATTTTTGAGGCTGTTACATATGATGAGTAAAAATATTATTAAAAATCTGACAATGTACTGTTATGGATTTTGATTTATTCTGATTTTTATTTAATTGAGGGTTAAAATCAATTTATTATTTTATGAAACTTTTTTACAGGATTGATATTAATATTTTATACCTTTTTAAAATTTTCATGCTTTTATATTTGATAATTTATTTATGATAATTCTGACATTGCATTTTCCAGCTTTTCTGATTGACTGCTTTTTGAATTTCTAAAATTACCAAATGAAGAGATAAATTCTTGATATTATATTGTAATATGTATGTACACGCTCGAACTGTGTAGCAATATCCAGACTTAACTTGATTGATTTATACACGCATCATCACGTACGACTGCGCGAAATTAAGAGCTTAACTTGAAATTTATTTGTTTGTTCATGAACATAGACGCATGCACGTAGCTAGCCATGCAGGTAACGATCCGTGTGTGTGGATCACCACGAGAGAATCCTTATTGCAGTATACACTTATTTATGTAATTAAGCTAACAGATTTGGATCATATCTATGGGCAGAGCACGATCTGGTAGTTGGTTCCGGCCGGGCAGGTGAAGGTGCTGCTCCGGTCGTCCTTGGCGTAGCTGTACGCGTCGGGGCACTTCTCCTTGAAGAATCGCGAGTACTTCGTCGGCGGGCAGTTGTGCTCGTACTGCCCCCTGCAGCAGTACGTGTCGCCGCCGAACTTGCCACACGCACTGGCGCATCCCCCCGGCACCTTCAGCTCCGGGAGGCACTCCTTCGTGATGTCGACGGCGCAGGTCGGCCCGCGGCCCTTGCTGCACCCAGCGCCGCCGTTGGTCGGCTGCATGCTCATCGGCACGTTGAACCCGTCGATGACGGACAGGTCGAAGTAGTCCTTGTCCCTCCCCGCGCCGAGCGTGTACTCGGCGAGCGTCGTGGGCTGCTGCCCGGAGACGGTGCAGGCCAACGCCCCGCCGCAGTCGCCGGTGATGCAGCGCCCGCGGCCGCTGCCGTCGAAGGTGCAGCCCGTGCGCGGCCACAGCCTAGCGCCTTTGGTGCCGGCGGGCAAGTTAATGGCCCAGGACTTGCCCGGGTCGAGCCGCGCTCCGCCGCCAGGGAGGGCGCCCGGCCACACCGTGTAGGAGCACCGGTTGACGACGGTGATGGTGGCCGCGTCGGTGGCGGCGACGGCGAGGACGAGGGCGAGGAGGCGGAGGACGTGAGAGGACGTCGCCGCAGATGCCATGGTTGCTGCTGTTCTCGATCGACTTGGGATGCTAGTCGTATGCATATCCAGCTAACGATGAAGAATGGAGAGATGGCTAGCTCGGTATTTATATATAGCAGCTAGCCTGTTGGGTTGGAGGCTAGTAAGGTTTGGTTGCGTGTACAAGCTTCGTTCCAAACATTTTCTGCGGTTGCGTTTAGCATAAGGCGGCGACCAATGACCCATGCATCCTGATTATAAGGTCTAGAGGTGTACTTGCTATAGATTATCAACAGTGAGAAACGGACCAGATTCACTTGTATTTTAGTCCTGTAAATAGTTGTAATTAAATCACTTAATTACTGAACCAATTTAAAATGCGAATTCAGAAGTAAAAGGAAGGCTCATTAGGTAAACACCTGCATGTGCTTGTTTAAATAATACTAGACATATCAAGTAGACATTGGCCGGCGGGAACCGTTCAATGCATGGTGCTGCTGCATGACAAAATCGTTGCTGGCGTTTTTTTTTCCGGCTCGAGGCACATTTGGCACAGCCCAATTTAAAACTCGGTCCGGCGTGACATTATAATACGAGCTGTATCGGGTTTGAGAACCGGGCACGATAAACGACACGACACGACAGTGTAACATGAGCCGTGTCGGGCCCGAGAATCGGGCACGATGAACGGCACGGTTCGGCATGACACTGTAGTGATGACCTAGGGCATGAGAAAGAAGTCAAGCATAAAGGTCACCGACCCACAGAGCATAAGCGTTATGGACGCACCTATCAGCACAGACGCCACCCCCGCTACCGACACCTGAGAGAGACATGCAATCTCTTAATCTCTCTCACCCGTCTCTCTCAATCTCTCCCTCTCTTGTCCGTCTCTCTCAATATCTCTCGTCTATCTCCCTCACTCTCTTTCTCGCTCATTGCCATCTCTCTCGTCCATGTTTAAGCACATTCCCCTCGTTCTCAGTAACTGTTCAAGAATAAATAAATTTTAGTTCTTTTTTCATAATATTTATATCCGCTGCCTCAATTCCATGCATCTCCAGCTCCTTTCCTCTGGTCGCAATAATTCAAATAGGCTGGGTCTGAGCCCGCACGGCACGAAGCAGGCACGAAACGTAAATAGGCCATGTCTGGACTCACTGAAGACGAGTCGGGCTGACACGGCACTACATGGTTGACATGATGTGTCGTCGCGACCCGACACGATGAATTCATGCTGGGTTAGTCCGGCACGGCACAGCACCCACCTATAGAATCAGCCTCTCCGTTTCTGGCGTCATCGTGCATATGGTTTAATTATTACTACGCACAATATGGTACATGGACGGCTGTCACGTACCCGGTTCGAACTTTGTGACTTAGCAGACCAGGATCCAGGACACACTTAATATTCCACAGAATATTCGTGTGTTGGCTAAGATTTTGTGAATGTCTCCTAATAAAATCGTATATAGTAGACATATACTAGTGCAAGTTCTAAGGCCTTAAAGAGGAATAACAATTGTAAACCATTTACTACATGTGTTAGTTTATCTAACACCATTAATGTCAGAGGTATTTGGGTCCCTAAATCTACTGTGAATAATATGTTTGCACCCAACAAGAATTAGGGGTAAAAAAGTGACTAAAAGATTTTTAGGTGCTTGAGTGGCATTGGACATTTAGCTTCTTCAAAAGGAAGATGACTTCATTATATGTAAAATTGAACCAAGCATGAAGACAATCTTTCTTATCATGAAACTATGCCATCTTGGGTAACAAGTATTTAAATTGAATCCTCTAGCTTCTAGAGCATGGAACCGATAAGATAATTAGTCTTCTGGATCAGTTCCCAACTCCGAACAGATATAGATAAGTTGTCTTCTGGGTTGGTTTCAAGCTCGGAACCGATACAAAAAAGTTGTCTTCTTGGTCAGTTCGAAGCTTGGAATTGACTCCGATAACGCTATATCTCTATTAGACGAAAACCGATCATGACAGTAACTCATTATCACTATATAAGGACTTTGTATTGCCAATAAAACCGACCCAGATGACTATTTCTGTAGTAGTGAATTTCACTAAGATCAAGCCAATTTGAAAATGACACCAGAATTTTTAATTGATTGTAAGGTCGGAATTAACAAGCAGGGAGGTAAAATCTGAAGCTTTGAAACATTAACAACTGTAATTGAAGTTAACAAGTTTCAACTGTAAGCCTGGCAGTTGTTGGATCCATAGTGGTAACTCTGGGTCATGGAACCTACTGATTTCGTATCTGCTTGCCTGAAAAGGATAATACTCAATTGAGAAGATGTGAAGTAGTTAATCACTTCCTGAGCTTTCAAATTTCACTGAGATCAAGCCAATTTAAAAATGACACCAGAATTGTTTAATTGATCGAAAGATCGGAGTTAACAAACACCGAGATTTCTGCCACTTGTTGTAATTTGAATATGTGTCAATATAATTAGAATTGCTTAAAAAAAAACAGGCGTTTCGATCTTAAGGTATCCTCAGTTCAGAGTAAGGTTAGGCAAAATCTCTCTCATTGGCCAGCTGTATCTTGCACAGATCATCAGATGGTACCTTTCTTAAACTCTGATCCTGAGGGCAGCGATACATAGAACTTGTAACAGACAAACTATGTATGTGTTCGTGATTTGAATGGCTGAACATGTTAGACAAACAAAAGTTGCCATTAATTCACAGATTCGAGCTGACGAACTGATAAAACCAGCAAAGCTATTCACGTAACTTAAAGGACTAAAATCAAATTTCACTAATTCAACTTAGGAAAAGCTGCTACAGAAAACCTAGCAATTGTTCATCTATTTTAACAGTTAAACTAACTACACGTAGATCCAGCTTAAGTTTTACCATATAAGCTCAACGAAACCTACTTCTGTTATCCAATGATTCCAGTAAGACATATGAGCTAGTTGTTTTGAGATAATTGTCATCCATTTTGTCCGAAGAGGTGATGAACTTAATGCAAGCATCTTTAAGCATACCGCACTAAGCTTATCAGCTAAAGCTGACATTGGAGTCACGGTGGCCAGAATGAAGGCAGGTGGAGGAAGAAGAAGAGAGGCAAACAGTCTAAATGACAAAATAATGTATTACACCTGAAGAATAATTGATTATGCTGTATGTACTAAGAAATTCTAAAACTCCAATATATGAAGGGGCGTACAAATTTTCCCTATATAATATCGTGCCTGCTGATAAGGGATAAATATAAGCAACCATTTTATTAGAAGATTTGCGCACATAAAGGGTGCTCTATCTCCTCGGAAAAGAATAGTGTGTTCGATGGTTTTTTCTTCTTTCTTTCTTTCTTTCTTTCTTTCTTCTTAATTTAGTTTTGGAACTTGTGTACTCTATGATTTCAAATGGTGAGAAAATGATAGATAGTTTCCTTCGGGCAGCTAGGCCGACCTCAAGCCAAGTCCAATAAGGTAGATAGGATTTCTTAGCCTTGGCCAGTCGGACTTGGCTCAGGCCATAGTCTAATCATCTTGTCTCACCTAGGCCTTAATGATATGTTTCGATTTTTGTGAACTTTATTTGTCTGAACCACATGTCACTGAACCAACAAGTGATATTTTCTGAAGTGTCAACGAATAGAGTGGTATATCCTGAATCTTCACTCCCAAAAAATATTATGTTTGTGATCGATAGAGAAAAATCCCCAAAGCAAAGTTCGCATAAGTTAGAATGATGTTTTGCATCCTCCTGCAACAAAAGAAAGAAAAGGCATTTTTAGAGAGGATAAAGGAAGGGGGAGAAATACCCAGAAAAGTTTCATCCTGAGTTGGGCCCAAGAAAAAAATATTTGCATTTTACACTGTAACCCGACCCAGGCACATTGGGTTCCCAGTTCCCACAGCCTCTTAGGACCCGGTGCCAGAGACTAAACTTGCAGTTGCTGGAATAATTTTTATTATTTAATCTTTTTTAATATGCTTTTATCGGTCACTCCCTTAACTTATTTTCAAATTTAATATTTTTTTATCGTATCAACGACCAGCCCACCGTCATGAGAACTTTAGCTCCGAGCCATACTTTCAATAAATTTTTATTAATAACTACTCATCTAATTTGTTTTCAAATCTTTCTTTTTTTTGCCACTCTAAGAGCAAGTACAATAAAACTATTTTAACTTACTCTTAGTCTGTATATATCAACTTTGTCCTATGTAGAAAAGTGAGAAAAGATAAGAGAGAAGAGAGCTAGCTCTTATGCAAGAGTAAACATGACATGAGAAACAAGATAAATTAGTTATGTACAAGAGAGAAGGAATAGTTATTGCACAGCATCTAGAGATAACTTTTAGAGATTGTTATTATACAAACTGACTTTATTATTTACTCTAGATGACATACACGAGAGATAAAATAAATAGTGTCGAATATCTAAACATGGCGTATGTGTCCGTAAAGGATACGTGAAGGATATGTTCTAATGACATATAGAGATTTCGGATATCACGGGCCCAGTTCTTTGGGATAAGATATGCGCGAAAAGGATAATTTTATATTAGGAAGGACTCGATCATGTTCTCGTTACGAGGAAATCAACTCGAGTACGCCTGATATTCCGAAAAATTTGGATATGCGACGAAGATCACGCGATGATAGACTCAACATCAGCTACGATCTGTTGCTCCAAACCGACTACAACTCGACTTGAGGCTGCGCTACCCCGACTATATAAAGCCAGGGGTAGGGGTCCTTAAAGAGGAGAGACCTTCCAGATCAGACAAAGAGAAGACTTTTAGAGCTTTGACGTAGAGTAACCAGGAGTCGACGATTTGCGCTTCGTCCACCTCTAGCCGTAGTTTAGCCATAGTTTTCATCCCATCTTCCTTGTAACTAAGGCCAGACACATTGCTTTGTACTTTGTTCATCGACTCCACAAACATATCATCTATACAGGAAGTACGGTGTTACTCCGCCGGAGGCCCAAACCTGTCTACATCGTGTGCCTCTGATTTTGTGCTAGACTTTGTTAATCAAAAGTTACCCGAAAGTATAAGTTTATTGTCGATTTTCTAACCTTCGACAAATAGTAAACTTTGTTGTTGTACTTCCTAACAGCCGTGGCTAACGCCATGGATAAGTACAGGCCTAAAGGTGGGTGTCGTGCTATACCGGGCCAGCCCTGCACGGGTTCATTGTGCCTGAATCGTACCAAGCCGCGACGGCTCGTCGTGCTTGCCGTTTCGGCCCGGCTCGCCTTCAGCGAGCCCAAGCACGGCCCGTTTACACTTTGTGCCTGCTTCGTGCCGTGTTGGCCCAAGCCCGTCCCATTTGCACTATTGTAACGAGAAGAAAGGAGCCGGAGACAAATGAAGTTAAGGCAGTGGACGCAAATATTATGAGAAAAAGAATTAAAATTTATTTATTCTCGAACAGTTACATAGAGCGAGGCGGATGCGCTGAACACAGGCGAGAGATTGAGAGGGATGGGTGAGAGAGAGCAGCTTTTTGCACTGTCTCTCAATCTCTCTCAGCTCTCTCTCTCGTTTTTTCAGTCTCTCTAAAGTGCTGGCGGCAATGGGGGTGACGCCCATACTACTAGGTGCGTCCATAACAGTCATGCTTTATGAGTCGGTGACCTCTATGCTGGGCTTCTTGTTCATGCCCTAGGTCATCAGACCCGGTACGAACTGTTCTACAGTATCGTGCCGGACCGTGCCACCCATCGTGCCCGGTTCTCAAACCCAGCGTGGCCCGTGCTACAATATCATACCGGATCAAGCTTCGAATTAAACCGTAACATCGTGCCTCGGACCGACCCAAAAGAGTCCGGTCCGAGTGCCCATCTATGAGTACAGCGTCGTGTCACAAAAGGACCCCTTGCGCAGAGTAGATTTGAAAACAAGTTAGCCGTGAGATAATTAATAAAAAATATATTAAAGAAATGGTTAAATAAAAAAATCCAGTTGCCCGATAGGTGGAAGGTATCCCCATTTCCTTTCCACATCACTGTAGAGTCCACACTTCTCGCCTCCGGCGACCGTTTGCTCCGCTCGCCGCCGCCGAATACTTCCTCCGATCATCTCTTAAAAGTTCGATCTGCCACAGCCCCCCGTCTCCTCTGCTTCCCCTGCGGGAGGAAGTTTCTTGCTTTATTCTATTCTTTTGCTGTATCCATATGGTTCGATCCGATCTAACGAGAGTCATGGAATCAGCTCGCGCGTGCCGCCGCCGTGTTCTTCGTCGCCGTCGTCAACGCCTCACCAGTCACCACATGCCGGCATCAAAGACGGCGTCGACGTGCTCCCCGGAAGCGGCGGAGGGCACGCACGTGTTCGACATCCTGCAGTACAGCCGGCACAAGGGTCTCGGCATCGGCGCCGACAGGTACATACGGTCCGGGGCCTTCTCCGTTGGTGGCCACGACTGGGCCCTCCGCTTCTACCCTGATGGCTTGTGCGTGGAGACGGATGACTACATCGCGGTCTACCTCGAGCTCCTCAGCAAGGGCGACGCGGTGCGCGCGTCCTGCGACCTTAGGCTGGTCGACCAGACCACCGGGCTGGCCTCGTCAGTGCTCTCACAAACAAGGCCGAGGATGTTCGACCCCAATGACCATAGTAAGTTTGCCCCGCAGAGCTCCAGGTTCAAAAAGGGGAGCGAATTGGAAGCGTCGGCTTATATTTTGGGTGATCGTCTCACAATCGAGTGCGTGATCACTGTGTTCAAAGAACCAAGGGTGTCTGAAAACAAGCTGACCACTGAAATTGAGGTGCCGCCCTCGGACATATCAGAGCATCTTGGCAAGTTGTTGGAGTCGAAGGAAGGCGCGGATGTGACTTTTGATGTCGGAGGAGAGGCTTTCGCGGCTCACAAGATTGTGCTCGCTATGCGTTCACCGATCTTCAAGGCAGGATTTTACGACCATATGAAGGAGAAGGATATGCAGCGGATAACAATTGACGACATCCAGCCCACCATTTTTGGGGCTATGCTCCATTTTATCTACACTGATTCGCTACCGAGCATAGATGATCGTGATGAGGATGATAAGAAGGAAATTGTTCAGCATTTACTTGTGGCTGCAGATCGGTATGCTATGGAGAGGCTCAAGTTGATGTGTGAACACATCTTGTCGAGGAGCCTTGATGTGCAGACAGTGGCAACCACATTGTCGTTAGCTGATCAGCACAACTGCAGCAAACTTAAAGAAGCTTGTGTTGAATTTATCATCTCTTCAAATAGAAAGGATGATGTACTGGCAAGCCGAGGATATGAGGACCTCAAGAGAACCAATCCTACAGTGTTACTTGAGATATGGGAGAAGATGATTGTCTTTAACTTCTAGTGTGGTCACGATAGGTAGGATCTATGCCTGGTTCATTTTGATTGTAGTTTGTAAATAGTGTGAGCCAGTGCCTACTAGCTTGATATGTTTCTCTGACAGGTCTGATGCCCAGAATTATATCTACTGCTACTCTGCTAATTTATTTTGCTTTTCTGTACATGGTCGTGTCAAAATATTGCAGTTAACCAATGCAGTGTAGATCACTAAGCACACACCTTGCTGATCAATATAGTAGGGGTGCTCTGGCAAAAACTGGTGTAGGCTAGTGACTCTGTCATGGCCATTTTGCTAGTATTTGAAAGTGAAACATTACTAATGTAACAAAGCAGTATGTAAATTTTAATGTTTTCATAGTGCTTATTATATGTTCCCCTGAAGAATGATGTTCCTGCAAAAGCGATTCTTATTCGTACTCATGGTTATATATATAATGCTTGGTGGTTTCCACGCTTCTGCAGATTTCTGAAGTTGAACACGAATATTGTGGGATAACTGCTAGTTTGCCACAGCTGGTCTGTGAGACAATTAGCAATGTAACCGTAGTGAGATCATTTAATGTTTTCATAGTACTTATTATTTGTTCCTTTGACATTAAGATTCATGGATTATGCAGAATTCCTCAATTTTGAGCACATAGGTTAAGGACTATCAGTTTACAAGTTATCACATCGCAATATTTGTTCTGGGTTCTAGGGTTCCCTTATGTCTTTACTCTTTACCAACTGAGACTCTACACCTCAATAGTTAAATTGGTAAATAATTTTTTTGTCTCGCCAAACTGTTAGATTTCAATCAATTCCCGTGCTAAGATAAGATGATCGAAAACTTTGTTTGTTGCCCAAAAGGTAATAATATATAATAGTCATGATGTTTGCCACTAAACTTGGTTTGTTGCCCAAAAGGCCAGAATTTATAATAGGCATGTTTGATCCGCATGGAATTTTTTTAAAATAATATTTTTTAAAAAAATTTCAAAAATAATATGCCAAAGCAAAATTTTGCAAAAATACCCACCTATCGCCATTTGAATTAGCGACAGGTGGGTATTTTTGTAAAATTTTGCTTTGGTATATTTCTGTAATTTTTTTAAAAAAAATATTATTAAAAAAATAATTGGCATGTTTTCCACTCATTATAATATGAATAAGAAAATTTAGTTAGATTCTTCTGCATTGGCACTCACAGCTCTATAGGAGTTAGTGATGGTGATAGATATCACTTTTTGCAAGGATTTTTTTTCCTGGGGAATGGTGGTAGATGTCTAAGCAAGAACTACAATCATCTAAGAAAAGAATATCATTGAGGCTAAACATTCTCTCTCCTCCTTCCCTGTTTTTTATAGGAAAATGTCAAAGATTGTCGTGGTTGGCAGCTAGCATTGAAATTTCGTTTTGGGATCTCCTCTTGAGGGGCCGAAATCCAAAATTGCAGCGAAATCTCGGTATTTTAGACGAAATCCAAAAATCAAATTTGAAATCCGGTACTTTTATAGGGTGGCAAAACCGAAATTTCGACCCTTTTTAACCCTATGAAAATAGTCTCCTGAGAGTAGAAAATTTTATAACCACGATGCATGTCATGAAGTTAAGACAGGTCAGTTGATGTATAGCACTTATTTATATTATGCACAACAGCATCAATACAGAGACTTAAGGTAGATAAATCTGGAGAGGATAAAAGATGGTAACATAATATTTTAATACTCTCTCCAGTCACAAATAATTGTCGTTTTGAACATCGACACGGTCTTTAAAATATAGCTTTGATCATCAATTTCTATTATAATATATTTATAAAATCCAATAAAATTATAATATTATGAAAGTACTTTTCGAGACAAATCTACACATATGATTTTCGTATATCCAATTTAAATATTTAAAAAGATATTAAAGTCAAAGTTTTAAAGTTTGACTATATTTATGTGTAAAACGACTACTATTTGTGAGTACACGTTGTACTTAGCATTAATTGTGTAATTGGTTTTACTCAGGGACTCTGGAATCAATTAATCATAGTTGTCACCACTACATGCATATACGGAGGATTAGGATGCAAAGCTGTACCCGCCTATGTGAACAATAGTACTTGGATTAGGACTTTAGCAGGTCATTAGCATGTTGGCCCATACGGCAATTTGAATAGAGCTCTTTTTCCAATTTTCTTCCTGTTAGATAGCGTAGCACATATAATCCAAGCCATAGGCTACACAATTTACATAAATTGGATGATCAAGATCTTTTCTTTTTCCTATTAATATGAGAATTTCTAGTCTTTTTCTTTTTCTCCAATTAATACGAGGCTTTCTAGCCTTTTTAACTCATAAACCCCATTGTTACTAGGGTTACTTCTTCATGTTCGTCCAAACCAATTGTCCATCTGAACCATTGTCAGAAGGCCCCTCTTAAACCTTGGTAAGTCACCATCTGAAGTTCTAAACTGTTAGATTATTATGGGACTGGCCCATAATTAATTTAATAGAAATTCCAAAAGGCCCATTAAAATACTAGAAGTCATGAAATTGGTTTAGTACCATATGGGAAGTTGGGAGAAGTTTTCCTCAACTTAAATAGTTGAGTTATGTGTCTCCCAATTAGCAAAGTGAGAAAGGGAAAAGGCAGGGCCACACGCGCGCGCGTGTAAGGTCGAGGATGCTGACTAGAGGGGGGTGAATAGGCGGCTTTTAAATTTCTCTCGCTAATTTCTTCAAAGCAATTCACCCCTAATTATCCTAATACCAAAACCTTAACAAATATTAATGCGAAAGCGATAAACTAAGGTTTTGACAATTAAAGCCTATATCAACTAGGCTTACTATGTGCACTAACTAATTATATCTCTAACAAGAATATGCAATTCTAAAGACAAACAATCAATCAATTTAATTCTATGAATATAAATTGCTTGAACATAAATAACAAACACAATGCAAGCACAAGAGACACGTTACTTTTTACCGTGGTGTTCGGAGACTTGTCGATCTCCCCTAGTCCACGTTGAGGTTAGCCCAAACGAATTGGACCGGCTCCACGAATTGAGCACCCACCTCGAATCCACTAGTGGTAGCTCCTTTTCCCTCCCGGGTAGGCAAGCTCCAACCTTCACAAACTTTGCCGGGACTTCTCACAACCTCCGTTGAGAAGCTCACCGCGCACGACGCTCTACGCCGTCTAGGAGGCGGCAACCTCCAAGAGTAACAAGTCAAGCCTTCCGCTTGAACCTCACCAAGTGCAACACATGCACTAGAATCCTCCTCAAGTGCAACACATGCACAAGAGGACCTCAATCCACTTCATAATTGCAACACATGCAATTAGAGCTCACTCTTAGCTCAAAAACCAAATGTGAGTGTGCAACATATGCAACACCTCACCCAAAACCTCAATAGAACCAACCACACCCATATGCCAGCCCTTGGCATCCTTTTATAGCCCTCCACATGAAATCTAGCCGTTGGGGGGCAAAATGGGCAAACTCAAGATTTCCAGATTACGCTTTCTAGGGTCTGGTAGTGCATCGCCTCAACCAACGGCTAGGAAAACTAGCCGTTGCGTAGGAAACCCGGTACTACCGCAGGCAAAAGCCCGGTAGTACCGCTTTGGCGGTTGTACCGACAACACAGGCGGTACTACCGACTTCAGCGCAAACTCCAGAAACACGTTTCTCTGGAAAATAGCTACCGGTGTCTTGGGCCCGGTACTACCGCACATCCGGTAGTACCGCCCATCTACCGCGGTAGCTCCGGCCTTAAACCGAACACAAAAACCACTCTTCTAGAAAATGACTACCGGTCATCACTCGGTAGTACCGGACCTCCGGTATTACCAGCCGCACAATGGCGGTAGTACCGATCAAGAAGCAGTACTGGCTCCCATAAGTGATACTGCTGGCCCAGCGGTACTACCGGCCTTAATATGTCGGTAGTGCCGGATTTTCAGACAGGACTAGATTTTTCACAGAAATCTTTTCTCTTCAAATCAAACATCAATAATGATTGATTCTTTGAGCCATGTAATGATCAACACATGATCAAGTCAATTTGCAAAACATATTTGCAAACCCTATTCACACGCTCCAAAGAATCGCTTTAAACTCAACTTATTTGTAAAACACATTCGCAAATAAACCAAGAACTTATGAGATCAATCCTCTTAGCCATGTGATGATCAACACATGATCAAGTCAATTTGCAAAACACGTTTGCAAACCCTATTCACATGCTCTAGGATCGAAACTCATAACCTTAAGTTCATTTGCAAAACACATTTGCAAATAACAAATCTATTCAATCATTTTGCAAAAACACATTTTGCAAACTCAAAACACAAACCAAGCTTAGCCTTGTGATGATCAACACATGATCCCATCACAAGCTAAAACACCAAAGCATGAGCTCTCTATTTGCCACACATGCAAATCTCTAGCTCCATGCAAATCACAATTCAAACTCAAGTGCATGAGCTCTCTATTTGCAACACATGCAAATCTCTAGCTCCATGCAACTACTTTAAACCAAATTGCTTGAGCTCTCTCCTTTTGCAACACATGCAAAACTTAGCTCCAAGCAATAACCACATAAACAATATTGCATAAGCTATCTCCCATTTTGCAACACATGCAAATCCATAGCTTCATGCAAAAACCAAATCAAATAAGATTCAATTAAGAAGCAAGCATGATCTCCCTTATTTGCAACACATGCAAATTCTTAGCTCATGCAAAATCCAACGCACGAGATTCACCCATTTGCAACACATGCCAAATGGTTAGCTCCATGCAAAAACAAAACCAAGAGAGTGAGCTAAAGTGAACCGGATTGAGTTCATCAACATATGATGAAGCTCAAGCTAAAAGACTCAACCCTTCTTAATAGTACGGCGATCAAAACTAGACACTCTAGCCTATCTAGTTATACCTTTGCCGCATACGATCCACTTGGAGCTTCTATGATTTTCAATCATCTTCTCTCCAGGATCACCTCTTCTTCTTCTTGGTCATAAACACATGATGAACCTTCTAGCTCTTCTCTTTACTTCGGGATCACCTCTTGAAGCTCATCAACACATGATGACTTCTCGTTCCCGATTCTTCATTATCTTGGACTCAACCTACTTCACAACTCATAGAAGATTGTTAGTCCAACAAATACGGTTGTCTCAATCATCATCGCACTCCATTAACACATAATGGATTCCTCCAAGATCGATTGAGCACAACCCAAATCAATTTGAATGATTAATTGTTGTCTTGAGTACTTTGATGCAACTAATGCTTCATTATACTCAAGAACTTTTTGCTTGTCTTTAATCAACAAGGAACACCATCAACACATGATGAAATGTCCTTTGATTGATTGAAAGACAGTCGAACTCAATTTAAACTCATTTAAATTGACATGAGTATATATAACTACCCAAGTTTCATATACTCAATGTGATGGTTAGTAATGATCCATATATATTTGAGTGATGAAAATGGGATCAATATATTTAGACCATCAACTATAGAATAAACTTCATTAAGTATGTGCATATAGCAAATTGATCAAAGAATCAATATACACATAATCAATCTTAGATTGCATATGAGTTTATTCTATATTTGCATGAGTATACTACAACTACACAAGTTATATATACTCAAATGATTGTTTCAAAGTCTTGATCCTTTATATGTTATTTAGCAATAAGACATGGATCAATACTATTGAAACAACAAGTTAAATTATAAACTCCCCCTAGATGTGTGCATTCATGTAATATATGAATTAGGAACATAATGCACATATTTGGACTAAAGCAATGGAAGAGTTCATACTTTAACTTGAATCCTAAGTATGCATTAAGATAATAAAGTGAATACAAGTGCATACCTTAGGTTTTCCATTTTCCATCCAAATATGAGACTAATAAGAATATAGCTTAATAAAATATGTTAGTCTCATAATGATTAGATTTGTCATTAAACAATAATTAAATATTAATATTAAACCAATCACCAAAACTAATGGAGCTTGAACTTACAATCTCCCCCTTTTTGATGATTGATGACAAATCCTATATTAATTCCACATTTGGATGAAAAACAATGCATGAAGGGGTTTTGAAGATCAAAGATCGAATAACACAATAAATTTTTTAATTTTGCATCTCCCCTTTTTTTGGTATTAAAATGAAACTCCCTCTTTTTGACAAGTAGAACAATTAAAACATATAAGAGGAAATTTAACCATTAAGCTCTTATACCACTTAACCAAACTAAAAAGAGCTCTTATACCACTTATAAATTTTGACCAATAAGACCATGCTCTTTATACCATTCTTGTTTGTCGGGACCGGATCTCCAAATCCGAACCCTCTGTGTATAACCTGTGCTAGTCTAGGAAAAGCTAGCACACACAGTGGAAATAGTGATGACAACACATCCATATCACGAATCAAATAATATTAATTAAGCAAAAGAGTATTAGCCTTATGGCCAATTATTACAAATAAGCAGCATCATAGCATGAGTTCAATAAGAAATAGCGGAAACGAAATAACAAAAGCAAAGTAAGCCCATCCATTTGCCCAACAGGCAATCGACTGTGATTCGCGTCCTAGCATTCCGGATCGCCTTCATCATAACCACAAGCGTAGAAATCGTAGTCACCTTCAGCTTCTGCGAACTCTTTTGTGGAAGGTTGGGGATGATGCAAGGGTGAGCACAAAATGTACTCCGCAAGTCTTGGAAACATAATGCATGATAACTACATGCAAGGCTAAACAATTGAAGGCATAATATGGCTCTTTTAGCATAAAGCAAAGTTTAACTGTAAATACAAATAGTAATTTCATTAAGCATCATTTGATCAAAAGGTAATAGCATAGTAATTGAATTTGATATGTCAATTAAAGCAGGTTCCATCTACCTGACTGGCTCTATTTGCCAGACTATAACCCGAGAGTTCCATCTGCTCACGGATTCCCAAAACAACCATTTTCCTTTAAAACGAAACCATGAAATCTACAATGTGCAAGCGTACCTCGCCTGCCCTTGACCGTGGGCATGGCTACTTAAGTAGTTTTAACTCTGCAGAGTGTGTACACTTTACCCACAAGACATGATCGACTCTTGTTGCCATGCAATTAACACACTTCCTTTGGTGTGTCGGCAGAGAGATCATGACAAGGCCTTTACAATGCACAACCCCACTATTAACCTCGCCTGCTAAGGTTTCACCGCTATTAGGGTTCTAGCTGCCCAGTACAGAAGCCCCCTCTTGCGCCTGCCAACATCTGGCACTCACCAACTGGCGAAGCTAATAATGAGACGCGAACATTCACATACCAAGGTCTTGTGCTTTCTGCACCCGTCAAACATCCATCCGCCCCGGTCTAAATCATTTCCACTTTATTTTACTTAAATCACAGCAGCAACACCAATTGCCGCAATTTCACAAATAAGTTTAAACAATACTTGAAATGATTCCCAAAATAGCACAATACCGAAACGTTTAAGCTGGACTAAGCAATTCTACCGTTCCATGCTAATCTACTGGATATCACCAAATAAAATATCTAGTATTATCTAGGGTGAAAAAGGTTTGACTTGATCAATACCAATGAGGGTATACCAAATTCTGGTATTTAACTATACTCTAAAACTGTATTTAAAGTACATTGCATAAAAGTAAGCATGCATAATTTAAAACAACATAAGCATTTTGTAAAATTTGGGATCAATATGTTCAAGGAAGACTTGCCTTCGTTGCTTCCTGCTGGATTTACCTCTGACTGTTGATTTGCTTGAGCTTCGACTGCGTCGTCTACACGCGAAACGAGAGCAAATAAATAAAACAAATTCAAAAAAAAATCAAAAATTTAAAATAATGGTACTGGAAGATAGATCTTGAATTTAGATGAATTTAGAAATTTGAATCACTGGAATCGGAGCTCGAACGAAGGAGAACGGGCTCCTGGAAGATTCCGGATCAGAAAAACAGAGAGGCTGACACGTGGCAACACGTGATTGGTTGGATTTTCGGGAAAATCAGAAAAGGAAAAAGAAATGCCACTGACACGTGGGGCCCACATGTCAGTGCCTGGGTTCACGGTGGACTGCGTCCACCGAGGAGGGTTCGGGTGACGCGGCAGACCGGCCGACGTGGCCGACGCGGCGGGTTAGAGGCGACGCGGCGACGACGAGGCATCGACGCGGCCGCCACGCGAACGGGTGACGTGGCACGACGCGGAGCGAGGCGGCGCCGACGCGCGGGAGGCGGATCGACGTGGCGCCGAGGTGGCGTTGACGCGGCGACGATGGCGCCGACGCGACGCCACACAGACGAGCGCAGCGGCTCAACGGCGGCGGCGCGTGCACGTCGGAGCTGGAAAAGATGACTTGGACCGCGCGCAAAAACGCGACGAAACCGAACCCAACTAGGGGCAAAAGAAAGAGGACGACGCGGGGAATTCGGCGGGACCAAAACCAACGGCGGAGGCTCACCGGAGAAGGAGATCGACGCGGCGGATTGCTTCGGCGGCGGCGGAGGACTTCGGCGAGCTCGCGGGAGAGGACGGCAGCGACTCGGGCAGCGAGGGCTAGGGCAAAAGTAGAGGCGCGGTGTGGGGAACCTCGGGATAGGGTCCTCGGGGCTTTAAATAGCCTCGGGAGGCGGGCGCGACATGGACGCCGAGATTTGCGCGGACACGGTTAGGGTTTCGGCGGCGGCGGCGGCGCAGGCGGCGCAATCACAGCCGCACGCGTGTCGCCCATCGGACGGCCGCGGCGGAGCGGGCTGATTGGGCCGAGCGCGGAGCGGAGCTGGGCCGGGCAACTCGAGCGAGTGAAAAGAAAACAGGCCGAGGAAACGGGCCGGAGAAAGGATTCGGCCCGAAAAGGGTTTTTGAATTAGAAATCATTTTCCGAATTAAAGAAATTCCAGAAATTCAAATAAAAGCAAATAAATTCAGGAAAATCTCCAAAAATACAGAAAAATCCCTTGTAGCATAATGAACTCAACTAAAACTGAAAATATTTTGTTTTATGAATATATTAGTCAAATTAAATCCTATCATAAATAGAAAATTCAAATTAAGCTGAAATTAATTTAGGAAAAATGCAAATGGTGAATTTTCAAATTCAAACATTCTAAAACTCAAATTTTTTGAATGTTACATTGTTTAAAATTATCAATAGATCCAAGCTCTTATATCATTTGTTAAATTTCACCAAGGAAAACAAATTTCAAATAGGCACACATCAATTTCTCCCCCTTAATAGGCATTAAACTCAAGGATCCAAATGAGGGAATTAAACTTACAATAATTCTCCCCCTTTTGGCATTAAACACCAAAAATGGAAAACCAATATCAAAAAGGAGGTTATACCACTTGAAAACATCGAGAGCTAAGCATCACTTGGAAGAATATGTGCTAATTGAAAAAGAGTACAGAGCTTGGTAAGAGAAGCAATAGAATATAGGTCATAAAAGGTTTGAAATGAAATTATATGACCATTGCAAAGAATTTTTGGTTTTAAGCAATGAAAACCAAAGCTTTTACAAACCTTTTGAAATATGACCTAAAATAGTAAACCACTTTTAGAAATAGGCCATATTTAGAGTTAAAGCTCAAAAAAGATTATTTGAAACACATTCAAATAAAACTCCTCATTTTATTAGGCTTTTTATTAATACATCATAACTCATTTGAAGAGTCCATAATTTGCCTAATATGGCTTAACCAAGGAATTTATCAAAAGAAAGCCTGATACCAATTTGTCTAATTTTTTTTAATGGAATCACTTGAAATAAGGATTTTTGAAGAAGCATCACTTGTAGTATCATTTGAAAAGAACAAGAAACTTGTACTACTTGTAATGCTTATTTTTCAATTTTACCATATGTAAATATTTCTTTAAGTGATACTTATATAAAGAGATACCATTTGTAAAGATCATTTAGTATAAGGTAGGCATTGCTTGAAGAAATACTTGTAAGATAAGCAATGTTCAATAAATCATTTTAAAAAATGCATTTTCATTTAATGTAAACTCAACATGAGTTTATCCCCTTTAAACATTTCAATCATACAAAGGATCTCACACAGAGAGTCCTCGAGAGATTGAACTTACAATTAAGCTTCAAATGGGATACTCATCAATTTGAGTTTGAAATACCATGAAAGCTCATAAAAATGCATAAGAGGTAGATGTGGATACCATTTGTAAAAATCCATAAAGCAAGGAATTAGATGATACCACATTAAAGAAATCAATACCCCTTAATCTGATTTTAATTTTTGAAAAAAAACTCTCAAAGATTTAGAGAAGATCAAAGGTATCAGAGCAATAACAATAAAGATACCGTTTTGAGATAAAAGCACAAAACTTGACTAAAATAAGCTCCCATAGGATTCAAGAGATGAAATATAGAGCTATTTGCATTTAGACATGTACAAGTTTTGGTTTTGAGATTATTTTTCAATTTTGGACCAACTGGATACCACTTAAAATATATCGAGGGGAAATAAGTGGATACCATTCGAAACTAATCCAAATAATTTTCAAATGATTTGAAATTTTGCAAAAAGATACTTTGGAATCATAAGAATCTTTTCCAAAAGGAATTTTTGAAAAAGGAAAATCCATTCAAAAGATATCCCAAAATTAATTTTGAAAATTCTAAAATTTTCAGAACAGACTGCCTGGACTGGCACTACCGCTCACACAGGATCGGTAGTGCCGGGGGTCCGGTACTACCGCCATTCAGATGCGGTAGTGCCGACTTTTCCGGTACTACCGCCGTCCAGGTGCGGTAGTGCCGACCACGGCAGGCTGAAATGCAAATTTTGGCAAAATCAATTTAAATGAGGTCCAAATGATTTGAAATTTTTCAAAAATGTACTTTGGACTATTTAGAAGGTTTTTCAAAAATAATTTTCTTAAAATAAATTTTCTTTCAAAAGATATGGCAAATTGCGCTTTGAAGCATAAAAATGAAATTAAAAACATAAAGGGCCTCAAAAAGCAACTAAATTTGGATTTCATGTAATTTCAACTTTCATGGCTTAGAATGATTTAGCAAGATGATTTCTAGCCAAGATTTATAATGAAATCCAACTTGAAAGCCAAGATTTTGCAATATACTTCATTAGGCTATTTTGGATCAAAACAAGGATTTTAGCCAAATTTGATTTTAGCCAAATTTTAGCAAGGTGAAGGTTTTGCCATTTTGGTGTAAAGACGGCTGCCTTAATACCAGTAGATTCCTTAAACTGACGACATGATGGCTGGGCTTAATGGCGTCGGTTTCAGGAATTGATGGCTGGTAACGGTTTCAGGAATTGATGGCTGGTAACTCCTGTCCGTTGGATTCCGTTGGCTGTTAATGACTGCATTAGATTCCGTCTCTTGCCCGTTGCATGCCGCAAGCCTATATAAGGAGGGCATTGTTTTCCTCAACAAAACCAACGCTGGCTCTCGCCTGAACTCTCCCGCAAGACTCCACCTCCGTTTTCTTGTGCGTACAAGTAGCGGAGGGAGCAGGCCTCCGGAACCTCGCCCTTCTTGAGATCTTGCTCGAGTACCATGCGACTGCTCAAGCTTTTGTCCCGACCAGAAGCACCGGCGTCGGAAGGAGCCCTTCTGCACTGCATCAACCTCTCCACTGCACCAAAGGCTTCTCTGCGACAACCTATGATCCTCTAAACCGACCGTCATGACAAACAACAATGAGCAAGTCATTGTTCCGCGTGTGCCTGTGCCCATGGTGGCACCGGCTCGAGGGTATATTCACTTATATCGTGTTGATTTCTTGTTCATTAGCCTTTGCATTTGAGATAGATAGTTTGTTATCTAGTACCTTTGGCTTTGAATTAGAATTGTGCAATTGTTTAATCATGATTTACATAATTTTGTGAATTAAAATATTGAGAAAATTCCTAATATTTCCAACATGAACAATATAAGCATGATCATCACTCATTAACAGCCAAACTCTATATACCGAAAGAGAACTTGCCCTTCTTCTGAAGCTGTAATGCCGTCTCTTCTTGTCACATTTTACACGTCTTATCTTTCTAAAATATTTCAGTTCTTTGTTATGTTCACCGTCCTCCATGGCGCTCTGTTCATTGGGTGATCCAGGGGAGAAGGGCACGAAACCGAAAAAATGGGAAATAATAATCGTGGGGCCGGATTGGTGAATGGACTTGCAGGCGTCTCAACATCGCGATCCATGGCTGCGTCCCTGGACAACGCTCGCTTGTATGCGGAGGAGTTTAGCTTCCACCGCATGGCAGCTGATACAGAGGAGAATTCAATCACTCACTGGTTTATTTCTCTCTCAAACCGGGGTGCAGTATTAAGTGAAGGACCGGAAATGGCTACTAGGGCGTGAATGATTACACAATAAATTTTTTTCTAAAGAATCCAATCAAAACCTCGCAAATCCTTAGAAGAGCAAAAGAAAAAAATCTCTTAAAAAATCAGCTTTAGGACGACAATACCGCGCTACGGAGACCAGAAGTGGGCGGAATGAACAGTAACCATGGTACACATGAGTATGGTAGCAATAGTGCGGGATGAACAGTATACAAGAGATGGACAGTAAAAATTAGTACGACTTCCAAAACAAAAATTGACGAATCTTTTGATCGACTGATCCAAATTCTGTGAAATTTTGTAGGCACCTTCTTTTGAATGTTAGGAACCTATTCCAATCTTCAATCACAAGGAGATATCAAATTTTTGACCTTTTTCCAGTTCAAAGAAAAGTGCATAAAAACGAGTTCAAGAAAAAAAAACTTAACCCTAAGCTTGCTCGTGAGATTTTGATGATCAAGATGATCCTAGATAGCCTCCTACATGTCATAGCAAGCAAGAATACCTAAGAAAAGATCCATCAAACAAGCAAGATCAAGGTCTGCCTCAAAATCTTCATTCTCAACCTAAAAATCGGTTTATTGGAGAAATTTCGATAATCAAGAAGCTTACCTAGATAATTGAGGAGATGACCTACAGATGATACATTTATCAATTATATATCTTTGGCAGCACAAGACCAAGCAAGAAAGAAACCACAAGAAAAGATCAAGAGCAAAGCCAAAAAGATGATCAAAGCTTGAGGCAAAACTTGAATATGAGGATGATTTGCATTTAGATCATGAGGAGTGTTTACAAAACCTTTCACACCTAAGGGGAAAGCTCCCAATGAGCACGCACAACACAAGAACATCAAAATCTTATGAGAAACCTAATCCTAGTCTTAGGGCCTATTTGTTTTAGCTTTTGATTCTGGATTCTGGCCATAAAAGCAGAATAAAAAATCAAACAGGCCGATTCTAAAATCCGATTCTCACAATCCAGTCCACCCATATGCACTAGAATTTACAATTCACTTCATATGTGCTTTTAGAGAATCAGCTTCTCTAAAACCACAATCCAAAATCAGCTTTTACTGAATCCAAAGCTAAAACAAACAGACCCTTAGAGTTTCAAGGCTTCTCCTCCCCATGCATCTCCTTATATAGTGGACACAACTCTAACCTTAGACCTAAGCACACAAGTAGATATCATCCATATTTACATGAGCAAACCTGAAATCCAACACACATAACAGGTTTTCCACTCACATAAACACACTTCTAAAAGCGGCCATTACAATGACGCCAAATCCACTTCGCAAGCTTGAATTTGCATCTAACTCAACTTTAGTGCGACCTAAACCACTTAAGCAAGAAAGACTTAATTTGACATTTACCCACGGCATGAGCAACCCTACCTCGGAGTCACTTTTTAATAAATTTTTATAAATGACTACTCGTCTAATTTATATGGATATCTAACTTTTTGACCACACTAATAATCGTGATCGATGCCATGGATAAGTATAGCGCCGTGTCATAAAATGTTTCCCTTAGTTAGTGGTGTTGATCGTGGCGTAACGAAGAAAGCCAGATTTGAAAAAAATGATAGGCAAGAGATAATTATTAAAAAATATTCCCACCGTTCAAGATTTTAAAACTTATTTTAAATGATCTTTGTCTATAAATATAAACCGTATTTTATATTCCAATGCAAAATTTATGTGATATTTCTTATATATCTCTAATAAATATCTATCTTTACTTCATATTCTCTACAATCATGCATTAAATGTAGTTCTTAGTAATAATAACTAGAGATAATCTAATTATTTTTAATGTATTTTTGATCTATATACTAAGAAGAAATAGGCATTATAAACTTAGACAGAGGAGCATATTAGAGAAATGGTTAGATAATAATAAGAGGGGGGTTCTATGCTTTGCTTTTTAACTCCTGCGTTTACTTTAAAATTTGTGCAAGGAGAGGGAAAGCATAAATCCAGCTGCCCGACAGGGGAAAGGTATCCCCGATTTACGCACCACTGCGGAGTCCACTCTTCTCGCCTCAGGCGATCGTTCGCTCCGCTCGCCGCCGCCGCCGCCGCCGCCGCCGCCGCCGAATACTGGCTCCGATCATCTCTTAAAGGTTCGGTTTCCCACAGCTCCCCCTCTCTTCTGCTTCCCCTGCGGAATGGAGTTTCTCGCTTTATTCTTTTTTTTTTGCTGTATCCATATGATTCGATCCAATCTAACAAGAAAATCATGCAATCTGTTCGCGCGTGCCGCCGCCGTTGATGTGTTCTTCTTCCCCGTCGTCAACGCCTCACCAGTCACCACATGCCGGCATCAAAGACGGCGTCAACGTGCGCCCCGGAAGCGGCGGAGGGCACGCACGTGTTCGACATCCTGGGGTACAGCCGGCACAGGGGTCTCGGCATCGGCGCCGACAGGTACATACGGTCCGGGGCCTTCTCCGTCGGTGGCCACGACTGGGCCCTTCGCTTCTACCCCGATGGCTTCCGCGTGGAGACCGAAGACTACATCGCGGTCTACCTCGAGCTCCTCAGCAAGGGCAACGCGGTGCGCGCGTCCTGCGACCTCAGGCTGGTCGATCGGACCACCGGGCTGGCCTCGTCAGTGCACTCACAAAAAACGCCAAGGATGTTCGACCCCAATGACGATAGTAAGTTTGCTCCGCAGAGCTCCACGTTCAAAAGGAGGAGCGAATTGGAAGACTCGGCCTACATTTTGGGTGATCGTCTCACAATCGAGTGCGTGATCACCGTGTTCAAAGAACCAAGGGTGTCTGAAACCAAGCTGACCACTGAAATTGAGGTGCCGCCCTCGGACATATCAAAGCATCTTGGCAAGTTGTTGGAGTCGAAGGAAGGCGCGGATGTGACTTTCGATGTCGGAGGAGAGGCTTTCGCGGCTCACAAGATCGTGCTTGCTGTGCGTTCACCGATCTTCAAGGCAGAGCTCTATGGGCATATGAAGGAGAAGGATATGCAGCAGATAACAATTGACGACATCCAGCCAGCCATTTTTGGGGCTATGCTCCATTTTATCTACACTGATTCGCTGCCGAGCATAGATGATCGTGATGAGGGTGATAAGAAGGAGATGGTGCAGCATTTACTTGTGGCCGCAGATCGGTATGCTATGGAGAGGCTCAAGTTGATGTGTGAACGCATCTTGTCGAGGAGCCTTGATGTGCAGACAGTGGCAACCACACTGTCGTTAGCTGATCAGCACAACTGCAGCAAACTTAAAGAAGCTTGTGTTGAATTTATCATCTCTTCAAATAGAAAGGATGATGTACTGGCAAGCCAAGGATATAAGGACCTCAAGAGAACCAATCCTACAGCGTTACTTGAGACATGGGAGAGGACGGCTATCTTTAAGATCAAGGGTGATCACGATAGGCAGGATCTGTGACTGGTTCATTTTGATTGTAGCTTGTAAGTAGTGTGAGCCACTGCCTACTAGCTTGACGGGTTTCTCTGAAAGGTTTGATGCCCAGAATTACATCTACTGCTACTCTGCTATTGTGTTTTGCTTTTCTGTACATGTTCGTGTCAAAATATTGCAGTTAACTAATGCAGTGTCGATCACTAAGTGCACACCTTGCTGAGCAATACAGTAGGGGTGCTCTGGCAAAAACTGGGGCTAGTGACTCTGTCATGGCCATTTTGCCACAGCTTATATTTGAAAGTGAAACATTACTAATGTAACAACGCAATATGTAAATTTTAATGTTTTCATAGTGCTTATTATATGTTCCCCAGAAGAATGATGTTTTTTCATAGTACTTATGGTTATATATAATGCTTGGGTTTCCACGCTTCTGCAGATTTCTGAAGTTGAACACGGATATTGGGGGAATAACTGCTAGTTTGCCACGGATATTGGGCTTAGCCCAGTTTGGTAGGCAGGAATTTCATATAAATTTCGCAGGAAACTTTACAACAAACAATTCAAATCCCCAGGAACTGAGAAGAATTCATGCATTCTAAGGCTCAAAGCATAAATTAGCTATGAACAGGGCAGTCCAAAACGCAAGCCAGCCACTTGTAGGGCTTTTAACGTTGTGCTTCTCCGCATCATACCTCGGTACAAGTTATACAAATCTTGAAGTAAGCGAAGAGATAAGGAATCATTATTTATCTTTTATTTATGTTTTAATATTTGTGCTACTTTTAAAAAAGAGATGCATAGAAGCACCTATCTTAAAAAAAACTACCCAGATATTGCTTTTTTGTTATTCTTGGATAATTTTTTCAATCTGTGTATTTTCACAGCAAGTCTGTGGATGATATTCTTCTGTCGTACCTGAGCAATGCTTTCCCTGTCCGGTTGAGTGCTTACCTGGCTTCTAAGATTGCAAAGCAAAGCTTATTTCTTTAAAAACTAACGGCTATCAGTTTTCAGTCCAAGGTAGGACCTGAAAATTTGAAATGAAAAGGCTTTCTCATAGCAGCAATGAAAAAACATGTCTCAATCTGTTAACACCTAGAGCACTTTTCTAACTTTGTTTTTCAATTCTATTTGTTGTTGATGGTTCTGACAAAAGTTCTATTGGGTGGCATATCACAATTTTCTAATCGGTATCTTGGGATCAGTTTATTTTGGGAGCATGGAAATTTTGGAAGGTCAGAAATCACATGGTTGTACAGAATGCGATTGTGTAGTTGTGGAACCATCCTGTCAACCACTTTTCCACGTGTGTCGAGCTGCGAATAAAAAAAAACATGTGCACAGTGGGAGAAAACAGCGAGAAATTAAACTATATAAGTAGTTGAATACTACTATATTTTTGATGGACCGTCACACACGACAGTGTTTGCATTTGTTTTGACCAGAGAAAGTGTTGTCGTAGATATATCGGTGAAATTTCAGATCTGTCGGCGATGTTGGTTGGCCCTGACCCGATAAAAACAGGAGAGGTGCTTCCATGCTTCTCTTTTTTACAGTTGCACAAATATTAAAGCATGAATAAAGGGTAGATGGTGATTACTTACCCCTTCGCTTGTTTCAAGATTTGTGCAACTTGTATTAGAGGAAAGTATTGAAGCACTGCTCTAAAAACAGACATATCGGACAAAAAAATTCGGATTCATTTGAAGGGCAAAAACGAAGGTACATGACTACTCATTTGTTTAATTTCTTTAATTGCGTTATTAGCTACCAATGCCCCGTTATTTTCAGGACCAGAAGAGATGTATGTGACCAATTACTTGCGAAGTTTGATTTTTTTTCTTCAAATTTTGGATTAAAGTTTAAATATCTGTTTAAAAATATGGGTCGATGAACTAGCCGATAGCTGGTGTTATCGTCCTTATCGGCACCCCTTGATATTTTTCACATATTCTTTCTTTTTTGAAACGTATTTTTCACATATTCTGCTTGCATTCAACTGAGACCAACGGGGGCTGTGCTACATATGTACGGCAGGCAACCGCATTGCCATGTCCTCCAACCTCATTCGCTGGTCATCTCCGTAGTATGTGCCCAGATCATGCTGCCTGAACTGCATCATCATGAGCTAGCTGCAGCTGCATGTAGCATATTGCTGCATGCCGCAGCAGGGCCGCAGCTGGTTGCTGCATGATCATGGATGGAGAGCCGCTCAAGCCGAACTCCTGCATCAGGTACTGCCTGCATGCTTCCATGGTGCCCCATCACCGTCATCGGTGGGCATGAGTAACTGATGGCAACGGTGGTGGCACTTGAGGGTGAGGAGAGTAAGGAGGACGAAGATCTTGGTGGTGTAGCCATTGTTGCGGATATAGGTGTTTGAATACTAGATAATGGTGTTCAAGATATCGGTGAGGGTGATGGCTTATTAGGGGTTTATTTATACATGTGTATAGATGCATAGGTCAAGTTTTGTCTTCTGCTAAAGTGGAGGCCAGACAGTATGGATATTACTTGGTAGCTAGATTTGGACATTTGTTCAACAGTCTCCTTTGAAGAATATGACAGATGGCATATCATTTTCACACGAAACTTGGCAAATGTTATTTCATGTTGGCATTTTCTTCCGATAAATATGGTTTAGAAGGCACAATGAACTTAGGATATGTGTTTAATTGCTTGTAACAAGTGTTACATGTATGTGATAGTTTATGAAAAAGGTCATCCAGCCATGTATTTTGTTGCTTCAACTGAACATCTCGTTTTGGATGGTAGGAACAAATTTGATAAATATTTCCTCTAGATGCTTATAACCATCTTATTCGCACAAAACAATTGAACTATATGATACAAGACTATCCCATCCCATTTAACCTCGTCTCACCGATCAACCAAATAGGCCGTTACCGGACATGTGAAGGGCTCCTGCTTTATAAAGAGTACTATGTAATGTTATGACCATTAGGAATCAGAAACTTTTCTTATCCGAATATGTCTAGGACTCAATAGGATTTGTGATACAAATCACATGCACGTGTAGCCTTTCACAATCTGGACTTCTTCCTCTTCTTCTTTTTCTTAGAAATCTGGATACGTTGCTAATGGTTTACGTAAATTTGGGCCTTCTGTAAAATGCTTTAGCAGAATAGATGCATATGGTTGTTACCAAGAATAATAATACCTCTATTATACGCGGAAGATTTCAAGCGCAAAGAGAGCGGCCACGTCATTTTTTTTCGGAGAAGCCCCCAAAAAATTGGAAATCGCAGATAGTTCCTTCCACGGAAATTAGAAATCGCGAATAGGTCCTTCTATTGGTTATTTTGCAAGAAAGTCCCTGTAGTTCCGCAAATTCGACTTGAGCTACGGTTCTTTCGACCCGGAAGATTTAAAAAAATTTGAAATTACAAGCAGGTCCTTCCACCGGTTATTTTGCAAAAAGGATCCCGTAGTTCCGCAAAATTCAGCAAATTCAACATGAGCGCCGGTTCTTTCGACCCGGAAGATTTTAAAAAACTGAAATCACGAACAGTTCCTTCTGCCGGTTATTTTGCAAAAAGGTCCCTGTAGTTCCGCAAATTTGACATGAGCGCCGGTTCTTTCGACCTGGAAGATTTAGAAAAATTTGAAATCGCTAATAGGTCCTTCCACCGGTTATTTTGCAAAAAAAAAAATCTGTAATTCCGCAAAATCGATTTGCAGAAAACTCGAACCGAATTTTTCCTCACGGCGCGGCATCGCGCGCGGGCCTGCTTAGTTTGGAAATACCTTGGGCAAACATGTCTTGGTGTAGCTAAAGAACATTATTTGTGACGAAGGAAGAAAAGGTAAAAGAGGACAAAGCACATTCTAGGCCATCCAAAAGGTACTAAGCTGATTCTCCAATCGTTCTATGAGTCTACAAGAATTTTGTTGTCATATGTAATTGTAGAGTTTTTACGTACCATCAATTAATTGTGGATAGCGATTACAGTAATTGAGTACATAACTATTGTCTCATTTTCTGTGTGGTCTTTAGCACATGAATTGCACAACTAAGCTCTTATGCCCTACCGGACCAATATGCTTAAGCATCTTGGCTCGCTGTTACTCCTCAGATGAATCGTTTCCAAAGCCAAAACCCATCGCTTTCATTGTCACGGACTCCATCGGCAATTTTTTTGCTCATCACTTGTATGCCTGCAAACACAGGTGGCTAGCTAACTCCCAAGATGAAATGCTAGAGCCACTAGCACTAGCATTACGAGTTCGATCACATATAGAGGAACTCCGATCCTTGACATGGCTTGTTCGTTGGTGCTCCGATCTAATTCGTAATATGTGGCGTTGACCCCATGGAGAAGGAGAAGCAATGAGCCAAACACTTCTCCCCAAAGTTTTGTGGTGTGGACATGCACCTCTGCTCCTTTGCGTCTCCCGTGTGACCTCCTTTAGGGGGGAATAAGGAATACCGGTATTTATAAAGCAAAGAGCCCTTGGCATTCTTCCAAATCTTGTTTCCAAACAAATCCCATGCTATTATGTAACTAGATGCGCAGTGGACACGCACGGTGCTGCGGGTGGAAGGAATCGTTGAGATAGGTCGAGATTTTCACAGAGAGCGGATTTTTGTTTTGAGAATACCTCCCAAAAAAGGGAAACAATCGCCGATTTATTTTGGAAAATATTTCTTCGAAATTTTTTAAAAACATCCCTTTAATAGGCTATGAAAATTACAGGAATGAATTTTTAAAAATTTACAAATTTAGTAGCTCAAAACCAGTGAAGTTGCTTTAAATGGATTACCAGCACTGTAAGTTTTTAAAAAATTCGCATAAGTCTGAGCATGATTTGAAATTTTTATTGTAGAGTAGGCATGCCCTCAGGGACCTTCTCATAAAATTCCAAGAATTTGTAAATTTAGTAGCTTAGTTTAAGCAGTGAAGTTGCTTTAAACGCATTAGTAGCATCATTATAATTTTTAAAAATCACACAAGTTGTATCATGATCTTTTTTTTTTTATGGTACTCTAAGCAAACTCTGAGGACAATTCTCAAAAATTTTAAACAAAATTGAAAAATGATCTAGTAGTTCAATCAAATGGTTAAATCAGTAAAGTTGTTTTAAATGTATTAATACTATTGTCAGATTTTTTAAAAAATCACACAAATTTGATCATGATCTGAAAATTTCTATGATATGTTAGGCACGCTCTGAGGATACTCCTAAAAATTTTCAAAAATTACAACACGATTTAACAGCTCAATTAAATCAGGGAAGCTAATGCAAAAAAATAATAATAATATCGCTCTGAACAAAAAATATCATCTCCAAAAATACTGATTTACTAGTACGCAAAGGGCCCGCATGTTGCTGTGGGCGTAAGGAATTACCGACACTGGCAAAGATTCTAGCAGAGAAAGAAAATCTTTTTCGGGAACATAAAAAAAAGGAAACCGAATTGTCACAATTTTTAAAAATCGCAAAGCTTGATCACGATCCGATTTTTTTATAGTAGCTCAGGCACGCTCTGAAGACCCTTCTAATAAATTTTAAATAATTTACAAATTTAGTAGCTTTAATAAATTTTAAATAATTTACAAATTTAGTAGCTTAACTAAATCAGTGAACTTGCTTTAAGTGCATTAATAGCTTTGTCAGAATTTTTAAAACTTGTAAAAGTTTGATCATGATTTGAAATTCTATGATAACGTAGGCATGCTCTGAGGGCCCTTGTCAAAAAATTTGAAGAATCTACAAATTTAGCAGCTTAATTAAATCAACGAAGTTGCTTTAAATGCATTAGTAGCATTGACAGAATTTTTAAAAATCACACAAATTGGATCATGTTCCGAATTTTTGTGGTAGGTTAGCCATGCTTTGGGGAACATTCTAAAAAAGTTTCAAAAATTGTCACAATTTTTAAAAATCGCACAAATTCGATCATGTTCCGAATTTTTGTGGTAGGTTAGGCATGTTTTGAGGAACATTCTAAAAAAGTTTCAAAATTGACAACATGATTTAATAGCTCAATTAAATCAGCGAAGCGTATTATCTTCTATGTTTTTCACAAAAAATACTATAGATGATACAGTGCCTTACGCTTCCTGGATTAGACCTGGAGACCTCACGCACGGGCGGGAAAGCTTTTGCCAGCCGAGCCATGCAGCATTTGTGAAGAACGACGTGCAATAATACTTTGAATCTATGAAGAAGGTTACCGTAGAATCTACATGGGAAAGAGAGCGACATGGCGACGCGGGCGGAAGCGCGCCGTACCTCTCCAAGAATATAGAGTTTTATATGATATAGATAAGGAATACCGGTATTTATAAAGCAAAGAGGCCTCGGCATTCTTCCAAATCTTGTTTCCAAACAAATCCCATGCTATTAGGTACCTTCCTTGGCCTCCAATCTTCAAGGGTACGGAAGGCATTTCAAAACATCCCCATTAGGAAAGGGCTTCGAAACGGGTCGTTTGGGGCCGTTCCCATGCGCTGCGCAACTGGTATGGCCTATCGCTATGGGCCACTTGGTTGTACCCCAGGTAGAAATCTTCTTTGTGCGTGCTACCGTGTGAAGAAATCCTTCGAAGGCATCTCCATAAGACAGAAAAATAATATAATCATTGGGTCTAGACATTGGCACCGTACTTACGTCCCATATTTTCTCTTCTAATACAAGTTGTACAAATGTTGAAGCAAATGGAGGGTTAAGTAATCACTATCTACTTTCATTCATACTTTAATATTTATACAATCTTAAAAAAGAAAAGCATGTAAGCACTTCTCAAAAATATAATCAACTTTTATAATAGTTTATAACATATGAGCGACGATACAGAGAGAATATGCAATAAAGACAAAATGCAATGAATAGTATAGAAATAAAGTAAATGTGCATCTCTTATGCAAGAATGTTATGTAAATACGAATAATCCCTTCTACTAATCTTGGAAGACTTCCTGGATGGGGAGCTAGCCCACGTGTCCCTTCAAGCCGGCTCGACTCGAGCCGTGAGCCGAGCCGGAAAAATATTTACGTTTAGGTCCTTTTTCAGAAAAAAAAATTACGTTCGGGTCTTTTTTTGGAAAAAAATTACGATCAAATCCTTTTTCGAAAAAGAATATATACTACGCTTAGATTCTTTATGCGTTTTTAGGGTTTTCGCTTGGGTCCTTTTCCATAGAATCAAAATTACATTTAGGTCCTTTTTGGAAAAAAATACGTTCAGATCCTTTTTTCCGAAAAAGAAAATACATTTCATTTAGGTCCTTTATTTCATTTTTTTAACATTACGTTTAAGCCCTTTTCAAAAAAAATAAATTTTGTTTAGGTCCTTCTCTAAAAATAATATATGTTTTTTCTCTATTTTCCCTTTTTCGACGCGGGCCTTCTGTTCCAGCAAAATTTCATATTATATTCTTTCAACCGTTTTGCTTGTTTTCTCAATTTGCTCACGTAGAGAGCGAGAGTCACACGTTTTCTCAAATTTGCTCGCGTAGGGAGCAGCGGTAGCGACGTGTCACGCCGTGCTCGATTTTCTAGTTTATGTGATTATTGGGAGGAAAAGAACTGAAGAGCTGCTCTTATTATTAAATTGTTTCTTTTAAGTAATTTTGCCATGCATCCTTTTGCTAACCCTGCATTTGCATTTAGCCATTCCCCCAAGGCTGCATCCCACGAATTAATCATCCTGAAAGTGATTATAGTACATGAGTATTTAGGTTATACATATACTCCGTATATTAAGAGCTGCAAGTTTTCTGACCGCTGCCAGTGTCCACGTCGATTTGCGCACAACGTGGACGCCTTCCTTCGTCTTGGCGTAAGCGCGTGTGGCGCTGGCCGATCGCTTCGTGTGTCTGGCAGACCACCGCGGCGCGCCACGTCGGCCGCTTGAATCGCGCGCTCGTCGGCCTCAATTAGCTCGGCGTTGTTTCGTCGCGCTGACCGCGCGGTCGGTGATCGACTCCCTGCGCCGACGCCGCGACCGGTTCGATTAAATCACGAGTATCCACCCACATATAGAACCAAAGGTTGGTCTCAAAGCGCGACTCATCAATTCTCAAACCACAATCACGATTTTGTAAGGTTGGGGCAAGAGGTGGGCCTTTGGGCGGGCAATTTTGTCGCAAGACGAGGCCCGCCGCCGCCCCGACACCGCCCAAAGACGCCATCGTTCTAACGGTCGGGCCGCCGCACGGTTGTCCGTGTCGTCTTCGGCTCGCCATTCGCATGGTGGGCGGCCCGCCCGCAGACGAAGTCCTGGTCAGACTAGGCGCGACGCCCGAATAGCCCATCCGTGCCTCGACGACGCCACCGCGGCGGCATGGGCTGGGCACGCGGCCAAGCACGCGGCAAGCGGCAGGCAGGCACGCGCAGCGGCGGCAACGCGCCGAGCCCGAGCCAGCGCAGCGGCCGGCCCGCGACACGTCGCCGGGCCGACGGAGAAAAAGGAGGGACGGAACGGCGGGCGGCGTGAAGGTGCTCTGGAACGGCGGCGGGGCTGGCCGGCGGCGCAGCGTGGCGAGAAAAAGGAGAGGAAGGGGACGATCGCCATGGCCGCCGCGTGAAGGTGCTCCGAACGGCGGGCGGCGCAGGGCTCCGAACGACGCGCAGGTGGCGCGCGGCGAGGAGAAAGCGGCGGGGCACGGCCGGCGCGGCAGGCAGCGCGGCGCGCTGGGCGAAGTCGGGGCGGAGCTCGAGAACGACGAGAGAAAGCAAGCGGGGCGGGGCATGGTGGGCGCGGAGAGGCGGGGCACGGCCGGCGTGTCGCGGACTCGCGGTGGCGGGCGGGCGAGGGCGCCGAGGCCGGGCGCCACGCGCCAGAGTCACGCGCGGGCGGTGCCCGAGAGATGACGCGGCGACTCGAGGAGTCGCCAGCCTCACGCGACGCCGCCCGAGGGCGAAAAAAAGAAGCGCTGGCGATCAAGTCTCAGTCCAATCGGTCGGTTTTGAAAAAAAAGAGTGTAGCGCATGCGACCAGCGTCCAGGTAATTTTAACGTCTCTCGCGGGAAAAATTATTCGAGGGAATCATATGTCTGAATTCAATGTCTCCCTCAACGTCTAATTGTCCCGCGGGAAAACAGAGAGAGGAAAAAGCTCGTTATCAGCGGGAAAACAGAGACTGAGAAGGAATCTAAAAGTACATCACGGGAAAAAATTGTTCGCGGGACTCACGCGTCATAATGACATGCGTTTGAGAAAAAGAGAACTGAAATGACGTAAAACATTGAACTCTCTGTGTGCATGCATGCAACCGAGGGAATCACGCGCGATTTTGAATGGACACGCTCACATTCGATAAAATCACGGGAAGAAAATCACGCGCCTGATGAATTTTAAGTTTTGAACGCAAAGAAGACAGCGATGTGATTGATTGATTCCATCCTGCTCTCTTTAACGCAATTTTGAACGCGACAGCAGAACAACGGTCATTTCGCTGGACACACCATAAATACAGGGGATGGCTTGCATTTTCTCTGCACAACTCTCAACACTCTTGCGCTCTCTCTTGCCCATTTTTGCTCGGGACTTTCGGACATTCTGCGCATCTCACTCTATTTGCTTGCATTTTTGCTCTCGTTGTGAAATAAAATGTTTCGCAAAAGCAAAAGCGGAGAGCACGCCGCGCTCTCCTAGTCCCCTCGCCAGATCAAGAGATCGATCCACGCCAACTCTCCCCAGCATGGGAGACTACGGCATGGATGACCGTCATCTGGATAAAGACGCACGGCATCGAGGATGCCTCATACACTCCGGATGCACCGAGCTCGGATGCCGCTACCTCGGTGCATGCGGACGGGCGTCGGTATCCACACCGAACACGCACCGACATATCCATGCGGCCAAAGACGGGCGTCCATAGCCGGCGATCGCGCATGGTGCGGCAACATATGGACAGAACCGCCAAATCGTTGCGGACATGAGGTAGTGTATCTTTGTTTGCAATATCGTCAATCTAAACTATCTGCACGTGCATGTGGTGGTACAGTCATTTAAAGAGACACGCGGAGAATTGCTTGAGGAAGATATCGGCGGACGGAGGCGGTGAGGGCGTCGAGACATACTCAACTTCAACACCGACGGTTCGGTAAGCACATGGGTATACAACGCCGACGTAGCTAGAGAAGAAATTGCACGTTACATAATTACAGAGGATATTCCGCTTAGAACGGGTGAGAGCTCTAATTTTGAGAGAATGGTGCAACGTGGTTTTTGCCCGCAATACGAACATGTTAGTAGAAGAACAACTACACGTGATGTTGTTAAAATGTTTACAACTAAACTAGAAATGTTAAAACTGACCTTTATGACGCTTAGTTTTTCATTCGCATTAACATCTGATATATGGACTTCCTCTCACCAAAGAGCAGCATATATTAGTATTGTTGCGCACTATCTAGATGACGAGTACGTACTAAATAAAAGATTTATAGGGTTTAGGCCAATCTCGGAGTCACACACCGGACATGCTATCGCTACCCGTATACTTGAGGTTGTTAATGAATTTAAAATAGAAAGTAGAATTGTTTCCATTACTCTTGACAATGTATCAGCTAACACAACCGCTATGGAGCATCTCTCACCGCGCCTGGAGTCTTATATTGGAGGTTTTGTACTCCACCAGAGATGTGTATGCCATATTATTAATCTCATTGTATAGACAGGTATGCATGTAATGAAACCTACTTTGGAGGGCATACGTAATGCTATCGATTTTATTACTAATTCACCTGTGAAGTTTGCCCAGTTCTCAGAGTACTGCAAGGCCAATAATATGAAACCAAGAAGATTCAACCTAGATATGAAGGTTAGATGGAACTCAACTTATACTATGCTGCAACGGTGCGAAGACTACGAGCATATTATCACTGTCTTCGTCAACTGCAATAATGGTGAGGTATTGGTTACTGACGCAGATTGGATAATTGCTAGTCATTTTCGTAATTTTTTAAAAATTTTTTACGACGCAATTAAAAAATTATCCGGTGTTTATTACCCAACTTCTTGCTTAGTTATCGAGTGGCTTTGGCTTATTGCTAATGTTTTTAAAGAAAATAGAGATAATTATGTTTTACATTCCATTATAGAACCAATTGAGCAAAAATTTTTAAAATATTTTCAAGCTATTCCACATTTGTACTGTTTTGCTGTCATTTTGGATCCTCGGAGAAAATTTTCTGACTTGCAGGGCGCCTACGCGGGAATAGGTGAGACATTCGATCTTGATTTCTCTAAGGCCTATACTCATGTTTATAATGAGTTTTTCAGAGTTTTCGACAAATACTACGAGAAGTTTGGCACCAGAAATGAAGCACGAAGATCTACCTCAACAACGCAACAAGCACGAGGCGGTTCGATGGCTTCAAACATGTGGAAGAAGCTGAAAGGCAAATCGTCTGGTTCATCTTCCGAAACGCCGAGCAGACCATAATGGAATCCACGGGTAGAGATCAACCACTACCTCGACACGCCTTTCATGGAGTCCGAGCTTGACATGGACGAGGAAAATCAACTTAACTTGCTTTTGTGGTGGAAGAATAATCAACGTATTTACCCCGTGCTATCCCATTTCGCACGGGATGTACTTACGGTTCCGGTGTCCACTGTCTCGTCGGAATCCACTTTCAGTTCAGTGGGGAGGATACTTGAGCCAAGGAGGTCGTCTCTCACACCTGAGATGGTTGAGACAATTACATGCCTCAAAGACTGGGAGCGTGCAGATCAGAGGACACAACATCAGCCTGAGGATCAGGAGATCACGGACGCGGTAGCGGACTTTGACAATCTCAGCCTCGGGTAGTCTATGTATATAAATGTAGTTACTGTACTCTTTTCCTTCAATGGGGTACCCACACCGGGGTGTAAGGTTTTTAACGAGGCAGTAACTTTGTACATGTTCAAGATTTAATAAAATTTACTTCTTTTCCCCCAATATTTGTGTCCATTGCTAGCAATACCGATATCTACACAGGATGTTTCTTTCGCATGCTTTCATTTAGTCATTGCTTTGCGTGTACATTTCTTCTTGTCATTTATTTACTTACTTTGCTAATTTCTACAGAGATACACAAGAGAACGAATGCGTGTTCGCTAATAACGATCTAATTAATCGGCAATCTACTGTAGCAAAACCGGAGCAATTACTGTAGCAAGACTGCAGCAACAATAATGTACCAATTTACTGTAGCAAGACCGTTTTATTAATCCGGACCGTCGATTCGCTCGATCCGACGGTTGGATGCCCATCAACTGCAAACTTGGCAGTCACTGCGACTGCCAAGGATCTGTGTCCATGCGTGTTGCTCGATTGTAGATTTACATATTTATTTAATCAAGGTGGCTATACATTCGCTGCACCGTAGCATCGCAGACGACGCTACTACAAGCAAATTTGGGTCATTTCTCTCATCGCAATAGTGTAAATGGACCGGTGCGGACCGCACGTGACGAAGTAGGCATGAAGCGTAAATGGGCGTGCTTGGGCTCGCGGAAGGCGAAGCCGGCCGCACGGCGGGCACGACGGACGGCGCGGCCCGCACGCAGTTCCGGCCCGAAGCACGATGGGCCCGTGCCGGGCCGGCCCGGCACGGCACGACGTCCACCTCTAGTTGGGGCGTTCAAGATCGAGAACAAGTTACTGGATTGAGGTGACATGAGTTTTTAAGTATCAGAGCATTTTCTTTAGGGTCTGGTCATGGCAGCAAATCCATCCAGCTCTTTACTAGAGTGGCTGATAGCAAATTAACTAGATTGACTAGACATGAAAGTTAAACAATTCCCAAGATGGTGAATCTGACTCACCATTCTAGCATCTCATCCGAAAGAAAACCATCATATGCAAAGCACAAGCTTGAACAGCAGTAAGCAGTAGTTAACACACACATGAAGCGCCATCAGAGGGCACTAGTTTTAGACACAGTTTCCTCCGTCCTCGCGCAGGAGGGGCGCCACGTCACAGCTTTTGCAAAAATGTACTCTGAAAAATCCAAAATCGCGGATAAGTCCTTCCACCTGTTTTTTTGCAAAAAAGACCCCGTAATTTTGAAATCGCGGTAGTTCCTTTCGCCGGTGACTTTGCAAAAAAGGACCGTGGTTACGTGAATTCGCGGAGGGGTCTTCCACAGTAAACCAAAATTATAAATAGGTCTTTCTATCGTTTTTTGTAAAAAGGACCCCGTGGTCATACAAATTCGCCGACGACTCCTAGCCAGCTGTCCTAACCAGCCGATTTTTTAAAAACACCACAAAAAAACCAAAATTACAGTTTTTCCAAAAAAACTCGGACCAAAATTTTGTGCTATAGAAATTCGTGGACGGCTCCTAGCCAGCCAATTTTTTTAAAAAAACACAGCCGCGAAAACTGAAATTACGTTTTTTTTGAAAAAAACCTTGAACCAAATTTATTCACGTGGCTCGGCATCGCGCGCGGCTCTACCTAGTCATCCTAAAGGTGGGAAAAAAATTCTATGGCACCAAGTATGAGTTATGTGAAGTGGGAACATTATTTTTCTTTTGAGGAAGAAAGAGTTGGAACAATATGGGGGAAGGAAAAATCACTTCTCCCCAACGTTCTGTGGTCTGGACATGCACCTCTGCTCCTTTGCGCTTCCCGTGTGACCTCCCTTAGGGCGAATAAGAAATACCGGTGTTTATAAAGCAAAGAGCCTTGGTTATTTACATGTGCTGTTATGAAACTTTTGTTTCATGGTTATTCTTTATGCTTGGTATTAATGTCATGATAAATTTGCTAATATCGCAATTTCTACAACATCATATGCATTACGCGATATTTGTTAAGGGGATTGTTAAGATATAACCAGACTCTTGATTCTGGTTGTTGAGATATGATTGGACACTATCCCTTTGTAGACGAATACAAATCTATCTCTAACAGGGTTTTCACTATAAATATGACACTCCATTGTATAAGAAAATCAATCTAACAAAGAGAAAAGAATTTTAATTACCTTCCTATATATCGTGTGTTCTTTGTGATTATTCGAAATGTGCATTATATTTGATCTCCCTCGCACAGTTCGCCACGCATGCAGGTACTGGCGGCACGGAAGCAAAGCACAAGCAAGGCTGCGCTTTGGGCTCGACCATTCGCATCTTATATCCGCGCACAGCAAGCTCTAGTGCCACTTCGGCGAGTGCAGACATGGCAACCTTTCCTACCCATGTCGCTCCCTTTCTTAGGTGTGCACCACGCGAGCACCTGTCTTGAGGGCCAAATGGGTCAGAACAGTGGTTTAGGATGGGTTCTAATGTAAATTGTGTTAAGTGAAACCAAGTGTCTCAAACCCTATGGCTTTGTGAAAAATAATGAAAACTTATGAATTTGTGATACCATTGCCTCAGTGCCCGGGGTTTTCTGAGATTTTCTCTAAATTATATTGCAAAAATATGTACTCCTCTTGTATCTTAGTAATAAGCATTTCTCTTTTTCTCCTCGCACAAAAGAAAAGGTCAAGTAGCAAATAAGAGCGTACACTTTTCCTTGTGGAAGCTGTAGCAACAGAAAAGAATTGCCTAATTGCGCTGGAGTTACCTATGGTTGCTTCCAGTACAGTCATATAATCTAGTGGTTTTTCCATTTAGCTTTGAAATTTATTATTTATCCTTTTCTCGCAATGTTTCACCAGTTTTTTGTAATACATATTATTTCACGCGCGGTTGTGGAGTTTGTAGACTGACAGTCTTCAGCTTATTCACTTTGTCTTTTTTTTTTCTTGATGATTGACCAAACCTTAAATTAAATAGGGTGATTTCCCACGTGACAGTCAGTGAGAACTAGAGATGCGGTGTTCTTAATTATATAAAAAAGATGATTTCTACTCACGTGTAATTAGTAGAGGTGCGGTGTTCTTAATTTAAACTAATTCGATACCCGCGCAACTGCAGAGTTGGCGCAAATAAAGTTATGCTGTAGCTAATCTATACTATCTTAAATCAATAAAAGAAAAAGGATATTTTCTTCAAATATTGTATCTAATTCGTAGTATATAATTCAGGACATGACCAAAATTCCATATTAGGTCTCAATAAATGTATCATACTCCACTTATCTCCACTAGAAAACACTGTACGGAGAATATTGAGAAAGAGATGAAATAATAAATCAAAGGGAGTGTCTACCATCACTTCACTACTTTTTGCAGCAAATTAGTCAGATATTTGAACAATTGGATCAGAACCAAAGGCCATCCTTCTCTCACCCCTGTATCAGATCTAACCTACCCGGCCCCTCACCCTTTACCCCCTCCACTTGTGCCACCGCCACCTCTCCCAATTGTGCCATGGCCCCTTTCCTTGCCAGCTTCCACTGCCCACCGCTGCTTCTGCCTCGTACACAGCCGCTGGCACTAAGTACAATGCCAGCACTACCCGCCCCCTCCTTCTCCGCCTTGCCTCCCACGTCGTTGTCTGCCACATGCCCTCCCCAACTCCAGTTGTACCACCATCGCTGGATCCACCGCCACCAACCACCTCCCTAATCTCCTAACCTCTAGTCAGATCTGGTCAACCCCGCCCACAAACTGTACCATTCCAAATCTAATAAAAGTAAAATATAAGTGTTTGAGTTGATTTCTGGGTTTCATTTGAGTTTGTATGCCTTTCTGGAACTTCTTGATTTTTTTGAATTTAAGAAAAGCATTTCAAATGACCCAAATAAGGGTTATGAATCTTCAAATTTAAAATTTTCAATTTCAGCAAACTCTGGAAAATAACTTAATTAAATCCTAAATGCTTCCTTTGTTACCCCTCAAAATTTTCATAAAATCTTGAGCCCATCTTTTATTTAACAAAAATCAAAATCATCAAATTGGATTTTGTAACAGAGGTAGTGTCAGATTTTTTTACAAAAGTAATTAAGCATGATCTTGATCTGAAAGTTTTAAAGTATCATCTTCAGCATCTTAGAATCATTCAGTAAAATTTTGAAAATATTTTGATCCCATTTGGTGCCTTTAGAAAAATCAAAAATAGAAAGATCATTAAATAAACAGTAAGCTTGTCAGAATTTTATAAAATTTCTTGAGTCTGATCTTAATCTGAAATTTTTATAGTAGAATCAGTACCTCATCATAGTCCTCCTCAACAATTTTCGAAAATTTCCAGCTCGTTTTGTATGCTCAATTAAATCCAAAACTGAATGGCTGTCAAAATTTAGGAAATCTTTTTCCTTTTTCCCTACTTCATCTCCCTACCGTGTGGGCCCTCCTGTTCAGCCCTCAGCTCCTCACTGACTTCCCTGGCCCACTGGCAGCCACAGCAAGCCTTGGCCCCACCTACCAGCACCTGCTCCCTCCCCCTGTTCTTCCTTGCCGCTGCCCGAGCCGTCTGCCAAACCTCTGTCGTGGCACAAATTTCGCTAGCGTTTCCTCGCCGTGGCAGCACATGGGCAGGCTGCAGCAGCCAGCCTTCCCGTGCACGTCGAGCGGCTCCCACCCTCTCTGCCCAATCCTCGCAGTGTCAGCCTCTTCCCAGCCAAAAGCTTGCCACAGCAACTCTATAGCGTTGGCCCCAATTCTCGCCGTGGCAGTGAAACCTAGAGCATTTCTTTGCCATGGCAGCTACGCGTCTTTGCTCTCTAGCCTCGTGACAAAGTTTTGCCATCCTCCTCCGCCAATGTGCTACCGCGACAAGTGTTGACCTCACCTCTCCTCGCCCCGACACGGTCATTTCGCCTGGAACTCGCGCCACCACCTGGCCGGTTGCTCCTCTGCCCATGCCGCCCTCCATGGACCTCCTATATATCAAGTCCCAGCTGCCCGCCAAGCTCATGTGAGCATGTGGTTTTCATGGAGGAGCCATGCGGTGCGCCCATTTCCCCCTATCACTAGCCTTGTCTCCAGGCCGATTGTCTAACCAACCCCTTTTCCCTAGTAATAAAAGCAGCGCCTCAGCCTTACCCTTGCCTCCCGCTCATGCTCGGTTGACTCCCCTGACCCAAGCATCAGCCTCCCCTCCGTCAAGCCCTCCATTACCGGTGAGTACCAATTTGGGGGCAAGTTTCGATTAAAGCACCACAGCGAACCACTCTTCCCGATTTTGCATCTGTCGCATCCTCCTAATCCCCTGAGCTCACCTTTGTCTTGTTTTCAGTCGAGCTCACCCTAAGCTTCACCGCGTTGCCTCGCCTCTTCCCCGCCTTCAGCCACCGGTGCCAAGCCACCTCAGGACCTCTCCGGCGCCACAAGGTAAGACAATGGGACCCCATGGCACCCCTCATGCCCATCCCCACCTTGGCCGAGCCCCAGCACCACCCCATCTTCCTCCCGGCTAGCAACCACCACCACCACCACTCGTCCGCATCGCAAGCTCACCTCCAGCCATCCTCAATCATCACCAATCGGTGCCCTAGCTTCCTTGGAGCCCTCTTCAACTAGACCCACCAACGGTCGAGCTCGGTTGGCTCTCCCTCACCACTAGCTAGCTTCGTCGCCTCTCCCCTGTCTCGGTGAGGCTGATGAGCGGGCCCTGGCCATCAGTCTCTGCTTCCTCACTCATATCTCTAACAACCTGGGCCCAATGGCAGTGACCGGTTGTATTCAAGAAATGCCAGAGAAATCCAAAAAAATGGAAAAGGCGCATCTCTAATTCGAAAGAGCATTTTTCATTTTTCTCAGCTTTTTTTTCAAATCGACAGGATCCAAACTTAAATATCTTTTGCAGTTTAACTCCAAATTTAGTCAAACAAGTTTCTAAATTCATATAAAGACATGATATTTCTGAATATCCAAAAATATTTAAATTTTTACCTCTGTTTTGAATTTTGAATTTAAAATTTGAATGGGACCTAGGATATGTGCTATTACAAATTTTTGCAACCTAATTCAAAAATTGATGAAATAATTTCCAAAAATTATAGAGACCATAAAGGCTTTATTTATGCAAAAACATTTGAATTTGAACCTAGTTTGATCTAAATTTTAAATAGGGTTAACATTCAATGTAGGCATTATTCAAAATTTAATAAATTTTGCAAAAAAAATAAAAATTGGTAAAAATAGTGCCTAAAACTCACAGAAATCATGATCTTATGTGTCTGTAAAATTGAGTAAAAACAAAAATGTTTTACACCTATTATTCATTAAGTAAGTTTGTTGCCCCAAATCAACATTTAAATAAAATCTTAACTTATTTAAATAAACTTTAAAATTATGAAATCACAAAGAAAAATTCAGTATAAAACCAGATCTCTTTGTTTCTGAAATTTTATTTGGTGTTGATGTTATTTGACTTCTTTTGTCTCTTACCGTTGTTATGCATCGAACTGCGTATAGACACCGACGACCCGACATTGCTACCGTCGACTCCGACTTCACCACTGAACCCAATGAGCAAGGCAAGTACCTCTTTTGATCATATTGATCCCAATATTTCAATCAAGTTTTGTTTTTGCCAAATCTATTATGCATGCGTATAATTTCATTAAAATTGCTAGTTTGCGGCTACCGGTAGATATACTATTATGCATACTATAATCTCATGGACTTCCTTAATAAGTATGGATATGTGAACCTTGATAACCCTAGAACAAGATTAGGTAATACATAATGTCGACATGGACATATACGGTACATATTAATCCTACCTAGCCATGCTTTAGTATCGAAAGTTGAAATATTTAGATTAAATTATTCCTTGAGAATTTTAAAATATTGGATATGACATTTAAGGATGTTGGTATTTTGACTTAAAAATTCAAAGTAAAACTATAGTTTTGACGCGGGCGAGATATGGCAGTAGCCGGTTGTGCATGGGACTTGCACGTAGTGTAGGGGGAGTATTCTTGCCCAGGTCGGTTAAGGATTGAACTATTGTGTTGTTTTCAAGCTAAGAAATTTATGCAACCACAAGTGATAGTACAGGATATCCTTAACCTATTAAGTTATCTAGGTCGAACTTTGCATATTGGAAGGCTAGAATAGTACAGGCTTTCTAAGACGGATTGTTCGAAGGGGCACCCACACCAATGTGATGGGAACAACGCTTGTCAATACAACGGTGTACGCCTTACTATGGGGAGAAATGGGACAGTGAGATGTGAAACCATTTTTCGTACCGGGAGTACAAATATCCTCTATCGCCATAGGGTTTGTCATCACTGAGCTGATGCAAAGTTAGGTTTATGTAATGTAACAGTTATGCTATGACTCACTGTTGCACATCAAAGGAAGTGTGCTAATAACTTGCACAAAGAGCCAGTCACGACTTGTAGGTAAAGATGCACACCTCTACAGAGTGTAAAACTTTTTGAAAAGCCGCACCCGCAGTCATGGACACTTGGTAAAGTCATCACATAGTTAGAAACTTTATTACTTTGCAAAACAGGGATGAATATGAAAATATTGTTGGAAAGTCTGTATTTCAGTTATTATGCCAGGGATTGGTAACATGATTGTTTCTATACTCACAACCAATGAGGACTGTGAGTTATTATGTTACATTTACTTGCTTATTCACATATTCGATAAACTTGCTCTTACCAATCCCGCTTGCAAATTACTACTTGATATTCATGTTAATTTCTGCCCACTTCAAAATAACCTTATAAGCTTTTCTGTTGATATAGCCTGCATTTTATTATATATGCATTTGTCATGCACTATAAGTCTTGTTAAGCACAAAAGTACTCAATCTTACTTAAATTGTTGGTTTAGTGGATGAGAAAAGTGAGGTTCCCGAGGATGTATACTTCACCGCAGATCACGGGGACTATACCAAAGGGATTTTCTGGGGATTACTCCTTGTCAGTTGCCTATGGTATTTTGGGCTAAAGGCATACTGATGGACTTTGTATCTTCCACGCATTTTAATTCGGCCCTTAGGCCATGTTGTAAGAACTATATTATGTTATTGTATTATGGACTTATGTATGGATGTGATAACAATGTTGTGAATGTGCATACTAGCTACTGATCATGGGACTAGTACATTATGCACATGAGACATTCTTGTTATTTCACGCCAAAAAGGAGGGTCTTAATAGCGTTGGTATTAGAGCCTAGTTAAAATGGTCATTATTATAAGAACCATGAAACCTCAACCTATATGTTCAATATATATATATATATGCACAACATAACTCATCTTTTCTTTTTATAGAACTTCTCACTTGCACATTCTTTTAGTTACTGACCTTCTCTAAAAATGATTTTTATAGATGGAGCAAATGCTTGACCCTGTCCGGGCGGAGCTTGTGAGAGCAATAACTAAGGTCCTTGGACGTAAGCGATGCCCTATTGTGTTCATAGAGGCAGAGAAAGTTTCGGGTCATACGGTTGGACATGTCGGTTATGCCCATGCCACCAGCAAGGTGAATGGCTTTGTCCTCCAGCATAGCACGAGGCATCGCAACTTCAATAAGTATGCCACTACCGAAGGAGCATGCCGCAAGCTCTTCTACCATTTATGCAAGCTCCATCATATCAATGGGAATGCATTTCTCCGCTCTCGTGCTGATCGCACAAGATAGTGGGGACTTCTCCAAGACCTAGCATCAGCAGAGTTAGCAGCACCACCTCCACCACTGCCTCCTGCTGACCAAGCACACACACCGCCAAGACATCGCATTACTGGTAACCGCCAGGAATATTTAAGCCTCTTTAGGCCAACTGTAGCCCAAGCTCCACCACAGTTACCACCTGACCAAGCTTCGAGGCTGATGATTATGCATCACCCTCACCTCCTTGCCATTTCTTGTGGGTAGTGTATAATGATTCCGAACCAAAACCCGAGAAGTATTATGTCTCTGAGTCTGTGTGGGAACCCTACAGTAGAATTTTCCCTCATGTTGTTCACTAGCTAACATGTATTCCATCTGTATCCTTCTATATCCTTAGTTGATGTAACCTTGGACCTTTTTATTTAAAGAAAAGCTTTGTCACCAAGATATGGATTCATTGGGTCTCATAATCTTGCAAACCCCATTATCCTACTCTCTTTGGTTAAAACTTGTAGATGCCTGTCCGTTGGGAGCCTTGCTACCGGACAAGTGTCTACGAGGATGGAACTACACCCCACACTTTGTGGTTGATGTTGTGGCAGTGAGGCTATGTTCACCCACAGTATACACAGCTTACTCCATGTCCGCAGGAGAGGCATCAGTGGAGTACATGGCCGAGGTAGCCTTCCCTAGAAGGGGCGCTATGGAAAAACCCCTCAAGTACTACGGGCAAGGATCTTGTATCCGTATGGCACTATATGAGATAGCATATATAGCCATTGTCCGACTCTGCCATGATCACCCTATGATGTCCTAGATGTTCTACTTTTGGCCTGCTTGCCCCGCGGCTGGCTTGGTAAAGTCGATGAACAGCTACCTTCACCATCTATTCCAAGAAGGCATGGTAGCTCGCCGGAGGATCGTGACCCTAGAGAATGCCTTTGCACCTTTGGTTTCCGTTGGCCTTCTCTCTAGGGAGCTTCTCTACGGGGATGATGCATCGTAGGCCCTGTTGAAGAGTTGCCAGAGCCAGACCCCACCTTCAAAGAATTTAGGTGAGGGGCTTGCATGTCTGCCATTGGCCCCTATCGTCACTCGAGGGGATTCTGCCCCATTGTAAGGCAGCCAGCACTAGCATTCGCTTACACTGAAGGAGTGCCTGTGGTGAGGCCAAGAGAAGCCATCCTTCAAGGGAGGCCCCTGCTTGAGGTTCCACCGAACCTGAATATCCTTATCACCCTGGAAGAGGGAGAGGTTTCATCAATCCCTGATCTGAACCTCCCATGAAGGCTAGTACCGTTAGGCCATTAAGTGCACTAGGATAATCTAGAAAAATAAAGTGCCTTAGGCTTCCCCTATGTATTAGTTTAAGTATTCAGTGTATTGTATAATTATTGTATGTTGTTGTAATTTCCCTTGTACTGTTATTCGGGCTACCCTCGCGAATGCTTAACCCTTAGGTTAAGACTACCACGATGAATTGACTCTTAATCTATGACATTTCTTATTTGAAGGCTTTAATGAATAGATTGTTGCCTTGTAACCCCCTCTCTAAATTCTTATCGTGCTTCAACCCTTATCATCTCCTATAATTGGTGGTATGTTGCAGGATGCCTACAACCAGGTTAATGAGTGAGTTGGTTGGAGTGATGGTACCTCAAACCCTCAGCCACTGAGAGATGATATCCCTGCTCCACCTCAGCCTAACCTGGTGCATCCAAATGCGAGGGCAACATCTTCCCAGCATCATGGTGTCCACCATGAGGCTCCGCCACCAGTTCCGAACCATCATGCTGATGTTCAAGGGGAAGACTTACCGGGACCACCTACCATGGTGCAAATGCTCGCAATGATCGAGCAAGGGCGTCAAACTAACACCCTTCTTCTTCAGCGGCTTGTTCAGAACACCACCAACCTTGGTGCAGCTGCCTTCAAGGGTGAAAATGGTGACACCCCTTATCAGTCCAAGTTGGGTGAGTTCTTGAGAACTCGTCCTCCCACCTTCTCGTCATCATCGGACCCTCTTGATGCCGATGATTGGCTTTACTCTGTAGAGGGCAAGCTAAACATCGCTCAATGTGACGACCAGGAGAAGGTGATGTGTGCATCTTATCAGCTGCAAGGTGCCACAACAACTTGGTGGGAGAGTCACCAAGCATTGATCCCTAAAGACCAGGTCATCAGTTGGGTGGCCTTTAAGGAAGCTTTTCGACAGGCTCATATTCCAGCGAGTATCGTGGAGATTAAGAAGTGTGAATTCCAGGAACTAAAGCAAGGTAGCATGACGGTGATGGAGTATCTCCATCGCTTCGACTATCTGTCTCATTATGCTACCTTAGAATTATTTGATGAGGCAAGGAATATTGAGCGCTTCTGTGAGCGCTTAAATGAAGAGATTAGGTGGACCCTTGCAGCTCACAACATCCACGACTTCCAGTCACTCGTGGACAAGGCTATCTGAGTGGAGTACAGCACCCGGTTGGTTGTGGAGAGCCACAAGTGCAAGTGGATGGTGCAAAAGTCAGCAAGTGCTGGCCCATCAAGGCTACGTCTATGGAAGCCTTCCAATGCCCATCCGTCTGCACCTAAACCTCCACAGTATCAGGGGCAAGCTCCTCGCCCCCAGTTGCTGCCAGTTAGGCCACCTCATCCAGCTAGGCAGCCTTCTAGTAATCTGAACCAAGCTGCCAACATTACTTGCTATAGCTATGGCTAACGTGGGCACTTTGCCAACGTCTGTCCCAAGAAGAATCAGGCGCCGCCTTACCCATAACACATGGGAGTCCAGCAGCGGCTCTATGGTCATCCCCAAGCACCTGGAGGCCAACAAGCCCCGATGCCAGCCCCTGCTTCAACTCAGGGCTTCGGTCGCGGTCATCTCCACCATGTCATTACCGAGGAGCCACAGGATGCACCCGACGTGGTGTTGGGTATGTTTCTTATGCATTCATCGCATACCTTGGTATTATTTGATTCTAGAGCTTCTCATTCATTTATGTCCAAGAAGTTTGCTAAGCAAAATGATATTAAAGCTGACCTTCTATCTACCATGCTAAGCCATTCACCTGGAGCCACCATCAAAACATCAAGTTTATGTCCCAAGGTCCATATTGAGATAAATGGGGTAGTATTCCTTATTGATCTCATTCTGATAGACACCTTATGCTTAGATGTAATTCATGGAATGGATTGTTTGTTCAAATACAAGGGCCACATAGACTGTGCCAACCAATTTATATCTCTTATCAGCTCAAATGGACAAGTTGAATTTTCTTCCAACCCTGGCAACTCGATTCATCAGCTCTCTCTTAATTCCATTTTCATCACAGGACTTAGTCAAGTACCTGTGGTGTGTCAATACCCCGATGTGTTCCAAGAAGAATTGCCAGGAATGCCCGTGGACCATGATATTGAGTTTGTCATTGACTTGCTTCCGAGGACTACTCCCTTGTTTAATCGTCCCTACCCTATGCCTCCAGATGAATTAGTTGAATTGAGGAAACAACTCAATGAGCAATTGAGTAAGGGTTTCATCCGCTCTAGCTCATCTCCATGGGGAAGCCACATGCTTTTTGTCAAAAAGAAGGATGAAAGTCTGCGCATGTGTATAGACTATCGATCTTTGAATGAGGTCACCATCAAGAACAAATATCCGCTTCCACTGATTGATGATTTGTTTGACCAAATGAATGGTGCCCAAGTATTCTCCAAGATTGATCTGAGACTTGGTTATTTTCAATTAATAATCAAACCTAAGGATATTCCTAAGACTGCTTTCACCACATGTTACAGTTTATATGAATATACCGTAATGTTATTTGGACTTACCAATGCTTGAGCAAGTTTCATGAACCTTATGAACAAAATTTTCATGGAGTATCTTGAGAAGTTTGTAGTGGTCTTCATTGATGATATTCTCATCTACTCCAAGGATAAAAGGGAACACATGCAACATCTGTGCACGGTACTCGAAAAGCTTCGAGAATACCAACTCTATGCCAAATTCGAGAAATGTGAGTTTTGGCTTAAAAAAGTTGCCTTCCTTGGACATGTCTTGTCTGAAGGAGTTGCAATGGACCCCAGTAAAGTTCACGACATGTTAGCCTAGGATCAACCTCAGACTGTTCCCCAAGTTCGGAGTTTCCTTGGATTAGCCATATATTATCACCGGTTTATTGAAAACTTCTCCAAGATACAAAACCTATGACCCAGCTACTCAAGAAAGAGAAAAAGTTTGAGTGGTCTCCTGAATGTGAAGAAAGCTTCCAAGAACTGGAAAAGAGGCTAACTACAGGCCTAGTGCTTGTATTGTCTGATATTCATAAGAGCTTCGACGTATATTGCAACGCATCCAGACATGGTCTTGGTTGTGAGCTAATGCAAGAAGGCAAGGTTGTTGTTTATGCATCTCGCCAGTTGTGGCCTCACGAAGTGAATTGTCTCACTCATAACTTGGAACTAGCAGCCACGGTTCATGCCCTAAATATTTGGCATCATTACATTATTGGGAATCAGTGTGATATATATATCGACCATAAGAGTTTGAAGTATTTCTTCACTCAACCAGATCTGAACCTAGGGCAAAGGAGATGGCTTGAATTGCTCAAAGACTATGATCTTGGCATCCATTACCACCCCGGTAAAGCCAATGTTGTGGCCGATGCTCTTAGTCGAAAGCTTCACTGCATCCATTTGTCAACCAAAGCTGCATGAGGAGTTTCGAAGGCTCAACCTAGTAGCAGTTGAGGAAGGATATGTCGCTACCCTAAACTTACAACCGACCCTTAGAACTCAAATAAAAACCGCTCAACTCGAATATGAAGCATTTGCTAAAATTAAGGAGTTGAAGGCCGGTGCCGAGTCAAACTTCTCTGAGAGTTCTGATGGAATGATTATGCATGGATGGCAAATTTATGTCCCAAATAATCAGAACATTGAAGAGCTTATCCTCGAGGAAGCCCATAACTCTCCTCTTTCTATTCACCCCGATAGTACAAACATGTATCGAGACCTTTGGGAAGAATATTGGTGGCCCAGTATGAAAAAGGATATCGCCGCATGGATTGCCATTTGCGATGTATGTCAATAGGTCAAAGTTGAACACCAGCGAACAGCAGGATTTCTCCAACCTCTAAAAATCCCTTAGTGGAAGTGGGATGACATTGGTATGGATTTCATTACTGGTCTGCCCAAGACCCAAAAAGGACATGATTCTATATGGGTCATTATTGATCGATTGACTAAAGTAGCTCACTTTATTCCGGTCAAATCCACCCATCCAGGAGACAAGCTTGCCGAGCTCTATATGAATAACATTGTCCGCTTGCACGGCGTGCCCAAAACAATAGTCTCTGACCGAGGTTCTCAGTTCACCTCTCGGTTTTGGGAAGTCTGCATAGTATCTTGGGAACTGAGCTAAATTTTAGCACGGCATATCATCCTCAAATTGGAGGTTAAACAAAAAGGACCAACCAAATCCTGGAGGATATGTTAAGAGCTTGTGCCCTATCTTATGGCGCAAATTGGGAGAAAAGCTTGGCCTTTGCCAAGATTTCCTATAACAATAGCTTCCAATATAGCCTCCAAATGTCTCCATTCGAAGCACTTTATGGGAGGAAGTGTCGCACTCCTCTATTTGGTCCGAGGTGGGTGAAAGGAAGTTCTTTGGCCCATACCTCATCCAAGAAGCCCAAGAGCACGTTGATGTGATAAGGAGCCGATTGAAGGAAGCCCAGTCACGACAAAAGAGCTACACCGCCCACCATCGACATGATCTAAGCTTCGAGATAGGTGATTACGTCTATCTTAAGGTCTCGCCACTGTGTGGTCTTCAGCGATTCCAAGTTCCAGGAAAATTGGCACCTCGATACATTGGACCATACCGCATTCTTGCCAAGAAAGGTAAGATGGCATATCAGTTAGAATTACCACCTCAACTTTCAGATGTCCACAACATTTTCCATGTCTCTCAACTCAACAAATGCCTCTTAGTTCTGACAGAAGAAACCCAGTTGGAAAATATCGATCTTCAACCCGATCTTTCCTATCGGGAGCATCCTATTCGCATCTTAGAAGAGGCCGAGCGTAAGACTCACAACCACTCCATCAAGGTGTCGAAAATTCAGTGGAGCAATCATACCGAAAATGAAGCCACGTGGGAACAAGAAGACCATCTTAGAAAAGAGTTTCCCTACCTTTTTCCTAGCGCCTAACAAATCTCGGGGACGAGATTTTGTTTAAGGGGGGTAGGTTTGTAACATCTCAAATCTAATAAAAGTAAAATATAAACATTTGAGTTTATTTCTGGGTTTCATTTGAGTTTGTATGTCTTTTTGGAACTTCTGGATTTTTCCAAATTTAACAAAAGCATTTCAAGTGACCAAAATAAGGGTTATAAATCTTGAAACTTAACATTTTCAATTGCAGATAACTCTGGAAAATAACTTAATTAATACCTAAATGCTTCCTTTGTTACCCCTCAAAATTTGCATAAAATCTTGAGCCCATCTTTTATTTAACAAAAATAAAAATTAGCAGATTGGATTTTGTATCAAAGGCAGTGCTAGATTTTTTTTAAAAAATAATTAATCATGATCTTGATCTTAAAATTTTACAGTATGATCCTCAAAATCTCAGAATCATTCAGTAAAATTTTGAAAATATTTTGATCTCATTTGGTGCCTTTAGAAAATCACAAACATAATGATCACTAAACAAATGGTAAGCTTCTCATAATTTTATAAAATTTCTTGTGTCTGATATTAATATGAAATTTTTATGGTAGAATCAATAGCTCATGAGAATCCTCCTAAAAAAGTTTCGAAAATTTAAAGCTCGGTTTGTATGCTCAATTAAATCCAAAACCGAATGGCTATAAAAATTCATGTAATCTTTTTCCTTTTTTCCTTCTTCATCTCCCTGCCGTGTGGGCCCACCTAGTCAGCCCTCAGCTCCTCGCTGACTTCCCTGGCCCACTGGCAGCCACAGCAAGCCTTGGACCACCTGCTAGCGCCTGCTCCCTGCCCTCTTCTTCCTTGCCACTGCCCGAGCTGTCTGCCAAACCTCTGCTGTGGCAGCAATTTAACCAGCGTTTCCTTGCCATGGCAGCATTTGGGCAGGCCACAGTAGCCAGCCTTCCCATGCACGCCAAGCGGCTGCCGCCCTCTCTGCCCAATCCTCGCCGTGGTAGCCTCTTCCCAGCCAAAAGCTTGCCACGACAGCAACTCTACAGCGCCGGGCCCCAATTCTCACGATGGCAGCCAAACCCAGAGCATTCCCTCGCCATGGCAGCAGCGTGTCTCTGCTCTCCTGCCTCGCGACAAAGTCTTGCTCTCCAGCCTCGCGACAGGATTCAAACTTAAATATCTTTTGTAGTTTAATCCAAATTTAGTTAAACAAGTTTCTAAATTTGTCTAAAATTATGATCTTCTTTAATATGAAAAAATAATTAAATTTTGACCTCTGTTTTGAATTTTGAATTTAAAATTTGAATGGGACCTAGGATATGTGCTATTAAAAAATTTTGTAACCTAATTCAAAAATTGATGAAATAATTTCTAAAAACTCCAGAGACCATAAGGTCTTTATTTCTGCAAAAACAATTGAATTTGAACCAAGTTTGTTGTAAATTTTAAATAGGGTTATCATTCAATGTAGGCATTATTTAAAATTTAATAACTTTTTCATACAAATTAAAATATTGGTAAAAACAGTGCCTAAAACTTAAAAAAATCATGATCTTGTGTCTTTATAAAAATGAGTAAAAAAAGTGGTTTACACCTATTATTCATTAAGTAAGTTTGTTGCCCCAAATTAACATTTAAATAAAAGCTTAACTTATTTAAATAAACTTTAAAAATTATGAAGTCAAAAGAAAAACTCAGTATAAAATCAGAGCTCTTTGTTATTGAAATTTTATTTAGAGTTGATGTTATTTGACTTATTTTGTCTCTTACTGTTGTTACGCGTCGAAGTGCGTATAGACATTGATGTCCCCGACACTACTGCCGTCGACTCCGACTTCACCGCTGAACCCAACAAGTAAAACTATGGTTTTGATGCGGGCGAGATATGGCAGTAACCGGTTGTGCATGGGACTTGCACGTAGTGTAGGGGGAGTATTCTTGCCTAGGTTGGTTAAGGACTGAACTATTGTGTTGTTTTCAAGCCAAAAAATTTGTACAACTACAAGTGATAGTATGAGATAGCCTTAACCTATTAAGTTATCTAGGTCTAACTTTGCATATTAGAAGGCTGGGATAGTACGGGCTTTCTGAGACGGATTGTTCGAAGGGGCGCCCACACCAAGGTGATGGGAAAAACATTTGCCAATACAATGGTGTACGCTTTACTATGGGGAGAAGTGAGACAATGGGATGTGAAACCATTTGTCGTACTAGGAGTATAAATATCCTTTGCCGCCATAGTAAGGGTTTGTCGTTACTGGGCTGGTGCAAAATTTGGTTTAGGTAATGTAACGGTTACGTCATGACTCTCTGTGGCACACCAAAGGATGTGTGATAATAGCTTGCACAAAGAGGCAGTCATGACTTGTGGATAAAGATGCATGCGTCTGCATAGTGTAAAACTTTTCGAAAAGCCGCGCCCGCGGTCATAGGCACTTGGTAAAGTCATTGCGTAGTTAGAAACCTTATTACTTTACAAAACAGCGATGAATATGGATATATGGTTGGAAAGTCCGTATTTAAGGTATTATACTAGGGATTGGTAAAAGGATTGTTGTTATACTCACAATCATGGAAGACTATGAGTTATTATGTTATATTTACTTGCTTATTCACATATTTGATAAAGTTGCTCTTACCAATCCCGCTTGCAAATTACTACTTGATATTCATGTTCATTTCTGTTCACTGCAAAATAACTTTATAAGCTTTTCCTATTGATATAGCCTGCATTTTATTATATATGCATTTGTCATACACTATAAGTCTTTCTGAGTACAAAAGTACTCAATCTTGCTTAAATTGTTAGTTAGAAGATGCTGATCTAACTACAACCTCTGATGCTAATGGTAATGCAAACTTTAAATAACAAAAACAATAAATTGATGTCTTTAAGAATAAATTGTATGACAATACAACTACAGTTCAGTCTTACAAATTCAATTTCCTGCTGTTCAGATGAGTACATAGAATGCCCACAAACATTTTTGAATATAACAGTAAGAAGATAGCCATAATTGTACCTAACCTAGCTGATTAAAATTGCAACTTTAGTAAGGTGCAAAAAATGGTGCAGTGACAGATAGAACAAATTAGCCCCCGATCTCAAATTGAATATGTAAGCTTAGGACAGCAATGTTTTTGACTAATTTATAACTACCACATGACAACATCACCATTACTTAATCTTTCCACCAACCAACCATGCAAAAACATATATAGATCGATGGATCACCATGTAAGATGAGCATATAAGTTTACAAACTTATCAGAGATAGTGCAGCACTTACCCTGGGTGTAGAAGAGCTACCGGTGCGTAGGGAGGAGGCCACGAGAGGAGGTCACCGTGGGAGGAGGCTAGCGCGGGAGGAGGTCGATCGGCGCGGGAGGAGGCCGGTGAAGGAGGAGGCTGGCGTAGGAGGGGTTCGCTGTGGGAGGACATCGGCTTGGGATGAGGTCGGCGCAGGTTCGCTAGGATTTGGGGCCGAACTGCACCCTGGTGTCCTTTTATAAGGAGGTTATCCGAGACGGTTATATAACAGAACCGTCTGTGATAACTACAGGAGTCATCACTGACGATTCGATTTTATACTAAAATCGTCTGTGATGAGGCATCTAATATCAGCCTTTCGATAGTAGTGGCTATATTGTGATAATTGGTAGGTATACCTATTATCTCATGGAGCTTTCTTAATAAATATTGAATTGTGAACTTTAATAAACCTAGAATTAAGGATAGGTAATACAAAATGCCAATCTGGATATATGTGATTACTTAATAATCATGCTTAGCCATGCTTTAGATTTGGTATGAACAGTTGGATATACCATTCATATGAACTTTGAAATAATGAGATATAATGATGGTTACTGGTATTTTGGTATAAAAACTCAAAACAAAACTATGGTTTTGATGCGAGAGATGTTGGCAATAGGCGAATGTACATGGGACTTGCACGTAGTCTAGGGGAGATTATCGTCCAGGTCGGATTAAGGACCAAATGTAGTGTTGTATGATCTATGTAACATCCCGAAAAATGCAATAATATAAAAGTTTATATTTTGAATTTGAATATATTTATTTCTGATTTTTATCGACATGAATGGAATTTATTTGGATTTTCCTTGGATTTTTGTATTGAATGGAAAATTAAAGAAATGGAAATTAAGGAATGGATAATGGTAAAAAGATAAAATGGTAAAAGATAAATTTTGGAAAAAATTACCATAGAACCCTAACCACTCTGGTAAGTCAGTAAAATCAAGAAGTAAAATTTTATGCACAGAAAAATGGGTAAATAAAATGAATGACACCTCTTTTTGACTAGAAACAGTACAAGTCAAAATTAATGAAAAATATTCGAAGTATATCTGAAGCTGGAAAAATTACCATAGCACCTTCAGTGCAGTGTTTACACCTGGTAAAAATCTCAGGATTTGATCATGTCGGAAAAGCCCTCTAATAATTCAAAAACAGAAACAATTAAAAACTAGAAATCTTAATGTCAGAATTTCTATAAAATATTAACTTGAGGTTTTGACTTGAAATATTTATGGAGATATCCTTAAGAAACAATCAATCCCTATAAAAAGTTTGGAAAATAATTAATATGATTTACATTCCAAAATAAATAAAATACTGAAATTTAAATCCTGTACAAGTCCACAGTGTCAGAATTTTAAATAATTCATTACAAGGTATTTTAACCTCAAATTTTACTGGACATTAGTAACTACCAGGAAAGGTCAGTAAAAAAGTTTCACAAAATTAAACGGTGATTTGGTAGTGAATTTAATTCTCACATGGAGCTGTCTGCGTGAAGTTTATCTCCTAAGCCGAGTTCTTTCACTGCCATGTGGGCCCCAGCTACAGTGACCATAGAAATCGCCCAGCCACTGCCGGTGGACCCCGGGCCCAGCCGTCAGCTGCTCTTTTCCTTCTCCCTCTCTTCTTTCCTCTCTCGCACTGAGCTCGCTCTTTCTCCCGATCCTTCGCCGACTTCACGCCGCTCTCACTTTGACCGGTGACGTCGCCTTTGCCCGACCAAAGCCACGCCTCCCTTGGTTTTCCAGCGCCATCTGCGGTCATTCCATGTCCTCACGCGAGAAAAGTCTCGCGCACTTCACCGAGTCTGCGCCAAAATCAGCCGCAACTCCTCTTCGCGTTCAAACCCTGTGGACGATCTTTGCTTCAGGCTATAAGTACCTCATGGGCGTCGCATTGATCTCCCCTTCCTTCTCAGCTAATCCCAGAACCGAACAATCAAGCCAAAAACCTGTTCTTCGCCGTTTTCGCCAGAAAAGCCGAAAAGGGGGAGAAACTCAAATTCGGACGAAATCGGTACCAATCTCTGAAATTGATTCCTCCTTTAGTTTCACCGGGAACCCTAGTTTACTCATCACGCCGAAATTCTACCTCTTTTCGCCTGCAGAACCTCCTCACCGGGCGCCCTTCTTCTCCAACTCCGGTCGCACGGTGGCACGCTTCCACAGCCCTTTTCCGCCTCGGCCAACTGGAAAAATGGAACGCTCTAGCCTCATGGATGCCTAAAATGCTACCCATTCGGCCGGAGCTAGCTTGCTCTTCTTCTCCGGCGAGCCGCACCTCCTGCCGCCGCATGATGCGCGGTGGCGACCCTCTCCGGCCGTCCCGCCAATGATCGATACCACCCGAATGCGCCAAGATCCTGGAGCTCGCCGTGCCACCCATTCCACGGAGACTCACGAGCACCGTCGCCGTCGACCCTAGCCACCTCCTCGCTTCGACGCTGCTGCACGGCTCTCTCTGTCGGTAGAACAAAGCGTCCTCGGTGCAAAGGTGAAATCGCCTTCCGATTCGAAGCGTATTTTCAATATTTTCGATCTATTTCAATACCCGAAATGATACAAATGCTTATAACTTTTGTATTGTAGCTCCAAATGAAGTGAAATAAAATTATAAATTCATCTAAAATCTAGTTATCTTAGAATATGCAATAATATTTTGAGAACCTTCACTGGATAAATTTGAAATTCAAATTTAAAGAAAAGGTTTAAAGAAGTGCTTCATATTAAAAAGTTGTAAACAAACTTAAAAATAAATGGAACCAATTTTAGTGAAATACTCATGTTACCAGGAGTTCAAATATATAAAAATATTTAAATTTCATTATAGTTTGAAATACTTTTATCAAAGATAGTATTCAATATATTAGAAAATTCAAATATACATAATTTGAATACATGAAACATAGAATAAGTAAAATATAATTTCTAAATATTATCATGGCAGTAGTATACCTGAGTTTGCCAAAATATTTTAGAAGTGAACTTGATTTGAATTATCGTGGAAAGTATGAATTAACTTAAATGTAAAATGTTCATACACATATATCATACAAAGTCAAATGGTTGTAAAATAGGTCAAATGAATTCAAATGATCGTCAAACCAGTTTAGTTATACCTCTGGCAGTATAAGGTTCTAGATATAAAATAATATTTAAAGTTTGCTATATAAAACAGTAAATGATTAATGGTCAAAAAGTAAATAATTGCATATTTGGAATAGTTGTAACCTTCGCGAATAAATTCAGAATTTGATGAAACCAAATCTAATAACCTCGAAAAATAGTACCCTTGCTGATTAGGCAAAAATATCTTATGTTAGTGCTAGGTTAAAATAAAATAATGTTAAACCCTAATGATCGTCTATATGGAAATCATCGCGGACAAAAGCCATTTGTCGCGAAACCAACCTTAAATTACTTCTAATATCATGCCCTATTAATGCCTGATAAATGAGTAGTTTATCCTAGGCGGTGTAGCCGCAATCTTATATCAAAAGCTAAATCTTTATCAAGTAGTAAATTGAACCATCAAGCATTTTCATCGATCCGTAGAACCTCTCGTCTAAATGCAACTATTATAGAAATTAGTTTAGAAATGATATTTAGGATATGGTCTTCCATATTCTAGAAAAATATTGCATTTACAACTTTCATTTCAACTAAATCCTGCTAGTTGAATACCCTAAAAAGTATGTTTGTCATAACTTTTAATGTCACATAAGCGTTTTCAACTAAGAAAATAATGTCTCGTCTAAACACTAAAATGTATGAAATCAGCCTAGTTTTGTTCATCAAAGTATATGCTATCCAATTCAGAAGAAATAATCTTATTTCGTCATGTTTTGCATATAAGCTTTAATAGTCAAATAACCCTTAGTTTTATGCTTTATGAACTTCATAATAAGATTAAGTGAACCTTGTAATAAGGAATTTGTACTTAATATATTTGTATCACCAGAACCTTCTTAAAAACTATAAATAAATATACTTAGCTAGCTTATCAATCATAACTTAATCAAAACCCTTCGTGTGCAAATCTTAGGGCTAAGTGCTATTAGCATAACCTTAACTGGTGTTTCAATTCTTTTAATCCAAATAATTTTAGCATCTATAATTTGAAGTTTTAAAGACTAAAATTCATAATTTTAGCCTCTTGAATTCGTAATTCAAGAAAAGATAATCTATAAAGGAAACCCTGTTTTGTTCGTCATTGCATCATTAAGGTTAATCATAAAGTAATTACTTAAATAATCCAAACCCTAAATCATTCCTGTTTTCTGCAATGAATCTTTATTTGATTTTCTGTCTGTCTTCTTTTCTCCCTTATTGAAGTTTATTATTTGCTTTATTTTCCGATCGATCGACGTGTAGAGTTCGACGCCCTTCCTCGTCGTTGCCTCCGTCACCGTGATCGCGTCTTCGTCGTAAACGATATATAAGCAAGGCAAGCACCCCCTTTGACCATCTTGATCCCAGAATTTAATTTGCATTGTTTATTAAAATGTTTCATGCATACGTTTACTTTCTGTAAATTGCTATTTTATGGTACTGGTAGTTATACCTGTTGTCTCATGAAACTTCCTTGATAAGTATGAATATGTGAACCTTGATAACCATAGATTAAGCTTAGACAATTACTTAATGTCGCCCTGGGTATATACGATTACTTTTATCCATGCTTAGCCATGCTTTTAGATCAAATGATGATGATGATCAGATTAAAAATGTGTTCCTTGTGAAATGGAAAATGTTGTCATTGTAGCTGTTGGTTATGGGTATTTTGATTAAAAACCCAAAATAAAACTATGGTTTCGATGCGGGCGATTATTGGCAATAGCCGGAGGTGCAGAGGGATTTGCACGTAGTTAGGGTGGAGTATCGCCCGTGTCAATTTAAGGACCGAACTCAGTGTTGTATGATCCAAGATATTTCGTGCAAACCACAAGTGTTGTTATGGGGCTTCCTTAAACCAATTAAGTTATCTAGTTTAACTTTGCACATTGGTAGGCTGAAGTAGTAAGGGCTTTCCTTTCGGGGTTTGCTCGACGGGGTGCCCACACCGAGGTGTTGGGAACAACACTTACCAATATAACGGTGTGCGCCACGTCTATGGGGAGTTCCAACATTCCTATGCTCGAGTTCTCCCAGCTATAGCGTGGGTTTTATCGTCCGGTCTTTGGTGCAAAGTTAGATTAGATAATGTAAAGGTTTTCGTCATGAACATTACGCCACACGCTTTAAGTGCGTGAAACTTGCGGCAAAAAGAAAAGGTCATGACTTGTGGGTACAGTTGTACACCTCTGCAGAGTGTAAATCTAATCGATTAGCCGTCCCCTCGGTCATGGGAAACTTGGTGAACTTGCACTAGTTAAATGTTTAATTTTCTAAAATGGGTTGTGGTTTGGAACTTGTTTAGCGACTTTTGTTTTCATGTCAAAGGATCGACATTGAGGATTCCATTTACGGATTATTCGATATTCACGATGGGTTGTGAATATATTACTTATGCGTTACTTATTTCATATCAGTCAATTATGCTTTTACAAATTCCGTTTGCAAATAACTTGTTTTACAATGTCAATTCCGCTTTATGCAAATTAACTGTAGTAGCCTCCTTTGAAATGGCCTGCATATATTATAGGCTTTGCTCAAGTCTTGCGGAGTACGAATGTACTCACCCTTGCTTATATGTGGTTTTTAGGTGGTTAAGTTGTCGAAGCTTCGAGGTTTCTTCCATCGCAGGTTGCGGGATTTTCTTCGTCGAATCTTTCTAGGGATTATGCCTTATCGGTTGCCTGCGGGTGTTGGATGGGCACACTACAAGACTTTGCTTCTTATGCTGCTTTATCTCTGATTTGTAAGAATTTTCCTTATGTATTAGCTTCCGCTTAATTAATATTTGTTGCATGGTTGTGATTCCAATTGGTGTATGTGCGTACTAGCTACTGATCATGAGACTAGTACGGAAATGCACATTAGATTTCCATTTTTGCAAGTTTGTAAAAATGGGGGTCGTTACAATCTAAGAGATATCTGTACAACCACAAGTGCCGATATAGGATGGCCTTAACCTATTAAGTTACAGATATTTAGGTTTGCACATTGGAAGGCTGGAGTAGTACGCACTTTTCTGGGAAGGATTGCTCAAAGGGGTGCTCGCACCAAGGTGTTGGGAATAACGCCTGTTGATACAACGGTGCACTCCTTGCTATGATGGGGAAGTGGGGACTCAACAAGAGTGAACTGTTGAGAGTACAACATTGTACAAATGTCTTATGTCGCCATAGCTTTGGGGATAAGTGAGGACCATACAAGAGTAAAACTGTTGAGAGTACAATAGGTGTATAAATATCTTTTGCCACCATAGCAAGAGTTTGTTGTTACTGGACTGGTGTAAAGCCAGATCTATGTAATATAAACAGTTATGTCATGACCCTTTACGGCACACCAAATGAAGTGTGGTAATAGCTTACAAAAAGAGTCGGCCATGTCTTATGGGTAAAGCTATACACCTCTGTTGAGTTTAAATCTTTTTGAAAAACCTTGCCCGCGGTCATTGAAGACGTGGTGAACTGACACTAGTTAGATGTTTTATAATTTTAAAAAAATGAATGAATTGAAAACATTTGTTGGAAAGTGTTTGTTTCAGATATTTTCCAGGGCATGGCATGAGATGACGCGGTACTCACAATCATGGAAGACTGTGAGTTGTTATTATATGCTTACATACTCATTATTTTAATATCAGCCATACTTACTTTTACAAATTTTGTTTGCAATCTGTTACTTGATATTTATGACTCAAATTCGCCTTCTATGAAATAACTGAAGGAGCCTTTCCTTTGATATAGCATGCATCTACTATATCTACATCTGTGATACACTACAAGTCTTGCTGAATACACAAGTGTTCAACCTTACTTTATTTGTTGGTTTAGGTAAAGATAGCAAATTTCCAGATGGTGCATACCTTGACGCAGGATACAGGAATTATATTGATGAGATTTCAAGAGTTTATACCTTGTCAGTTGCCTAAGGGTTTGTATGGGCATACCACATGGCTTTTGGATTTTCACTACAACTTACTCTGAATTATCAGACTATATTATATAAATAGCTTCCGTTTTAATAATATTATGTACGGTTATACTACCAATGTTGTAAAGGTGCGCACTAGCCACTGATCATAGGACTAGTACTGTATGCTCATAGATCATCCTTCTTGGTATTCCGTACCAAAAAAGAGAGTCATCACACGAGACATGGGGGAAGGCGCTCAGAGGGTGGCACATGACTAACAGGTGGGGTCAGCATGTCAGCGAGATGGGTAAGAGGTTGATGAGCAGGCACAGGTGATCAGTGAGAGAAAAAGGGGGATTTTGAATTTTTGTTTTGATCAAAATTCTTGCCCGAATGTTTAGGTATTGCTAAAGGGCTCCAAAATTATGAATTTTTTTGTAGATGCACCTAACATAGCACTGATGTTTGTATGATTTTTCCAAAATTTTAGGAGTCCTATATTTGTTCTGAAATTCTTTTATTGCTTCAGTTTCTAATTTAATGTGCAATATTTTTTTTGCAAAAATAGCATCCTAACTCCAACATTCATAAACATTTTTTTAGAGGTACTTTAGATCATTTAGAACCTAAGTAAAATATTTTTAGACTTTTCACAGTTTTAAATTATTATTCAAAATTCAAAATAGCGGCTAGAAAATGTAAAAAGCATTTTCTTAAATGTAGAAAATTCTTAAAATTCATGGTAAATACAGGAAAATATTTTGACAACTTAATAAATAATTTGTGGGCAAAAATCTGGGATGTTACATCGTGATTCTTTCACATCAATAGAATTTTTTGTGTTCCTAATCTTATTTTTTAGATCATCAAGACATCGAACAACGATGCTCCAGTTCCATTTTTTTTAACTGGAAGCTCAGTTTACAGCCCATGTTCTGTAGCCACCGTTACACTTGCCATTCATGCAACCAGCTTATCCTTACTAATATATAAATACGATTTAGTTGCGATGGTTTGTCCTCTCTCTTCTCCTCTTTAAGAAAATTAAAGCAGTACGCAGATATATGAACCACATGATAAAATTAAAGGAAACCAAACGCATCTCTCTTTTTCCACCCACGCTCACTCCCCTTGGCTAGGCCATTACCCACTTCTCCCTCTCTGTGGCAACTCAAGAATGCAATTTTATTTTTTGTAAACATGTAGCATGATTTAATTGTTATTTGGTCAAAAAAATATGTTTCGTTGAAATGCACAGTCACTTGACTAGTATCATCACAGTTTCAGGCTTCTATAGCCTATTTTCTACAGTTAAGGGAAATAAACTAGACAATATCTTCCATTCTCTCAGCCCTTTACTGTCGTGTAGGACTGCCAGTCTTCCATTCTACAGCTAAGTATGAACAAATAAACTTACATACAACTGTAAACCAGCAACGTTCAGAAAACATGAGTAGCTATTATATCTTGATGCAACTATAATTAGAAACAACAAGCTGTAAATGTCTCATCTCTTGGCTTATAACTGTCTCCTGTGCTCATCCGATTACAGCAGAGTTAACACTTTCCTTACTGCTATGGAAATAAATAGTAGCTAATTAATAAAATGCATGCAAGATTTACTCAGCGGATCAATGGAGGCACGAAGCGTCCGATACGGATCCGACGGCAATGTAAACCCTAGCGCCTCAAAACACAGCCCGTTCTTTTCGCTATTTAAACCCCATCGACCCCGGCCGTTCCCATCCAACACAAATCATTTGTGAGAGAGAGAGAGAGAGAAGATCTACGTACTGCACACCTAGGCCACTAGATTGAGGCACTAACCCTAGGCCGATCAAGAAGCTATGGCCGAGCCTCATCAGGAGAATCGCCAGGGCGGCCAGGAAGACACGTACCAACGATGGATCAAGCGTCAAGGACGTAAGACGGTATGAACGCACGCATGTTTATACCTAGTGCCCTATCCATGTCTCTGTTGTGTTTCATGCGCTTGTTTGTATTGAATCACGAGTTAAAAACAATTCGATCACCGATCTATCCATATATGTATCTACCAACGATTGATCGGCATCTTGTGGTATATATGTGTGTAATTGCTTATTATCACTGTATGCAGATTAGGACACTTGAATCAAGGATCAAGAAGTTGGAGAATCAGGTCGTGGAGACAAGGGAGAAGATTGATAACATCAAAGCCCAAAGAGAAAGAATGATCCAGCACTTCGGCAGGAGATCGAACCAGAGAGCAAGAGTGATCCAGCGCGTGCAAGTGCTGCAGAACCAGCAGGGGAATGGTGACACCGGCAGTGGCGGTGGCAGTCCACCCGCCATCGGCGGTGGTGAGGCCGCCGGCGGTGGTGAGAACTGAACTAGCTGGTGGATGTCCATGCATGATGCAGAACGAAGTTTAGCTTGCTAGCTAGCGGCATATCGCACTAAAAAGACTGGAAATCGCCGCATCATGTGCGATTTGTATGCTATGCAATATGTTGCTGTAATAACTATTGATCAGGAACTAATTAAGTCTAATAAAGTGATCATCACAGCACTCTTTACTTTATTTGTTGCTTTCCGATCTGCAATTTAATTATCATATGATTCTGTCTTATCAGTAATATACAACATGGTGGAGCATGAAGTTATCAGTGTGTGCTTAATTTTTCTTGAACGATTACAACAGGCAAGAATAGCAGAACCTACATACTAAAACTTCCCTTTGCTAGTTCAGACTTGACAATATCGCCAGGCAAAAATAGGCATGAAGCTAGAACAGCATATGCTTCTTTCAAGGACACAGTGCAAGTTTCCGATCGATAGCCATGTAGCCAAAGGGAAGAATGATAAACCACCTAGAGTAGTTTTTTTTTTCTTTTGACACTCGACCATGTTTTTTCCTCCCATTTGCCTTCAAACTGTAATAGCTAGGGAATAATGATAACTGATAAGTTATAGCTTCTTGTGATGAAGGACATAAACTGAGATACATAGCTTCAAGCTACAATCTCCTTTTCTTTTTAGTTTTTTTAGATTCAATCTCATTATATTTAAATCGGCCTTTAAACTGTAATACTCCCCCATAGTTCTTGCTTGATAGAACTAAAAGAAAAGCACTCGTATATCATTACTGCGGATCGGGCATGCACAAGCGGTTCAAAATCGCTTTTAGAAGCGGTTTTAGAACCGATTGTAAGCAACCGCGAGTGATACCCCATCGGGTATCACAAGCGGTTCCCGAACCGCTTGTGGTTCGACACTTCCACAAGCGGTTGGTGTTACCAACCGCTTGTGCAGAGGTTCTTCCCAAAAGCGGTTGGTCTTACGAACAGCTTGTGGAGAGGCTCTCTCCACAAGCGGTTGGAGTTACCAACCGCTTGTGAAGAGTCTGACAGCATAGTGTTTTGATTATATTCAATATAGAATATGTTTTCAGAGGGGTTTTTGAAATAGATTTTGACAATTAAAATAAATAGAACTACATGAGTTTTTTTGACACAATTAAATATATATTATTCATGCGTACTCATTCAGATAATTACAGGTTCATTTACAGAAAAATACAAACTTAATAGACTAAAAAATGAACAAGTTGATGAACACATGAAATAATAAGCCACTTTTACAAGTTTAAAAGAATAAAAGGGCGAATCTTGAGCTCATTTCTTGCGTGCGTCGCTCTTTGTGCCCTTGGTCGACGTTGATGTCAGTTCACTTGTCCTTATTTCAGGACAATCTCTCCAACCATTTGCGTGGAACTCGCCTTTGGAGGAACAATCTCGTCGACAATAAAGCCGATGAGTTGTTCTTGGATTGCTGCAACCCGGTGCGGCGGGATCACGTCTTGCACATCGATGTTGGGCTGACAAAGCGTGAGGTCAATAAATCTCTGGACATGTAATTAAAGTGTAAGTAATAAGAAACTGACATGTGCACACTACCTCGGCGTTGGTTGTCGGCACATCACCGTGGGTAATACTTTGCATATAGTGGCACACATAATAGCCACATAAGTTGTTTCCACCCGTCTGTTGTAGAACCTGCGATGAAATTTGGAAAGAAAACGATTATTGGGATGAAAAACTGTTATGGCAAATTAATATTCTTTAATACGTACTCGAGTGCTTATTTGTACATCAAATTCGTTCTCGAAATCTCCTTGTTGCTTCTTTGAAACCTGCGAATGCCCCTGTGTGATGCGTTAGTATGAATAGTAATTATCAGAGTTGGAATTAGCAAGGTATTTCAATATATATAATAAGGAAAACTATCGTATATATATGTGCTATATACCTATTTAGGGTGTCAATGATAAATTGATATTTTTCCACCGGAGTCCTTTTTGAGTCTTGAACAACGATTTGGTTGCTATCAAGCTTGATGACAAGAAGGATCCAGTGAAACCTATTCATGTATTGCAACATATATGTAACTAGCTAGTAGTATTATAAATGCCTTGGAAAATATAAGAACGAGAGGTTGTATATATACGTACTCGAAGTTGAAGGGCGAAAGTATGTACGGTTTATAGTCTTTGTCCCAAGAATGCATCGAGAATGTAATCTTCAACATCCTTTGGTTGTATCCAAAGGCGAACTCGTTAACAATCTACGGGTCGATGAAGCCCACGTTGAAGATATTCTCTTTTTTACATCGTTGTATCTCCATTCTACATAGAAAGGTATAAGTTTAAGAGTTGCAATTTTATTGTATGAGGAAGCACACGGTAAAGGTATGAGCTTGACACTTACAGGCACCAGCAGCTCATGAGAGACACGTTGATGGCATCGGCATGGTAAATATGGTATAAGTCGTCAAATTCGAGCTATATGGTGTTGTCCCCGCGATAAAAATCATCTTCTTTGATACGGAGGGGGAACATCGTTCTTCCTTGAGCGGACTCTGTCATGTACCATTCGTGAAATTGCCGCATCTTGGTTGGCAGATCCTTTATCTCATTTGGTTCAATCAGCTCCCGGCCCAACTGAAATTGCCATCTGACCTTTGTTTCCATTGGGATATCATCTATTAATCCAAGAGCTGCAGCTGTGGAACTGAGTCCTGCCTCCTTCATAAACCTCTCGAGGTTCTCTGAGCTTAGTCATCTTCTTCTTCTTTGCCGCGCCGCTTTGACCACGTTTATTCTTCGTGTAGCCTTTATTATTGTCCATTCATAGTTGGGCCAGCACAGGCGTGACTTTGCGGCATGTCGCGAAGTGTTCGCCGCTTTTGTATCAATTGGTACCTTTAGCTCTACCTTCCTTTTTGTGAAGTGTGCACCAGTGCGCTTTAGTGACCGTGTCACTCTCCTCCTTATTCATATCATATGCCCTCTTTGAAGGTTCCTTTATCTTTGTCGATCGGCTGGACTCCGCCTTCTTGGGAGCAGGTGGAGGCTTCTTCCTCGAAGGAGATGGTGGAGGCGTGGTTTTCCTGGGGGGTTCTTTTTTGTTTGAGATGCTGGTGGTGGAGTAGGGCTTCTGCGTGGAGCGGGTGGTGGAGGAGGCGTTCTCTGTTTTTACGGCGAGGCATTGCGTGGAGGTGACGCGTTGGAGGCGTGAGTTGCCGTGGTGGAGATGACGCGTCCACACCATCTGGAAATATGATGTACCGTTTGCGCCAAAGGATGATATTGTGGAGGGCTTGTCCAAGCTTGGTCACGTCGTCGCCTCCATGAATATCGAGGTGAAGTTCTTCAAATCCGCTCAGCACCTCCTCCACCACGACCTTTGAGTAACCCGGGGGTATCTCGTTGCAGTGGAACATCTGGCCCGACTCCACCGGATATGCCATGCCGTAAGCCACCTTGATGGAGAGGTTACGTGCATCAACGTGTAGCTCACACTGGCGGCGAACCCTTATGTTATCCACGGGATAACGGGCTAGCAAGTTGTCCGCTTTAGGGGCCCGGTGGGCCAGCGACTACTCCGCTTGCGGAGGGGCTGATCATGGCGTCTGGCTGATTGCTCGGACCTAGTCCTTGAAGCTTGCTGAGGGCAATTTGTACTTGTTGCGCAACTATGTCGCCGATGCTAGCCTGGGTTGCTCTGAGCTCTTGTTCCAATTGGTACACTTTATATGATTCTCTTGCTTTGCTTCTATGCCGGCTCCTGTACGTATGTGCATCCTTGGCGAAACCATACTTTCACGGCATTAGCTTGCCCATACCTCATGTCTGTCTTGGGTGCTCAGGGTTTTCAAGGGCATGTGTCAGCTCGTCATTCTCCCTGTCTGCCACCAACGTACCTACGAGAGGCGCTCGGACGGCTTGTACAATCCTTTGGCCACCTCTTGTACTCTGGTGCCATCACCAGCTGCCGTCATCGAAAGGCTCCCCATGACCCATGAACCAATTACGGTATTTGTTCCCACAAAGCGGTAGCGGTGTGGCGATCCTTCGCCATTAATTCTTCTTCCGCTTCTCCCATTTTGGTACGACCTTGAGGTAACCACGGTGCAAAGATGGTGGTGGTATTTCTTCATCGTGAATTGGCCTTGTTCTTGACTCGCGGCTGGCCTTGGTGGCAACTTGAACTCCTCGAATGCTTCCCAGTGATTCGCCAACTTAGGAAATTGGTTGAAGTCGGGTCTTTCTCCCTTCTGCACATACTTGTGGCTGAGAGACGTCTTCCACGCCTGAAACATTGTTGCCATCTTCTTCAAAGTGAATTTCTTGGCCTTGTCTTCGGACCCTTGAGGAAACGTGAAATTTTCCTTAATATCTTGCCAGAGCAGGTCCTTGGTAGCTTGAGGAACATCGGCCCATTTTCTGATGCTAATTGGGACGTGATCCCTCACGTGGTAACCGCAAGCGTTGTTGTACGGCCCAACTACTAAAAGAGGGGCAACCAGCATCCCTTCGTTGTTAACGTCGGTAAACATGTGCTTTGTGGATGGCTTCTTGTTAGGTCCCCGATGCTTGGATTGGTTGCTCGATGTACGGGGCTTGAAATACATAAACATATGTACAAACATGTCAGATTGTATTATATTAATGAATTGCGATTAATTAACATGTCTACGGGGATTATATTCTTCTGGCTATACCTCATCACGGCGAAACCGGTGTTCTGGGACTCGGCTCGGCAATAATGGCTTCATCAAGAAGCGACCTCAACGTCCTCACCAGAACCAACATTAGTGTAACGACCTGAAAGTTTGGAATAATGGAAAATAAATAGTTTAAATCTTAATATAAGTGGTTTTGAAATTCTAGGTATTATTTGCTCCAATTAGAATTCCTTAGATTTTGTGTTGTGGGAAAAGATTAAATAAAAAGGGAAAAGCAAAGAAAAAGGTAAAAAGATGAAAATAAAATTTAGGAAATTTTACCATGAGTCTTGTTTAAGCTTGTCATAATGTTTGGCCAGTAAGTAGGGTTTTTATATACTTAGGGGCAAGTTAAATGAAATATGTATCTACTTTTTGACTAAAAACGGTGAATCAAAAAGTAGGAAGAAAAATAACCAATGTCAAGAAAAGCCAATAAAATTTATATAAATCCCTGGAGATATTATGCATCACTGGTAAAATTTTTATAATTAAATAAATTGAAATAGGCCTCTTAAAAATTAAAATACAGTGGGTCCAAAATGTAACGAAAGTGATTGTCAGAACTTTTATAAAATAATGGCTCGTGTTTTTGATTTGAAAATTTTAAAGTAGTCCAATTATAAGGATTGGAACCTCTAAAAAAGTTTCAAAAATAATTCTTAGAAAATGAACCTGTAATTAAATCAAAAACTGAAATCAAAGTTTAGAACCAGGGTACAGTGTCAGAATTTTAACAAATTATCCAAAAGGATTTTTTGTCTCAAAATTTTCCATTAGATGTGTGACTCTCATTAAGCCTAGGTCAAAAAGTTTGAAAAATCTGGGATTAGTTTAGGGCTTAAACAAATCCAAATTCTAGAGTTTTCCCGTTCGTCTCATCGCATTAAAATCGATTATCTCAGCGACAAGTGGGCCGGCCTGTTGAGCGTTGACGCTACTGGTCGGTGAGGCGAGGCTGTCTCATTGCCAGTTGGCCCGGTCCCACTCGTCGACCTCGGCCGTGTATTCCTTCCCTTTCTTTTTTCTTTGAGGTGGTAGTCGCCGACACACCCTGCGCTGCATCGTCCGGCTTTACCTGCTCCCGTCCGGCCGAGCTCGCCGCCCTCCACGTCGCGGCCACCTCCTCCTCGCCTGTGCCTACTTGATCCCGGCTGAGCCGTTTCGGAGGCGAGCTTGCGCTCGGTTTGTGCTGACACGGGAGAAGCCGGAGGAGCATCGCGCGAAAACCCGAGCCCAACGCGGTTTGATCGCGATCCTTAGGCTTTAGGCCTTGCGTTTGCGTCGCAGTGCCCTCACGCGTTTCACTTTTCCATTTCGCCGAGCCAAGGGCCTCAAGGGGCGTCGTCTTCCTCGTTCGCGAAGGAGCTCGAAGAGGGGGAACCGCAATCAAGTCAACTCTTCCTCAATCCATCGAATCGATTCCACCCGAAGCGTCCTTAATGTCCCAGGGTTACTGATCACTCGCCGTTTTGGCTTCTTTTTGCTCGTAGCGCCGCCGCACCGCCGTTCTTCTTCCTCACGGCCTGCGCATGGTGGCAGGCTGTCCCAGACCTTCTCCGATCCAGCCGACTGGTGAGTCTAACTCCCCTAGTGTCACTGTAGCTCACCTAGCTCTAGACCGCCGGAATCGTAGCCTCTAGCCAAGTTTTCGCCGTCGCGGTCATGGCGCCGCCGCGCCCTCCCGGTGGCGGCCATCTTCCCGGCCGTCTCCCGGCGAAGTAGCTCCACCCCTAGATTCATCTTGGCACGGTGAAGCTAGAACCGGTGCCGTTGGCGCGGCGGAGCTAGTTAGCGGCCGCGAGCGAAGGTCGAGGTGCCTGTTACAGGTCACCGTGGTGGGACCAGATGTCAGCGAGCCTTCGGGTTTTAAACTCGTTTTGCGCGCAGCAGGAAACCGTTTCCTCGACGAAAACGTATTTTCAATTTTTGAATGAATTTCAGAAACCGGCCAAAATTCAAACGCTTGTAACTTTTGAATCGTCTGGCCAAATTGAGTGAAACTAATTTCTAAATTCGTATAAAATTCTGTAGTTTCAGAATATACAAAAATTTCTGTAGATGAGTAAAATGTGATTTTAGGAAAAATTAAAGAGAAGCTTAAGTGTAAATAGGGTCATATGAATAAAATATTTTTGGGAGGATCCAATTAAGGAAAAGTAAGTTTTTGTTGAGTCTCTGAGTTATGAGTATTTCAAATAGACCAAATGTTTCTTTGATACCTTATTATATATATCATGTTGCTTAAAAATGAATATTAAGCATGAAAAATGAAATTGAGTAAATGAAAGAAAAGATTAAAGTTTGAATGTTTAAAAAGTTCATTCTATTGAGGTATGTATCATGGGGAGTTGCTCATATGAAAACACTTAGGGAAAAGTATTTGTGATAGTTGTTCAATTAAGAAAAACAATACTAGTTATAACCAAAATAGATGTAATTTGTTATGAACAAGTTCAAAATAACTCAAATTCACTTTTAAAATGTTTTTAAGATCATGCCCTGATATTAGGAAGAAAATGGATAAAAGATGTTGAATAGTTTAGAAATAAATGAAAGTGAAAGATTGAAAGGTTATAAGTTAGTTTTGTGTTCATATAGCCCTTTTTATCATATGATAAAATGGATTATATAAATGAGAAGAAATGTAAAAATGGTATAGAAGCACTTCAAAAGTATATTCTAGCAGGTTCTGGAAAAAATAATGACATTTTGTTAAGGTTTGTATGCAAAACAAGTTAAGGGCATGAGTCTACTTTTTATGTTTTGCTGAATGATTGAAACAACTAAGCTTTTTCAACTATGTGTAACATAACTCATCCAAGTAAGAAATTTTGGAAGAATAGTGTAGAAATGATAAGCAAAGTTTGTTCTGCCAGATTCCAGAAAAATATTCTGTTTTAGAGCTTTGGTTCACTTAGTTTTCATAAGTGCAATAACCTTAAGTAATATGGTTTAGTCCTTTTTCCTTGGCCAGTTTTGTAGTTAAGCCCAGAGTTCAACCAAGCCTTTTCATCAGTAGTTTTCAAGTTTCATCCAAACCCTAAAAGTTAAAAGAAGTTGTTAGATTTGATAATTAAGGTATGCTCTAACTAATTCAAGACTTAAACTCTAATTTCTGTAGTTAATGCACATCAATCTTGTTAGGTTTATAACCCTAGATGATATAGTTTTCAAAGTGCTCTCTTCTTGGTTCTTTTGAGAAAAAGCAGAGGGCTCTGTTTCTTTGAGTGTTGCATCCTCCAAAGTAGCTAATGAACAATCATTTTATTTCAAATAATTTTAGCATCTATAATTCGATGTTTAAATTCAAATATTTCATGAATAGCGGTTACTGTTTGATTGAATTGTGTTTACTGTTTATCATGCATTTTCTTTTTGCCATTTGGAGTTTCTTGATATTCTCTTTTTCTTCTTGTTACTTAGCAGTAGAGACCGACATCATCGAAGAAGAAGAAGGCATTACTGCAGATCCGATTTTATTCACGATAGTGATTTGCAAGGCAAGCAACTCCTTGATCACGTTGAGCCCGATAATTCACCTACTATATGTTGCTTTTGCTTATATACAGTGCATCCGGATAATTCCCCTAAAAGTGCTATTTTGGGTTAGAAGCGTAGTTAATCCTGTAAATTATGGTTTGTCTCAATCAGTATGGACTTGTGAACCTTGTAAACCTTAGATTGAGCTAGTCATACTTAATGTCATGTTTGGGTATAACCGCTAGCATAATAATATTTCTGCTTAAGCCTCTCGTTGGTGTTTTCGGTCTTTTCAACTGTCATATGATCTTTTGGGGCTGGTTGATGATAATTTGCTAAAACCCTCAAACAAAACTATGATTTGTGCGGGTGGCTATTTGGCGCTAGCCGGTTGTGCAAAAGGATTTGCGTAGCTAGGGTGGAGTATCGACAGTGTCGATTAAGGACCGAGCAAATGGGATGTTGTAGAACCATGTTTTCGTGCAACCACAAGGGCTTGTATGGGCGGGTCTTAGCTTAATAAGTTGTTTAGATTTGGCTTTGCATCTATGGAAGGCGGGAGATTGCCTGAGCAGTCCGGTCGGGTGCATGCAGCAGGGGTTTCTACATACCAATGCAGCGGTGTACGCCTTGCCACGGACGAGAGGCGTGGTGTGTGTGTGATAATGTGGATCCACGGCTTGGGTGAGTGTCTCTATCTTGTGGCGAGGTTAACGTCCGGTGGTGTAAAGCCATATCTAAATAATGTAACGACTTTGTATGATCTCCTGCCGACACACAAGGAAGTGTGTTAACCGACACGCAAAAGAGGTTGATCATTCCTTGTGGGTAAAGTGTACACCTTTGCGAGTGAAAAACGATCGATTAGCGCGCTTGCGTAATGGGCACAGGGAAAATCCTCCCAATGCTAGAGTTTTGGTGATTTCCAAAATGGGTTGGGCTTTTGAAGCTGTTTCTCAACCATCTTTTGTGTCAAAGGATCGACACGGGTTATATGCGATTGGGTAGACTGGGTTGAAAATCTGGAATACTTGCTTACAATTTCGTCTTTCAATTACTTTTATTAAAATGCGATGTTGCAATCTATTATGCTTATCCATTTAATGTTTTTCATGCAAGCTGAAATAACCATAGCATTCATCCATTGCTTGCATCTGCATAAGTCTTCTTGAGTACCAATGTACTCAATCTTGCATCTGTTGTCTCGGAGGAAGAAAGCTGCGATCGCGACAGCCCAGCGTTCTTTCGAGGCGAGTCTCGGGGTTTTGACGATAGCCTCTTCTAGGTTGCCTAGTCGGTGCACGAGGGTTTAGTGGGCAACCGCAAGGTGTTTGGAGTTTTAGTTTCCTTTTGGTTCTTTGTTTTTATTTCATTGATAAAATGGTTTAAATTTATCTTGAACTCTGTATAATTATTTGATTATGTAAGATTTTCTATATGTTTGCGTGTATGATTTTGATACGAATGTTGTAAACATGTGAGTGCTAGCTCTTGATCCAGGAATAGCACGGTAATCACATGGAGTTTCTGTTCATCGAGCGGGTCTCACAATTAGCCTGGCGGCGGCAGATGGAGTCCAGCAAGAACTGTTCTCCCTCATCGAAAGTAAGGTCACCACGTCCTGGTTGCGCCATCTATCCTAATTCTGAAAAAATGTTGACATACATATCATATTAATTTGAAACAACCATATTACAGATTACAACACAAGCATATTATTACATAAATTTCTACACCAAGCATTAAGTACTACGGCGTGTTGGAACTAGCCCAAGGATCAAATACGAACTCGTGGACACAAGGACGGTGTGTTGGAAAAGAAGAAAAACTATCATGACTTACGTGAAAGACAGAGCACAGAGGACCAATACATATATGGTGATCTAAGAGGCTTTTGAAAGTTTAGGTATCCTTTCTTACAACTCCTCAGATCAGGGGCAATGTCAAGACTCAAAAGTCAGAACTGGTCAGTCATCTAGTTCAAGGTGCGTGTGCAGTTGTGCTAGCACACACATTTTACATACCAAGAATACAAAATCAATGTTTCAGTGAAATGTCATAGTAGCACGCACATGCACAGATACATCCTTGTGGGCATTATGCGAGCACGAAATGAGAACATCCTTGTGGGCATTTCACGAACATCTTGTGGGCGGTGAATTAGGGAGGGAGGGCGATGCGTGTGCAGTGTACCTCGGACCTCTGAGGTGGAAAGGCGGTGTGGCGGTTTGGTGGCGGAGGAGGCGTCGGTGAGGTGGCGGAGAAAGCGCCGAAGTGGTGGAGTGGCGGCGGCGGACGAGGGCACCAGTGTGAGGTCGGCCCAGCGAGGTGGAGTGGCGTCGGGATGGTTGGGTGGCGGAGGAGGCGGCGGCGTCGGCGAGGCGGTGGCGCGAGGTCTCGGCGGAGGCGGCGGCAGCGGTGGTCGGAGAAACACAGGAGGCGGCAGCGCGGGATCTCGGCGGGGAGTTAGAAAATTTGGGGTGTGAGAAAAGGGCGGGGCGTGTAAACTTTATACAGGGAGCACTTCTACAAGCGGTTTTTAGAACCAACCGCTTGTAAAATATCTCTACAAGCGGTTTTAGAACCAACCGCTTGTAGAGGAAGGACTTCTACAAGCGGTTCTTAGAACCAACCGCTTGTAAAATATCTCTACAAGCGGTTTTAGAACCAACCGCTTGTAGAGGGTGGACTTCTACAAGCGGTTCATATTACTAACCGCTTGTAGAGGGATGACTTCTACAAGCGGTTGATATTACTAACCGCTTCTGAATGTTGCGTTGTAGAAGCAGTTCTTTTCTCAAACCGCTTCTGAATGTTGCGTTCTAGAAGCGGTTCTTTTCTCAAACCGCTTCAGTTTAATTTCAGAATTTTTAAAAAATACTTTTAGCACTTTTCTTTCATTCCAGAATTTTTAAAAAAGCTCTTAGAACTTTAGTTTCATTCCATAATTTTTAAAAAATGCTTTTAGCAATTTAGTTTCATTCCATAATTTTTTAAAAATGCTTTTAGCAATTTTGTTTCATTCCATAATTTTTAAAAAATGCTTTTAGCAATTTAGTTTCATTCTATAATTTTTAAAAAAAGCTTTCAGCACTTTAGTTTCATTCCAAAATTTTGGCACTTTACATTGATTCCAAATAAACACTTCATACAGTAGAAGACCCGTATTACATATACATAGTTCATACAGTAGGGGTACATCTTAAGTAGTAACGTACTTTGTCTTTACAAGTGTTCCTTCATTATGATCGCGACGTATGAAAGGAGTATCCACGTCTGTGTCATTGAGGAGGCTTATGTCGACATCCACAATGAAAGGAGAGATCTCGTCGGCTGACTATACTCTTCCTCGTGCGTGGCGTCCTCAACTCCAACAATCCTTCGTTTGCCTTGGAGAACCACGTGTCGCTTTGGCTTAGTACTACAATCTTTCTGCTTCTTAGGTTTGCTTAACATGTCCATTACGTAGAAGACCTGTCTCACATCGTTCGCGAGGACGAACGGTTTGCGCCTATAGCCGACTTGCGTGAGGTCCACGATTGTCATACCGTATTTGTCGACCTTCACGCCGCTTGAAGTCAGTTTGACCCATTGGCACTTAAATAGAGGGACCTTCAAAGGTCCATAGTCAAGCTCCCATATCTCTTCTATGGCACCGCTATTTTGGTTGGTGCTCTTGTTATCCTGGGATCTGGTGTAGAATGTGTAACCATTTATCTCGTACCCCTTGAATGTCACGATTTCACTAGATGGTCCCCGAGCCAAGCGTTGCAACTGTTCATTGTCTGACCCTTTCAAAAGGATGTACTTTTGTAAACAAACGTCGAAAGAATCCATGTGCTTCAGTGTTATCCAATCCTCAAACCTCCCCGGGAAATCGCGGCGTAGAATACTCTTGTGCTCAAGGACATACGGGGCCACTACAGTTGATTGTTTCAAAACCGTGAAATGTGCTTGCTTAAATGTAAGAAGATCATTGCATGCAATTGCTTTCCTTCCTAGTGTCCCTTTTCCCCGTAGCCTCCCCTCATGGCGTGATATAGGGACGCCGATCGGGTTTAGATCATTAATGTAATCCACACAAAACTCAATCACCTCCTCTGTCACATAACCCTCGGCAATGCATCCTTTCGGACGAGAATGGTTACGAACATACTTCTTTAGCACACTCATGTACCTCTCGAAAGGGAACATGTTGTGTAGATACACGGGTCCAAGAATACCTATCTCTTTGACAAGGTGAACAGTAAGATGAACCATAATATCAAAGAATGCAAGAGGAAAGATCATCTCAAGACTAACCACACTTTTTACCACGTCATTCTGCAGCTTAGTTTATGCGGGTCGATGACCTTACGTGAAACCGTGTTGAAAAAGAACACGACTTTGTGATTGTCCCCCGTACCCACTCGGGCAGTATGCCTCTCACAGCCACTGGGAGCAACTGTGTCATTAACACAAGACAGTTATGGGATTTTATGTGTACGATTTTATTCTCTTTCGTGTTTACAAGTCTCTTTACATTCGAGGAGTATCCGGAAGGGACCTTCACACTGTTCAGGAACTCTATCACGCTTTTTTTCTCTTCTTTGCTTAGAGTGTAGCTCGCAGGATGTAGGTAATGTTGTCCTTTCCCTCTCTTTTTGGGATGTAGGTCGTTCCTCAGTTCCAAGAGTTTAAGGTCCTTCCGAGCTTTCAGTGTATCTTTCAATTTTCTGTACATATCTATGTAGCCTAGCAGGTTCAAGCAGACATTCTTCGTGATGTGCATAAAGTCAAGTGAGTGACGAACCTCCATGACTTCCCAATAAGGCAAGTCCCAAAATATTGACTTCTTCTTCCATATGGGTGCATGACCACCCTCATTCTGCACATGTTTGCTTCCAGGACCCTTTCCAAATACTACTTTCAAATCCTTTACCATAGCAAACACACGTGGCCCACTACGATGCTGAGGCCTTGCACGAAGGTCTGGTTGCCCGTTAAATTTCCTGCCTTCCTTCCGCAATGGGTGACTCGTAAGAAGAAACCTACGGTGACCCATGTACACAACCTTCCGAGAGTTTTTCAGGTACATGCCGTCCGTTTCATCTAAGCACTGGATGCAGGCTCTATATCCTTTGATAGTTAGGCCGGACAGGTTACCGAGAGTAGGCCAGTCGTTGATTGTTACAAATAACAATGCACGTAGGGTGAAATACTCCCTTTTGTACTCATCCCATACCCTTGCACCATCGTCCCACAACGTCACAAGATCTTCAACCAATGGTTTCAGGTAGACATCGATGTCATTTCCGGGTTGCTTGGGGCCTTGGATCAACAACGGCATCATGATGTACTTTCGCTTCATGCTGACCATGGAGGAATGTTGTAGATACATATTATAACGAGGCGGGTGCTATGGGCTGCTGCTCAATTCTCCGAAAGGATTCATCCCATCGGTACTCAACCCAAACCTTATGTTTCTCACCTCATCTGCGAAGTTCGGGTACGTCCGGTCGACTTTCCTCCACTGTGAGTCATCTGCAAGGTGTCTAAGCATCTCGTCGTCCTTACGCTCTTCCTTGTGCCAACGCATCATCTGGGCATGCGCTTTGTTAGCAAACATACGTTTCAATCGGGGGATCACAGGGAAATACCACAACACTTTATTTGGAGGTCTCTTCGTCTTACACTCCCCATCTATATCACGGATCGTCACGCTTCACCTTATCCGTGATTCTCTGCTGCTGGACAAACATCCAAATCGGTATACTCATTACGATCGAGGATACAATCATTAGGACATCGTGTATCTTACGTACTTCCAATCCCAAAGGACAGACGACTTGCTTGGCTTCATATGTAGATTTTGGCGATGTTATCTTCTAGAAGCAACTTCTTTACAGTGATAACAACTCATGAATCCCTTATCGACACACCATTTCTAGCCTTCCATTGCATGAGTTCGATGTGGTACCAGACTTTTTAGCCCCCTTACGGTTTGGGTACAAAGGAGTTATGTGGTCCTCTAACATGCGCTGGAACTTCTCGAGCTATCTTTCATCTGTGTAGTCTCCCTCTCCGTCACGCATGACATCCGGTCTAGCTCATCATCACCAAAGTCACCAAGTGTTTCTTCCACGACGATGTCGTGCCGTCAGAGATCTTATTGAATCCATCTTCCTCTTCCTCGCCTTCTTCATCGTCTTCTGGTTAATCACCTCAACCGCCATGGTTGGTCCAACGGTATAGTTTGGCATGAAACCTCTCATGATCAAGTCGTTCATAACTTGCCATCGTTGGGAGTGCTCCTTCTCGTTCTTGCAATCTACACGGACAACATATGAAGTGCCTAGAGGCAAGATTGCAGCGGCCGCATCGAGAAAAGCACATACACCATCAATGAACTCATCGAGCGACGGTCGCATTGTACATCCATTGCGATTCATCTAAACCAAGTTATAATTTCATTAAAAATTATAACAAATTTAGATACCAAAATTATAACCTAACTTAAATTTAGTTACATTTAAACCCAACAAAAAAAGCTCCACCTACACGTCATCCAATTAAAGACCTACCTTTCTAATTATTTTGTATCCCTTCCTACCTTTGTAATTATTTTTTATCCTTCTACATGTTTTTCTATTTTATTTCATACACCAATAATTACTTCCTTGCAATATTGTACCTAGATTTCCCCCAACTTATTGTGATATTTAAGATTCTAAAGCTAACAACCACCTAGATCTAAAGCTTCCAATCACCTTTACCTTATAATGTCATATTTTGAACTAGATCTCCACCCTACATCTTCATACAACAACAAAAACAAGCATAGAAAACAAATTTTTTATCATGCTTAAAAAGTTCAAGATTTCTTCACATTCATTGAAAAAAATAGCAATATCTAGGAGAGAAGGATGTTCACATGATGTTACTAACCTTGAAACACTTAATTTGGAGCTAATCACCACCAATTAAAAATTTGGACAGCACCTCCCCAAAAACAGCGCTGGGTCGGCCTTCTCTGTTCGATCGTACCTCTGTTGGCTCATGGAGGAAGAAGGGTTTAAATGCGCTGCGCGGGAGGGCTTCCAGAAGTGGTTTGAGACACGAACCGCTTCTGAATGTTGCGTTTTACAAGCGGTTCTTTTCTCAAACCGCTTCTGAAAATCAGAAGTGGTTTGAGACAAGAACTACTTCTATAATGCAACATTCAGAAGCGGTTCGTGTCTCAAACCGCTTCTGAAATCCGTCTCCAGACCGTTGCCAACAAACCGCTTCTGGTGCGAACATCACAATGGGTTCACACCAAGCCGCTTCTAATAGGTCGGTTGTGATGCCCCGTTCTGTAGTAGTGTATAGACATGTTCTTGGTTCATGTGAGATCCTGTTCTGATGAACAGGAACCTCCATGTGATTACTGTGCCATTCCCTAGATCAGTAGCTAGCACTCACATGTTTACAACAATTGGAATCACAACCATACAATAATTATTAAGCGAAAGCTATTACATAAAGAAAACTCTTACAACTCAGAGATATAGCAGCAAAAGATGCAAAGTTTTGTAGTGTGCCCATCCATAACCCGCAGGCAACTGACAAGGCATAATCCCTAGAAAGATTCGATGAAGAAAATCCCGCAACCTGCGACGAAAAGGAATCCTCGAAGCTTCGCTAACTTATCCACCTAAAAACAACATATAAGCAAGGGTGAGTACTTTCGTACTCCATAAGACTTGAGCAAAGCCTATAATATATGCGAGCCATTTCAAAGGAGGCTACTACGGTTAATTTGCATAAGCGAAATTGACATTGTAAAACAAGTTATTTGCAAGCGAATTTGTAAAAACAAGTTGGTGATATGAAATAAGTAAAGCATAAGTATTACTCACAATCCTTCGCGAGCATTGAATAATCCAGAAATGGAATCCAACAATGTCGATCCTTTGACATAAAGCAAAAGCTGCTAAACAAGTTCCAAACCAAAACCCAATTTTTGGAAATACAAAAGACTAACATTGGAATGACTTCACCAAGCGTTCTTGACCGTGGACACGGCTAATTAATTAGATTTACACTCTGCAGAGGTGTACAGCTTTATCCACAAGGAATGATCAACCTCTTTTTCCAGATCAATTAACACACTTCCTTTGGTGTGTCGGCAAGGAGATCATACAGAGCCGTTACATTATCTAGATGTGGCTTTGAACCAACCCGGGACGTTTGACCCTCGCCATGAAAACAGAAACACTCACCCAAGGCGTGGTTCCTTTCACATCACACCCAACACCACGTTTACGTCACGGCAAGCGTACACCGTTGCATTGGTATGTAGACCCCTACTGAGACAGACCAAACCGGAATGCTGTGCAATTCTCCGCCTTCCTTAGATGCAAAGCCACACCTAAACAACTTAATAGGCTAAGACCCGCCCATACAAGCCCTCGTGGTTGTGCGAAATTCTTGGATCTATAGCGTCCCATTGCTCGGTCCTTAATCCGACACGAGCGATACTCCACCCTACACTACGTGCAAATCCCTCTGCACCTCCGGCTATTGCCAATAATCGCCCGCATCAAAATCATAGTTTTATTTTGGGTTTTTAAATCAAAATACCCATAACCAACAGCTTTATTTCCAACATTTTCCATTTCCTAAGAAACAAATTTTGATCTGATCATCATTCTCATTTGTTCTAAAAGCATGGCTAAGCATGGATAAAATGTAATCGCATATACCCATGGTGACATTAAGTAATTGTCTAAGCTCAATCTATGGTTATCAAGGTTCACATATTCATACTTATCAAGGAAGTTTCATGAGACAACAGGTATAACTACCAGTACCACAAAATAGCGGATTTACAGAAAGTAAACGCGTGCATGAAACATTTTAATAAACACAATGCAAATTAAATACTGGGATCAAAAATGGTCAAAGGGGGTGCTTGCCTTGCTTATTTATTGCTTACGACTAAGACACGGTCGCAGCTGACGGAGGCAACGACGGAGGAAGGGACGTCGAATTCTACAAGTCGATCAATCGGAAATATAGCAAATAATAAACTTCAATAAGGGCAAAAAGAAAACAGACAGAGAATCAAATAAAGATTCACTAAAGAAAACAGGAACGCTTTAAGGTTTGAATTAATTAAGATCTCATGATTTAGATAAACACACATTTATATACTTAATGGCTTTTATTATGAACAAAACATGTTTTCTTTTAAAGATTATCTATTCTTGATTTACGAATTCAAGAGGCTAAAATTATGAATTCTAGTATTTATAACTTCGAATTATAGATGCTAAAATTATTTGGATTAAAAGAATTGGAACACTAGTTGAGGATTATGCAAATAGCACTTAGCCTTAAGTGATTTTGCATATGAAAGGTTTTAAATGAGTTATAATTGATAAGCTAACCAATTAGATTTATTTATGGGTTTTGAGAAGGTTCTGGTGATACAAATATATTAATTATAAAGTTCTTCATTAGACAAAGCTCACTTATTCATTTTGTAATGTTCATTAAACATAAAACTAAGGGTTATTACAAATAAGCAGCATCATAGCTTAAGTTCAATAAGAAACAGCGGAAACGAAATAACAAAAGCAAAGTAAGCCCATCCATTTGCCCAACAGGCAATCGACTGGGGTTCGCGTCCTAGTATTCCGGATCGCCTTCGTCGTAACCACAAGCGTAGAAATCGTAGTCACCTTCAACTTCTGCGAACTCTTCTGTGGAAAGTTGGGGATGTTGCAAGGGTGAGCACAAAATGTACTCCGCAAGTCTTGGAAACATAATGCATGATAACTATATGCAAGGATAAACAATTGAAGGCATAATATGGCTCTTTTAGCATAAAGCAAAGTTTAACTGTAAATACCAATAGTAATTTCTTAAAGCATCATTTGATCAAAAGGTAATAGCATAGTAATTGAATTTGATATGACAATTAAGCGGAGTTCCATCTACAGTGGCTCCATCTGCCAAACCATAACCGAGAGTTCCATCGCTCACAGATTCTCAAACCAACATTTTCTTTTAAAACAAAACCATAAAATCTACAATGTGCAAGCGTGCCTCGCTTTGCCCTTGACCGTGGGCACGGCTACTTAAGTAGTTTTAACTCTGCAGAGTGTGTACACTTTACCCACAAGACATGATCGACTCTTGTTGCCATGCAATTAACACACTTCCTTTGGTGTGTCGGCAGAGAGATCATGACAAGGCCTTTACAATGTACAACCCCACTATTAACATCGCCAGCTAAGGTTTCACCGTTGTTAGGGTTCTAGCTGCCCAGTACAGAAGCCCCCTCTTGCGCCTGCCAACATCTGGCACTCACCAACTAGCGAAGCTAATAATGAGACGCACAAATTATTTAGCCAGGTCGTACCCATATAGACTTGTGGTTGTACGGTAGTGCTTGGTCCATGGTAACACACGCTTCGGTCCTTAATTGACTAGGGCGGAACATTCGCATACCAAGGTCTCGTGCTTTCTGCACCCGCCAAACATCCATCCGCCCCGGTCTAAACCATTTCCACTTTATTTTACTTACATCACAGCAGCAACACCAATTGCCGCGATTTCATAGATAAGTTTAAACAACATTTGAAATGATTCCCATATTGGCATAATACCGAAACGTTTAAGCTGGACTAAGCAATTCTACCGTTCCATGCTAATCTACTGGTTATCACCAAATAAAATAGCTAGTATTACCTAGGGTGACAAAGGTTTGACATGAGCAATACCAATGAGGGTATAACAAATTCTGGTATTTAACTATATTCTAAAACTGTATTTAAAGTACATTGCATAAAGGTAAGCATGCATAATTTAAAACAACATAAGCATTTTGTGAAATTTGGGATCAATATGTTCAAGGAAGACTTGTCTTCGCTGCCTCTTGCTGGTTCTACCTCTGATTGTTGATTTGCTTGAGCTTCGACTGCGTCGTCTACACGCGAAACGAGAGCAAATAAATAAAAAAAATTCAAATAAAATTAAAAAATTGAAAATAATGGTACAGGAAGATAGATCTTGAATTTAGATGAATTTAAAAATTTGAATCACTGGAATCAGAGCTCGAGCGAAGGAGAAGCGGACTCTGGAAGATTCGGATCGGAAAAATCGAGAGGCGACCGTGGCGCAATCGATTGGTGGAATTTTTGGATTTCGGAAAATCGAAAAGGAAAAGAAATTCCAGCGACACGTGGGGCCCACATGTCGGTGCACAGGTTCATGGTGGATGCGTCCGCGAGGAGGGTTCGGGTGACGCGGCAAGCCGCCGGCGTGGCGGCGTGGCGGGTTAGGCGACGCGACGGTGACGAGGCGGCCAATGAGGCGGGCGATGCGGACGAAGCGCGTCGCGCATCCCGCGGCGACGCGGATCGGAGGGCGAAGGGCGGCCGAGGCGGCGCGGCGTGGCGCGATCCGAGTGCGCTGCGGGAAGCGGATGGTCACGATTCATCGATGGAGAGCGGCAGCGCGAGGCGCGCGGCCGCGCGAGCTGGAGAGTGGAGAAGAAAGCGACACCGACGAGCAAAACACTGACAATGGCGCGGGTTAGGGGCAAAAGAAAGAGGGAGTCGCGGGGAGTTCAAGGCGACCAAAATAAGCGGCGGAGGCTCACCGGAGAAGGAGAAAGATGGCGAAGAAGCGCTCGGGACGGCGGCGGAACTTCGGTGAGCTCGATCTCCACGACGGATGGCTCTCGGGCGGCGAGGCTTGAGGCGGCGGGTGCGGCGCGAGGAGACAAACCTCGGACAGGGTGCGGCGGCGGCTTAAATAGCCTGGGGAGGCGTGCCAAATTCGGAAACCGAGGTGGCGGCAGCGGAATTGACACGGTTAGGTTTTGGGTTTCGGCGGCGACGGCGCAACGCGGCTGCATCTGGACCGTGCACGTGTTGCGGATCCGACGGTGGAGGCGAGTGGGCTGGCTGGGCCGAGAGAGGGAGAAGGGAGCGGGCCGTGCGGGAGAGGAAACAGCCGCGGAAATGGGCCGGCGGAATGATTCGGCCCGAAAAGGGTTTTAGAAAATAAAATATTTTCCGATTTAATAAAATCCCAAAAATTCAAATATAAGCAAATAAATTTAGAAAAATTCCTTGCAGCATAATGAACCCAACTAAAACTGAAAATCTTTTGTTTGATGAATAGATTAGTCAAATTAAATCCTTTTATAAATAGAAAATTCAATTTAAGCTTTGATTAATTCAAAGAAATTGCAAATGGTTCATTTTGAAATTCAAACATTCTAAACTCAAATTTTTGGAATGTTACAGAGAAGGAGAGGGGATGAGGTAGATAGTGGCTAGGATTGGAAATGAGGATTGAGAGAGAGAAAGAGAGTGAGTGTTAGGGACTTAGGACCAGGGAAGTCGGCCAAGCCGTGGGACAAAGTTATGGGCAAGATTTGGCCCAAAAAAAATAAAATATATATGTTAAAAAATATATATATAAAAAATTTATAAAACAAAAATAAAATAATAATAATTAATCAAATAAATATATAAATAAATAAAAAATATATAAAATAATAAACTACATGTGTATGTCTCTCAACCTGAGCCGAAATAAAAGTAAAAGAAGACGGACCGAGAATGCAGTAGAATATAAACATTTTATTTCCTTATTTTCTCAAATTTAATTCGAACACTAAAATACATAAACAATTAAGGATAAGCACTAGATGCTTCATAAGGTGACTTCCGACTTAATTTTACAAATCCAAATAATTTTTTTAGCCTCTTGAATTCATAACAAAACACATGCAATCAAGAAACCCTAACTCTAAAACCACACCTGTTCTATGTAGTAGATTTCTATTTGACTTTCCATCTAACTTCTTTTTTCCGTATTCAAAAGTTGTTATTTGCTATATTTTAATTGAACTACGTGTAGACTTCGACGTTCCAAAGTCCGCAATGGTCGACTCTGACTTCGTGACTGAAATCAATGAGCAAGGCAAGAACCTCCTTTGACCATGTTGATCCCAGTCTTTCAAAAATGTTTTATGAAATATTTTATTGCATGCGCTATGTCTACTAAACTCTGCTACATTGTGGGTATTGGTAGTTATACCTGTAGACTCATGAAACTTCCTTGATAAGTATGGACATGTGAACCCTCCAGTCTAAATCGATTACGTACATAAGACTTGAGAATTCTCATATACCTCTCGAACAGGTACATGCTACGTAGGAACATTGGCTCACACATTTTTATCTCTCTCACAAGGTGAACAATGAGATGGACTACAATATCAAAAAACGACGGAGGGAAATACATTTCATGATTACATAAGGTCATCACCACCTCAGCCTGTAGAGCATCTAGTCCTTCGGGATTGATGACTTTCTGAGTAATTGTATTAAAGAAATAACACAAACTTGTGATTGTCTCCCGGACCATGATCAGTAAAATACTTCTAATTGTGACAGTGAGCATCTGTGTCATCATCATATGGCAATCATGAGACTTCATACTAGTTAAGTTTAAATCTTGTATCAAAACAAGTCTCTTTATGTTGGAGGAATAACTGAACAGAACTTTCGCACCATGTAAGCACTGGCATAGTTCAGTTCTCTTGGCCTTAGACAGAGTGTAACAAGCAGGTTCGTAGTACGTTCGGCCTTTATCGTTCTTTTTCGGTGCTAACTCAGGTCTGATGCCCATATCGACCTAGTCAAGTCGTTCGTTGGTACCATCCTTTGTTTTGCACTTAATATTCAATAAGAGACCAATTAAGCTATCACAGACATTCTTCTCTATGTGCATGACGTTGATGTAGTACCGAACTTTTAGGTGCTCCCGATAAGGTAAGTCCCAAAATATTGATCTCTTCCTCCATATGCTCTTCTTACGGGTCCTCGATTTGCATCCCTTTCGAGCATAACATCCAAGTTCTTAACCATATCATGAACATCTATCTCGCTTAAAGGCTTTAGAGCTGAACCGTCTCTATTTGTTCCGTCGAAATGTTTTTTCATCTTGCGGTATGGGTGATTCCTCCGAAGGAACCTGCGGTGACGTATGTACACAGTTTCGCTCGAGTGATTCAATCACACACTCACGGTATCATCTAAGCAGTGAGTACAGGACAAACGAAACTACAATCACACTTCCAAATTCACGGTCTTCTTTCACTAGATCGCCTCTCAATCATAGCCACCTCAAAAATAGCTCGGAAAACCCTAAAACCACTAAGTGGGTCGAGGATCTCTATACTTATTTCTAGAAAATTCTCATCACATACGGTTTTTTCCAAAAACTGTCAATGATGACTATCTTCACATTACTGATGATTTTTGGCTAAAAATATCAGTGATGAGACTCACATCATTTACGGTTTTAGCCAAAAACCATCAGTGATGTGTTTCTCATCACTAATAGTTTTAGCCAAAAACTGTCAGTGATATCAATGGTAGTCATCACTGATAGTTCTTGGCAAAAATCGTCTGTGATGTGTCCCATCACTGATGGTTTTTTCCAAAAACAGTCAATGATGTTAATGGTAGTCATTACTGACTGTTTTAGTCTAAAATCGTCAGTGATGATCAACTATCAGAGACGGTTTTTTAAAACCATCAGCGATGAGAGGTCTAATATAAGTCTGTTTTAGTAGTGATAGTACATGCACATCGATCACAGAGAACCAGAAGCCTCCAGTTTTGGTATACTTTGAACTGTAAGGCGCATCTTGGCATGGTAACCAGAAAATATGGATACATGTACCATGTGGTGCTGCTCAAACCCTTATTTTATACATCAAACTAACTTTAAATCGAAAAAAAAAATGTGAAACACCATGCATAAAACGTCTTCTCGAGGTTAGAAATCCTGCTTTGCAAAACATATTTCTTATCCTTTTGTACCATACACGGTGAATGGAGAATAGAATTCCTTTTACACGTATCTTTTGTTTAAGTGGCAAAATTTGTCATGAGCGACAAAATTTGCAGGAAAAATGGACCCTGAAAATCTAAGAAAATGAAAAGAACGCAATTATGAAAGAATTATGCCCATGGGGCAAATGTTTCTGTTAAAAAAAATGTCCTCCCCTATTTCTATACCCAGTTAGTGTAAATAAATCTGCTCCTCCAGCAATGTACAAAAGAATTGTGCAACATCACATGTTTCCAACAATGTATAGGTTTTCCTGTGAGAACTCAAAATATCGTGTAATTGGAGAATAAGTTCATGAGATTGTTTAAAGATTCAGGGTAGAACTTCCTTGCAAACAAGTAGCATGGCCTCTTCAGCCCATTCCACAAGCAAGGCCTCTGCAAGAGCTCCTTCTACATTCAACAACAAGAAAAAAAAGGCGCCAAATGTTTTTATTATTATATATATCCGCGATGAATCTATATGGGTTTGGAGGGAAAGGAAGACATATGGTAACTTTATTTAAGACCAAACACTATATAAACAGGGGTCATTGAAGTCACGCAAGTATACTCAAAGTACCAGGAGAAATGTTTACTAAATTAAGGAAAATGTTAAGTCTGATTTTGCACATGAACCAAATTGCTCAGCATTAGCGCGCGCGCACACACAGAGAGAGAGAGATCTGACTTAACATGCTCATAAACTCGTTAAGTACCTAGTGATATTATTGGTAAAATAGTTAGCAAAACACGATTGGGGTACATTAAGAGCAAACTAAGACAGAGAGAGAGGAGGGACCTTTTGGTCACTTGTGACATGGTAGCTCACGTCAATTGACTGCAGAAAGACTGAAGTTAGAGGCATCCCATGAAAAAAAGAAGTAAAAGTTCATCTGAAAGCACATTAAGATGACCCAAAATAAAGGTAAACGTACTGTCATATTCTTCAGGAGTTCATAAGTCACATCCTTAGCTCGGAAAGATCTGGGATGCCACTTTCCTTCAGACCAATCAACATAAGTCACAGACCAATTAGCAATTCCAGCAGGATCCATCATCTGGTTGATATAAATGAGCTCTCGAATTCAGCAGATATTAAAGATAGTGATAGATTTCAAAATAGATTATGCCACTGTGTACAGAACTACTAACATGGAATAGTGTTGGCAAGTAATGCTCATCTGCATAACAATTGCGACCCTCTTCCATTCCTGGCTGCAAAGAGAGCATAAAACACTATCAGATATGTTTAGTGCCGAACAAATCATTATTCAAAGAAAAGTGCTGTAAACAGAAAACAATGGTACAGAATCTGGAATTTTGATAGTAACAATAAGTTAGTGGACCTAAAAATTAACTGCAAGCTAGAATGAACTACATATAAATGAGTCCTAAAGGCAAACTTTATGAAAGAACATGATTAATTAACTCCAAAGGTACTGCTGATGTCTACAGTCTATACCATATGCAGGGCAGAGTACCAAAAGATGGATTTGATTACCTTGCAGTACATCCTGAATTTTTCATAATAAAGACTATCTGCAATCACCACCATTGCATGTTGCCGGTTGATTGAGAACCACTGTGATGTTCAGAAATTGTGTTGAATACAGTTCAAACACACATCATGCATTCAGTGCGTTGGAAGATTTATAACATAAAATTATCATTTAAGTTGAAACTAGGACTGGAATCATTACTTGAAACAGGAATAATTCTTATGAATTAATAGCGATGCTTTATAGACCATTGATTTATTCATAATCTGAAGTTTGAAAGATTAAAAGAACAGGATAAACTCACCTGCGAACCCTTCCTGAATTCAGTCTCTCGAACCTCAGGTAACATATTTTTAGAGTATCTGAAAACTCCATGTGGCCCAGGATCATCAAAGCTGGCGAAGGACATAAACAATAATGTAAGCAGGAGAAAAAAAATTCATAACAGTAAATAAGTTGATTATACGAGGATCGCAAAAAACAAAGTTTAAGTGAAGGCATAAAAGTACCATGCAATGGTCTGGATAGTGGCCTAATGTACAAGAACCAAGGCAACATACTTAAGACAGAACTTTTTACTCACCAATCAAGAAAACTGTGTCTTGATCCCATCAGAAAGTCATACACATAGTCAAAATTGTGAAGAGGAACACAGCTGACATCATAGTTCAGGGAATAGTTAAAGGACTGAGAGACTTTATAATACAAGAAAATGGGATTGGAGCAGATTGGAATTTGCGGATCACCTGTCAGAAAGTAGGACGAACTGTTGGTTGTCTATGTCTTCTAGGGCCTTTGCCAACAACCTCCTCTCTGCGTCAACCATTGAAATCATACCCCATCCTACCTGCAAGGAATTTACATGTATCAGTGCTTGCATAGTATGACAAATATGTAACAATTATTCTCCAGTTCTCTAGACCGCTGTTGTTTATGTTTTCTAGATTGACCTAAATTTATATAATTGGATCATCTACAGGTCTTAAGAATCCAAGAAACCATGTGCTAGAAATTAGTGTGGTTGAAACCAATGGTGGAAAGTTAACAGCTCTTTGATAACATTCCAGTTAAATTACTACTTAATTAAACTTCTCATTAGTATCCATGATCCATCATATATGTTGACTACTCACTGAAAACTATTGAATTCACGAACTCTATGGTTTCACCCGAATGAATGTCTAAATATTCTGAGGCCATACTGCATCTCTTCAATTGTGTATTCCTGTATTCAAGGAGACAAGTACTAACGAAGTCATGGCTAAATTTCACTGGAAATACTAATAGTGCTCGAGTACTCCAGCCTTATATAGCATCACAGGCAAAAAGGACCAAGTTTGTCTATTACTTGAATTCAGGAAACAATTTCGAAAAAAGTTAAGTAGGTTAGGATTGTACGAGCTTAGGGAAATTTCAGTGTTAGATTGTATGGGCCACTATGGATAGGAGCTATAAAGCTGGATCATAAGTCAAAATGCATGCCTCCAGGAACATAGAGGAGAGAACCTTGTCAGCCACACAACACAACTTAGTAAATTTAAACAGCTTTGCATATTACCAACGTCATAAATGCACACCGCTGTTGCCTTACAAGTTCATCAAGGCTACATTCTTATAGTAGCATTACCTTATCGCTGTGTATGTCTCGACCAACAAATAAGGGACTGACATGCTCGGGCTTCTCACGTGAAGCATGAACATATATAGTGTATCTACCCTCATGACCCTGCAGATATATGGAAAATGGCATGTAACAGGCAAATTGAACTAAGATGTCTGACGTGGTCCTAATTAATTTACATTAAAGAATTCAAATGGTCCCCCAAAAAAATAAAAGAAAGAAGGTCCAGTAACAAGGTATAACTATGGTTTAATAATATGGGAACTTAGGATAAATTCTTGACCCCTTTCCATCTTGCATGATGATTCCCCACATTATACTACTAGCTAATAAAGAGCACTTCAAAGAGAATGATATATGTGCTTTAAAGACCACTTCTCTATCTTGGTCTTGGTTATGACATATGACTGGTCAATGACTGCAGAACAACCATTTCTACTTCAGTTGGAGCTTGGAAGAATCTTAATTTTTCATTTTATTTCCTTCTTATAAAGCAAACGCAGGCTCTAACAAACTTAACTATATCATATACACGCACGTATGTGCGCAGGGTGGGGGGTGGGGGGAGGGGGGTTGAGATGGGATCATGGGATACCTTAAAGAACAACTCCCATAATTTCTCGAATGGCAATTTGCCCGGAGTCAAGAACATGAAGGCAATTTTCGGGTTCCTGGATGGAAAAGGTGGCGTCGAGAGGATCTGCCTGAAGACAACACGTGCTGCAGTCTCATCATCAGTTAGTTCCCGGGCTGGTTCTGAAGGAAACCAGTCCCTAACAGGATAAGTATAATCGTGGGGCGGGTAGAGATAGGCCCAGAGTACGGTGATGGCAGTGAAAGCTACTGCCACTGATATCCATATGCGTCTTCTTGGAGCTGCTCTTGCGCGAGGCAATGGGACACCCTTCATATCCTCGAAGCCGGATGGCAACAGCTGATGCCACTTCATTCTTTTCTCCCTCTCGCGGTAAAGCGCCCCAACTTCATTGATCTCAGAAAATTTACATGACTTAAAAAAATATCTTAGGACAACTTCAACTGTAAGAAAATGGAAACAAGTTGCCGTCCAACGCTCAAGTGCTTCTGCAAAATAAAAACAAAAAGAAGAAATGTTAATTAATCTTGTTTCTGCGACATAACAATTCATGTGATGTACCAGGTTATATAAAAGGTAACTGATTTTGTCTACTGAAAATATACTCTGATCTACAAACAGGAAAACGTATCTCAAATATTATGTTGCTTGTCAGTTGTCACCAAACGTGCATAAACGGATAAATTTGTTTTGAGGATTTTATCCGTACATGTTCATAGACAAAAAGTACCCAATGTTTGAAGCTCTCGAACTTACATTTCCACATGATCACATTCCCAGATAGACCTGGACATTGGGCTGGATTTTTTGGGTCAGCGGGTGGCATGACACGGCATGCGCAAAGGTCGGGCCAGCACGGTACGAGTGATAGGGCTGTGTCGGGCCTCGTGGTCAGACATAATAGGCGGCACAACACGCCACGCCAACATGGACTGTGCTTGGGCCGACTGTGGTGACTCGCATAATTAGCCCAGGGTAACGATAGTAACTCCGTTATTACTCTGAGATAATTACGCGAATCTCGACATATTAGCTAACAAAATATCGAGCGCAACGACATTTTATCAGTTAATACATCGTATTAGAGTGTTGCGGTAGAACAATAATTAGAGACTGAAATAAAAACTTATTACAGTCCATTGCCACACAGGGCTATAAGTCCAGTACCATTAATTATACAGAAGATCCAAATACAACAAAAATATAATACAAAAGTACTAATTATCCTATGGCTATTGAAGCCGATGTAGAGTCTACCAACATCTTAACCCTCCGGGCTATAGGTAATCTACCTCCTCATGGACCAGACATTGTGGGTGACCCTCACTATGTGCCTCAAAGGCGAGTCCGTTGAGATTCTTATCCCAACCAGGCGCTTGACCACCGGAACCATTCTCTAAGTAAAATGAGATTTAGCTAGAGTGAGTACATAAGTACTCAGTAAGTATTAATAGCAAATGCAATAAATGAATTTCCTCTCATATCCATTCAAAGTTCACCTTCCCTACAAATCCATTTTTACATAAATTAGGTTTTGGGTTTCTTTAAGGGTTGTATATTTTAGTTATAAAAGCAGCTACTAGCACTCGTATATAAGGCAGACTTAGTTTCGTAGCCTCTAATCCAAGAGACAGGCATGAATTCATAATTTGACCTTGCACAGGTTTGTACCACTTTACCCATAGTGATCCCATCCTGTAAGGCCCTAAAATATTTATCACTATTCTAATATTAGATCTCCAACCTTGCTAACTCGAGCCAGAGACACCTATCTCAGGCTGTCGCATTTGACTCATAACTAGCAATTGTACCATGCTACCACAGCAGCACTGATACTCAACCCAAGGTTTTACATGTAGAGCCTAAAAGAATCAATCGCAGTTGATTTTTGGTGTCCTTCACTAGGACTCCCGACTTACTCAGTTTCACACTCCTAGTTATCTACTCATACCCAATGTGGAGATCACAATACCTTCATAGAATAACTTTTTCTGACCGATTTCACACACTATGGTTGGCACTTTAAATACAGTCCATTGCACGAGTGTAGTTGGTTATCCTTGGGCATGTTTGGGGGAACTACGGCTGGGCTGAAAAGCTGTTTTTGGCTTGTTGGGCTATAAAACAGCTGTAGCTGGCGGTTATGTCTTTTCTTAATATGTTGTTTGGCAAACTGCCTACTGCAGCTGTAGCTTTGGGGGGCCAACCAAGTGGGGAGGCAGCAACCGAGTGGGGAGGCGACCGGGTGGGGAGACGGCGGGGTGAGGAGGGAGGCGGAGCGAGCGGGGAGGCGGAGTGAGCGAGGTGGGAGGTGGTCAAGCAAAGCCACAGCTGAAAAGCTCCTCCCGACGGCTGCAACTTTTTGGGGTGCTTTTGATATGGCTTAGCTTCCCAGCTGCTTTACAGCCATGCTGTTTGGGGGGACTTTTGACCCAAAGCTGAAGCACAACCCCCTTATATCATAGCCTATGTAAAGAGCCCCATCGGCTACATTTCTTCTCATCGGCGCTCTCTACCCACCATACATATACATACGTTACCGGCTCCATTCGTTGGATGAGCCAATTCAACATACCTATAATCATACCATTTCAACAGTTCAACTTCATGCCATTTTTCCAACCGCAACCGATTTAGATTTTTCATCTTAAAAGATACTTTTCCTATGCATTAATGATATCATATATATCTGAAAACATTTAAAAACAATTTAATAAATATGATCAAAAGAAGCTTGCCTGATATAGAATTGAAATACTCAGCCTCACTCGGATTCTAGAAGTGGCCTTCTACTGGATTCAGTTCGACTCCCGAAATCATGGAATATTAAAATTCATGTGCGAATTAAATTATTACGTGTTTTATGGCATCCAACCTTTTTCTATGATTAGTTTTAAATTGGTAAAGATAGTTTACTTATTTTAATTTAAAATTTATGAGTTGGTTGCATTTTAATCTGGTGCATTTTTTTAAATTGAGGTATTTTAGCTTGTCATATTTAATCTGGAATATTTTAGCCTACACGTTTATTATTAAGATTTCGGTTGGTAATTCTGTCTTAGTAGGGTATTATTTTATAGTTTAAATTATTATGACGGTTGATGGTTTTATAACATTCCCTATTTAGTTATTCACTGCTACTGATTTTCTTTTTAAATTCTCTAACATATCGGTGAATTCTTATTTGGTTTGTTGCGGTTCAAGATGTTAATAAATATATTTATATAAATATCTTTATTTTCCCTCTTTTCTCCTCCTCTTTCTTTCCCTTTTTCTCTTTTCTCCTTCCTCCTTATTTTTCTTTTCCTCTCTCTCTTTTTCCTCTTTCCCATGCCCTTGGCCGAACTCAACCATTTCCCCAAATCCTTTTCTTCCCTCTCCCTTGCTCCTCCCAAGGTGCTCTCTCTCCCCCCTCTCTACTCCCGATCTGCTCCCTCTCCCTCTTCTCTTTGCCTCGCTGGCCTCTGGCCCGGCCACAGCTTGCTCCCCTCAGCCTCAGGCCCCCCTCATGCGCTGGCGCCACCTCGCACTGGGTTTCCCTGGCTCGGCCCCTTGCCGACCGCCCTTGGCTCGGCCCCACGTCAGCTGCCTACTCTCGACCTTCGCTTCTCCCCACCGGGCCACGCCCCCAGCCACCCCTACCTCCATGGGCCACACGCCTCCCGACCCGAGCCTCTTTACCCCCGAGCTCCCTCTCCTTTGGCCTGAAGCCCTGGCCCCCGAGCTCCTTTGCCTACCCCTAATTCAGATAGGGTTTGGGTGAACCCCCAACTTATACCCCCTTATGATTTACTAGTGATGTCTACATTATTGTGTTTTGTGACGATGCGTGATGTCCATATATTTTCAATTTGGGTTGATGATGATTGTGGTCTAGTTGCTTGGGGGTTTGGCAGTGCCGTGTTGACACCCACGACCTCCCATACGCCGGGTCGTATGAGGGGGTTTGTCGGGCACACACGGTGCCGCCCTCTATTGCGGTTGCCTACTAAAACCACGATACTCTCTAGTTCAACTCATGGGTACTTGTTCATGCCTAGCACTACCCATCTAATGTCTAATTTTTTCTCTATTACCTTGAGTATGCTTGGTTTCTAAAGTTAGCAGAAGTATTGATTGAATGCAACTGATGATGTTGGTCTGAGGGGTTGGGGTTTTGCTGAGATGGACAGATGATCATGCTTGTCGATGCCCCTTGATCTACCCCTTGCTGAGATGCTAGGCGTCTTGGCTTGTTTGGCTGGGAATGGATGGTGGTCGACCCCCTACTCCTGGCCCTCTTGCTCCTAGTCTCCTCCTTGCTCCTGGTCTTCTTGGCCTTCTTGCTCTCTAGAGGTGCTTGCTTGGCCTTGGGTTGGCTTCAGCTCGCTGGTCTCGTGGTTGTGGAAATGGCTTTGGTATTGGGGGAATGGATGGAGATGAAATGCTCTTGTGCTTGGCTTTGGTGGCTTGGTTGGAAATGAGCCAGGTGTAGGAGATGGTTCTAGGTGGAAGCTCTCTTTTATCCTTGGTGAATTTTCTTTTTACTTGTGGCTTTTACTTTCCTACCATGAGATATTTAGTTACTATTTGTGCTTAGCTATGGTTACCCAACAACGGTAAGTTGTGCATGCCGGATGACGATACCCAAATTTAGCGAGAGGTGTTGATCTGGCCGAGAACGGATCAGGTATCTCAGTGAGCGATACCTACTCGCATACGGGTCTGACGGCACAACTAAATTCTTAATTTTCGCATTTCCTATCATATGATTACGTGTTTGTGTGGATGATTAACAGTTGCAGGGATTCAAGACAGGGATCAACCAAAGCTTTAGATTTTTAGGGATTTCGAAATATCGTTGTAATCTTTCTTTATAATGTACTTTTATTATTCATGTACTAGTTCAAAAATTTTGGTTGTTTCACTGGCATGGCACAAAATAGGCTCGATAGGTCCGAAGCAGGCACGACATGTGGCAAGGTGCTCTGCCGCGATATTGCATCATGTTGTGGCTCACCCTACGGCTGACGTCTTTTGCGGTCCTCATATACGGAGAAAGGGGAGACAACCCAGATACTAAAAGGTGGAGAATGGGGATTGAAGAATACATGCTCACTGACACCGAGCACGCACACCGAGCTGCTCCACACTGAGGTACTCCAGTACTAGGTGTAAGATTTTAAACGAGGCAGTAACTCTATAACTATTCAAGAATGAATAAAATTTAGCCCTTCCCCCAATATTTGTGTTTACTACCTCAGCTCCGTGCGTCTCTAGCTCCTTTTCTCTCTTCACAATAGTGCAAATGGACCAGGCCTAGTCGGCACGGCACAAAGCCGACATGAAACGCAAATGGGCTGTGCCTAGGCTCGCGAACACGAGACGGGATGGCATGGCACAGCACGGTGGGCTGGCCAGGCCATGGCAGCACGACACGATTTAGGCACGCGGCCCGATGGTGTCATGCTGTGCTGGACCAGTCTGACGCCCACCTCTGTTCCCAGATTAAGGTGATCAAGGCTGAATGGAGTTGTGCTATCTAATAGTTTTGAAGTAAGTTGTGAAGAATCTATTACCCTGTTTGGTAAATTATATTGAAGTATAATAAAATGTGCTATCTAATAATTTTGAAGTAAGTTGTGAAGAATCTATTACCCTGTTTGGTAAATCATATTGAAGTACAATAAATTGTGCTATCTAATAATTTTGAAGTAAGTTGTGAAGAATCTATTACCCTGTTTGGTAAATCATATTGAAGTAAGATAAATTATGCTATCTAATAGTTTTCTTCTCACATTTTCTCATGTGTTCTGAACGCAATATTATATCCGTTTGCATCTTGATTAAGAAAAAAATGATCTAGACAAACACCACGTATCTAAAAGCGGCTCAACAAAACGAGATTTATCATAATCTACCGCAATGCCAAACGGAGCATAAGGCAGCCATTGCATGCAAGACCAATTCTCGCGGCTGGTAGGTTGCACAAGGTGGCCATGTTTGTATGCATTGGTTGCTCACCATGCACGTAGGATCCTTCTGGTAACTATGATGTGCTCAATGAGCCATCACTTCATGTTTTACTTTCACTCGAAAGATCGTCCCAAATCATATATAAGGTAATAATAATTTTCATGAAAAAGGGTCTTTTTGTCTTCTAATCAAAAATTTATATAAATATTAAAACATGAATATGAAAGGTAGAAAGTAATTACTTACCTCTTCGATTGCTTCAAAATATAAACAACTTGTATTAGAAAGTGATGCATGGAAACACTACTCACAAACGAATTATCGGATTGTATCACATCAATCGGTTCGATCTAAGATTTGGAGATTTACATGTTTACAATACCAGGACTCCTTAATTGTGTGCATAACGAACCAGGCATAAATTCGGTCCCAGGGATCACAAGCCACGCATTGTTGCACACGTTTCTTTCCCCAAGAACCCAGCAAACATCACAATGCAAGGTAATTTTTCACAAGAAATGCGAAGGGCATGCTCGTACCTGGTTGGATGGGTCGTCGAGGCCGATCCAAGAAATCGCCGGGAATCAAGAGTAATGCATACAAATATGCAGGATTTGTGAGGAATGTGGAGTGATTGTAGGGCGCTCGTAGGAGAAGGCCAAGATTTTTTTTTCTTTTTTTTTTGGGCAAACGAAAGTAATCGTGTCGTTTATAATCGGTTGAGAAAGCAGAAGAGCCCCTCACCCTCCAGAGGCTCCAGGTCTAAAACTCGGTAGGGAACAGGGGAGAGAAAAAGACGGGGATATGTTTATTTTTTGAGCAGTGCTTTAATTCTTTCCTGTCTAATACAAGTTGCACAAATCTTAAAGTAAGCGAAAGGGTAAGTAATCTTCATCTACCCTTCATTCATGCTTTAATATTTGTGCAACTGTAAAAAAGAAAAACATTGAAGCACCTCTCTTATTTTTTTTTCTCTTTTACTAAATTGCATTTTACCTAAGGTATCAGTTTTAGAAAACATCATCTGAGCAAAATACTGCTATTCCTTAATCTCAGGTAAAATCAAATTCGTGCAAGAAAATCCTAGGTCCTTTATTGCTCGTTAATTACAGCGGAGACTACTTAGTGGGTGGTGGATCCCACATGTTAGTAGTACTCTTAACTCTCTTTTTTTACTTGACTTTCTATGATATGTACCATTAAATTTTCTAAAATTTAGTATGAAATTATTTAACTACATAATTGGATTTATCATTAGAAATATTCTATAATATTACAATTTTAATAATATATTTTAATGTAAAGTTATTAAAAAAACAACGGTCAACCGGAAAAAGTTTTCGTGATAAGATCCGGAGATATCAGAAGTGTTGGAGACGGTGAAACGGAAATGTTAATTTGCGGTCTCCCGCAGCAAGTCCAAGTCACGGACGCAGCGACGTGTACGGAACCATCACCGTTGCACGACACGCGTCCATCCATTGCTGAGTAGGGAGTGAATCGGGATGCTTCCTCTCACCCGAGCCGACTAAATGCAGGCTGCAGCGCCGTCGGAGCCGCCAAATCATTCCATTCCACCACACCATCACCGGCGACAGATCCGGTGAGCCTTGACACAACCCATCTCCGAGTGCCGCCGACCGTCGCACCGCCACTCCGCGCGAGCCGACGTGTCCCACCCGTCTCTGAGCGCCACCCCGAAATGCATCGCCCCTCTGTGCACGCCGACGCTTCCTCTACCTTCCCATCGCCGGCGAAGGGTCTGGTCGGTCCCGACACCGCTGTGAGTTGAAATTCCTCGAAAATCGAGTTGAAATTTGTAGGATTCGAGTTGGATTTTCCCGAGTAGAGATTTCCTGATCTGAAATTTCCCAATTTGAAATTTCTCAACATTTCCCAAGTTGATTTTTTTTTCAAATTGATTCGAAATTTCTTCGATTTAAAGTTTTATGTAATTCAATTGAGAGCTGGGATGAAAGGGGGGACATGAGGAAGGAGTCGAGGAATGCGAAACGTGGAGTTGTTATCCTCGCCGGGCGAGGCAGGGGGTGCACACCGGCGTCCAAGCAGGAGACGGTAGGGAATGGAACGAAGTCAAAAGCAGTGCAAACAAAGTATTCCGATTAATCATCCAAACCATGACAATGAATTCTTCAAACAGCCTTATTACGTAAAAAGCATCAATAGAAGCTTGGTGTTGAAATTTCCACGGCTTCCCTCTCTTTTACCCAGGGGCGAGGGGCGGAGTCGGGCTTCGGTCTAAGGCTTAGCCCAAATAATAGTGGAGTACTTTAGCTTGTGCAGAATTAGGCCTGAAGCTCAACACTAGCACAACATGTGCTTGACCCGGATAGAGGCTGAGGTAGAGGATGCCCTAGTCAGACGTAGCGCACTCCCGAGCCGAGCTCTTCGCCTCTTCCTCGCGCGACCACGCCGTCAGCTTGTCATCGCGCCCGGCCGCCACTCCCGGCCGCCTCTCCCGATTTGACATCCTCACCCCACCCGCAGATCCTGAGCACGAGTCGAGCACCGGGCATTGCCCCCAGCCTCGTCTGCCGGTCGCTGCCTAGAGCGATGGAGCCTGGAGGTACATCCCACCCCGGTGCCCCGCAGATCCTACCCAGGCGCCCATAGCCGCGCTCGGTCGGCTCCTGCTCGCAAATCCCCGCTGCCGCCCCTGATCCGCCTGCTAGCCGCAACCCGTGCGCAAGGTGTCTCCGGGCTCCGACGGTCTTACCAAAGCTACCGCAAGTCTTCAGTGGAGGTGATCAGGTGAAGAATTTTGTTTCTTTCCTTTTTTTTCTTTGTGGAATATGGAATTGTGGTGTATGGAATACCAAATTGTTAATTGAATGTTGATTTGAAGAATTGACAAAGTGACAGTGGAGTTGTGGAGGTGATGAATTTGATAGGATGATAAATTGATAATGCTTGATTGGTGGGAAAATTCGATGGAACTGATGATTTAACCGCTAACTCTTATTTTTTTAGAGGTTTTTTGGGTTATAGCACATTTAATCTTCAATATTGTGATTGATAACTTTGCAATGGATGGAATTGGAAGACTTGGTTCCACTATTTTAGAAACACGAATAAAGGGAAAAAAGAAATTGATTTGGCTTGTCATCAAGATTATTTATATTTACTTATCTAGTTTTCTTGTACAAGATTGAATTGATTACAATATAACCCTTCTCTCTTGAGTGGCAACAATGCTCTAGCAGTACAGAAGTAGTTTCCCTTTTTTGTTTTTTAGGATCTTAAAACTAAAATGTCGTTTAGATCCATCAACCTCAACCATGTGTGGGGTTCATTTTACCCCTTGTATGGTGTGGCTAAATCAATATGTTTGAGTAAGTGATTCTTGACACTAGTGCTAATATACTTTTAATTAAAAGTTGATATGGAATTTTTTTGTGGCTGACTAGTGGCCAATTAAATAACTGAGCTGGTTGTGGTTGGGTAGGCGACATAGGCTTAAACAACTCATAAGGTGTATATATGAGTGTAAATATCTAGGTAAGTGCTAACTGCGTACGAGAGGTTGCTCGACATATGCTCTTTTTTGTTCAGTTATTCTCTTTTAGCCTTGTTACTATGTAGTGCGTTTGAGCTTACTTACTGGTTTGTTGCTGTGCAAGAACTTACTTTTCAATCTAGTCATAGCGTGGGAATGAGTACTGAAACTCTTTTTTGTTCAGTTATTTTACAACATTTTCAAAATATGAGGTCTCGTAAGCAACAAATAACTCATGATCTTCATGCTAGTGGTATGTTACATTCTTATGCAATTTGCCTTGATAGTTACCATCGTAGTTTTGTGTGCCTAATTTACATGTGCAATTTCATCTTTTGGAGGTTTAGGTTCTTGTTCTATTGTTGATGAAGATATGATAGTTTCAGATGCACCAAACCTTCGTTAATTAGGTATTAACTTTTGTACAACTCCACTACACTATATTGTTTTGATATATTTTATCTATTTTGTTGAAATGTTAAGCATATAATTCAAATTTATTTTTAATTATGTATTTGTTTTGTACTTTTGTTATACCTCAATGTCTGTAGTCTTTGACATTAGTAATAGTCGCTTATTGTTGGCCCAAGGTTTACCCAATTCCTGGCTCCACAACTGCTTCTACCTCACACGCAGGAGAGTGCGGCAGCCATGCAATGGTAGTAAAGCTAGCGGTAGACAGTGGATTGTGCCACAACTTTTGGCTACAACCCTTTGTGCCGTTCTGTTTCTTCACTCTCTCGGCTCGGCCTGCTAGGCTGCTAGCTCACCATCTCTTTCCTGTGCATTGGCCTAGCCAATCCATTCCATTGGCCCATCTTCCGCTACTGCTCCCACAGTCGTGATCAGTGGGACCCACCTATCAATGTATTGTTCATCATCTCCGCTGTCTCCGTCTTCCTTACACCTCGCTACGTCGTAGCTGCCTCGCGCCGCCTCCTCCATCACCTATAAAGCCGCGTCGACCCTCGGATTAGCATTCCGGCTGTGTTCTGCCGCCTTGAAACCCTAAGCCGTCATCTCTATCAAGCCTCAGAAGCGCCATGGAATTGAAGCCCTGGCCGACACCATTGAAGCCAACCCGAAGGTCTTCATCGTTGTTTTCCGCCGCCCACTGACTGCACCATCGGGACCACCGTGTCAAGATCTGCTTCATCTACACCTTTGTTTCACTAGAATACTGTCGGATCTGACCACCATCGTGAACCCGAGCTCTTCGCCGCTTTTTTGCCGTCATATCCTCATTGGTGGTGACCATTGGTCCCTGTGCTGAGGCCTGTCGAGATCGTCGCATCCCCTGCTCCAAATTTCGCCGCTCCATTTTCGTCGCCGCACCACCGTTTGCAGATCCTTACTCATGCGAGGATATTACATATTTTGTTAGGGTTTTCTGTGTGGAGGAGAATAGGGATGCCAATCCTAAAGACACTCTTGTGGAGCCACTACCAGAAAACAGATATCTCGTTGTGACCAGCATTAATTTTTGCTGGCGGGCCGTATCGCACCGTCAGGAATATTAATATCGGTGACGGGTTCGTAATGCCGCCACGAATAATAAGTAATTTCCTGACTGTTCAAAAAATAGTTAACTACAAGGTGTACATTATAATCCTTTGCTGTCCACTGCTACTATGGTGTCACAAGGGCCATCGAATGAATTGATTGACTTTACGTTGGCCCGCATGACTGTACCTAACTACCTGACTTATATATCCTTCTTCAGTATCCTATTTCCTTCAAGAATTCATTTTTAAGTTTTAGAGTGACCAATTTCGCTTTGCTCAAAGTAACGATGTTGTAATAGATACTAGTAAGGGTCGCGCGCTACGCTGCGCCATATAATATGAGGCAACCAATAGACACTAAGATGGATAAAAGTTGTCTATCTACACTTCAATATGGAAATAGACACTAAGATGGATAAAAGTTGTCTATCTACACTTCAATATGGAAATGGCAAAAGCAGTATGATTATTAATTAGACAACAAGTGTGGAATAGGTATAGTTGTATTAACCAAAATTGACATGTATAGCTTATACTGCTTATCCATGTTTGAAAATCGGCCTAACCAGAGCCGAATCATATGCACATTACTTATTGGACCGCCATTTCAGATTGACAAACCCTTCGTTGTGAAGCTCAATCCCTCATACATCAAACCCATCTCATTCCTAGAATCAAGTACAGAATCAGGAAGGGAGAAGGCAAAGGCGAGGGCACGGGATCCGAGTGGTAGGACGGGGAGGAGGGGTAGGAGGGTTGTACCGCAGGCAGCGTCAGCTGACTGGAGCATGTGGGTCGCAGGAGGCCTACAGAGATCTCCGGTGACCGGAGGGAGAGCGGCTCCAAGAGGTCTCCAGTCAGCAGTGGCATGGCTTGGAGAGCTCTGGAAGTGTCGTCGATGAATTGATGGCGAGGCAACTCCGTAGGAGATCTGGGGGGCCGCAATTCCCATTCAGCGGCGCTAATGATGGCTGGGATGGGAGGGGAGGAAGCGTCAGCAGGCGTGGCGGCAAGGGCAAGGGAGAGCGAGCAGAGGCAAGGGAGAAGCCATGCGAGGTCAGGGGCGACGGGGGAAACGGAAGAGACTCGTGGAGGGCTCCGCTGCGCTTGATTTCGTGGCGCTTTACGGGCCAGGCCTTGGGGCACATGGACGGCCGGATCGCCACTGACGCAAGGCATGGACGGCTGCAAAATTCTGGATGACGTGGCTCGGCCGGTTGCTCGCTAATCTCTTCAGCTTTTATATACGGTGGTATTCCTACAATTACTTCATGTTGTCCAATGTACCAATTATGTATTATATTATTAAAAATATAGAAAAAGAAGTAATTGTAAGAAATCAATTATAACGTTTAATTTGAGGGAAAAAAGATCTACAGTCTCCTATCTGCACGATATATCGTATATGACTGACTGTTACTTTGAAGTCTACCTTTATAACGACCCCTATTTTTACATAAATACGAAAATAAGAATCTCATGTGCATACAGTGCTAGTCCCATTAGCAGTGACTAGTACACACATTTATAACAATTGGAATCACAATCATGCCTCATATCATTAAAGCGAAAGCTATTTATACATTGTATTTTACAATTTAGAGTACAGAGTACCAGAAGAAGTAAAAGTCTTGTAGTGTAACCCTCAGGCAATTGACAAAGGCAATAATCCCTAGAAAGATCGCTTCATTAAAATTCCCGCATCCTGCGACAAAAAGAAATCTTTAGAGCTTCGCTATCTTTTCCACATAAAACAACATAATAAGCAATGTTGAGTACTTTCGTACTCAGCAAGACTTAAGGTGGTATTTGCAAAATATGTAAATGCAAGTTATATCAAAGGAGGCTTCTACAATTAATTTTGCATAAAGCGAAATTGAATTTGTAAATCAAGTTGTAATTTCTCAAACGGAATTTGTAAAAGCAAGTTCGACTGATAAGAAATAAGTAAAGCGTAAGTAATACTCACTGTCCTTCGTGAGCAACGAAATCATCCAAATCCTGCCAATCATGATACAATATGATTTTTGCCAACACGTGGCAAATCAAATAGAACCAACCATTTGGAAAATAGTAGAACATCTAACATTGAGATGACTTCACCAAGTACCATTGACCGCGAGCGCGGCTAATAGATTAGATTTACACTCTGTTTTACCCACAAGAAATAATCAGCTCTTTGTGCAACGCTATTGACACACTTCCTTTGATGCCGCAGAGAGATCATAACATAACAGTTACATTACCTAGATATGACTTTGCACTAGCATGGTGACGTTAAGCCCTTGCTTTGGTAGAAACATATATAAAAAATGGTATCATTTTCACAAAAAATAGTCGGGTGCCGTTTCTACCCATAGAAAGGCGTACACCGTTGTACCAATATGCATTTACCCACACCGAGGTGTGGAAGCCCCTTACAAGAAAACCTAATCGAAATGCTTGTTGTCGGCGTTTCGGGCATAGGCGAGTGAATTTTTAAGTCTAAGGGGCCGCGCGTTCCCTCTCCTTGAATGGTTAGACTCAAGAGTCCAAAATGTATACTGGTTCGGGCCGAAAGTCCCTACTCCAGTTCGTGTGGTGGTGGTGTATTGCCTTAGAGTGCGGATGCTTTGCACAGTTTTAGCGAGGCGAGGGCTCAGCGTGAGAGCAAGAGCAACCTATTCGTGAAGACCGAGAGGAGGGCGCTCTTTTTCTCTCTTTTTCCCGGAGGGTCCTGCCTCCCTTTATATAGCCGGAGGGGGCAGGTTACATAGGAAATTGGGAGAGGAAAGGATGAGGTGATCTATGCTAGGAGCTCTGGTCCTTTGTCTTAGCAATTGGTCAGCGTCTGCTTCACCCCATGCCGGGTTGGTGGACTTGCTGAGCAAAGCAGTTTGCCGTTTCCTTGGGAAATAGCGCACCTGCCCTCTGCAAGCCCGTCAGGCACTGACGTTGCCTCGGGAGGGAGCGCGTCTTCGCAACGTGCGTGTCCGGTCGATGAGACCGGAGCTTGACTTCGACGACCTCCTCGCCACCTCGGGAAGGAGCCACCTGCCTCCGCACAGTCACTCTGAGCCGTCGTGTCCGTAGGGCACGTGGCTAATGGTTGCGAGGCCCGACACTGGCCCTCAGCGGAGATCGCCTCGGCTTGGTCTGAGCTCGTGGGAGTCCGCACATGGCGGGGTCGGTCGCCCGTCGGGTCGGGACGAGCTTGAGGCAGCTCGTTAGGTCGGGGACGAGCGTGAGGCCGCTCGTTAGGTCGGGACTAGCTTGAGGCCGCTCGTTAGGTCGGGGACTAGCTTGAGGCAGCCCGTTAGGTCGGGGACGAGCGTGAGGCAGCTCGTTAGGTCGAGACTAGCTTGAGGCCGTTCGTTAGGTCGGGGACTAGCTTGAGGCAGCCCGTTAGGTCGGGGACGAGCATCCTTCGTGGTCCCACGGGGCCTTTGGTCGGAGCCGGGCTTGGGGCAGCCCGTTCGTCACTCCAGGCCGTCGGGGTACCCATGGTATGAGTACTCGTCAGTAGCCCCCGAACCCCCGAGCGAGTTCATTAGATACGGTCGGGGGTTTAGCTTGGTCGGCAAAACATGGTTGAGTGCGGTGACCAGACTTGGTCGGCAGATCCGTCGACTGGTCGGTTGGTTTCGGCTGGTGCGCTCGGCGCATCCGGTATTCTTTGGAGAAGCGGGCGGGGTATCACGTCGCCGAGAGCCTTTAATTCTGACGTTGCGTGTGTCGCGCATGATTTGGCACGTCTTGACCGTACGTCTTCCCGGCCGCTTCGGAATCTGGCGAAAGCCGCTTCGTCTTCCCGCGTTTGCATTTATTCGGAACCGTTTGACCTCCCTTCATGCGAGTATATAAGGATTTCACCGCTCACTTGTAAGGTTGTCCTCAGCCCAGAATCCTCCTTTGCAACCTCTCGATGGCTTCGTCGCATCCGCTGGTTTTTAGCTTTGGTGATGACGACGAGGTGGAGGAGGAGGATCCCTGGGCCGGGTACTGGGCGAATTACGATCGGGTGATGGCCGAACTTGCGGAGGAGGAGGCCGTGGCCCGCGATGCTGCTGCCGTCGACGCGCTGCTTGAGGTCATTCCACGGCTATCCAAGGTGAGGGTCGCCCTCATTGAAGCAGTTGGGCGCGTGCACCGGGCGTAGACCTTAGGTTCTTACATAGCATTATGTAATGTTCGAACCGGGGGGTCTGTAATAAAATTTTCTCTTTCTTTTTGATCGCTGCATCTGTGCGATGACTTCGTTTTAGGCGCTTTCCCAGACTACTCAAGCCCCCGAGGGTTAGCAGTCGGTACGTGCCCGCTTCTTTTAAGCACGGGTATCCAGATGCCTTATGCGCCGCCTTGGTTGGCGCGGTACGTCGTAGCCGGACGCGGCCCTGGCCTTGGTCAGCGCGGACGACTAGATGCCTCTCGGGAGGTTCTGGTGTCCGAGTGCTCGTTTTACGTCATAGCTGGACGCGGCCTTGGTCGGCGCGGACGACCAGATGCCTCTCGGGAGGTTTCGGTGTCCGAGTGCTTTTTTAACGTCGCAGCTGGACGCGGCCTAGGTCGGCGCGGACGACCAAATGCCTCTCGGGAGGTTTCGGTGTCCGAGTGCTCGTTTAACGTCGTAGCTGGACGTGTGCTCGTTTTACGTCGTCGCTGGACGGGTGCTCGTTTTACGTCGTAGCTGGACGCAGGCGTCCATCTCGAGTCCCCATCGGGAGAGGGTAGCTGCGAGAGGAGTGGCCGCTGTCTATCCCACGTGTACGCCCCGTCCGCAGGTGTAGGACCTGGAGGGGGTGAGCTAACACGCGTTTACCTGCGTCGGTTTGAACGCCGTGCTGTGGAGCTAGTAACGGGTGATCCGAGTGGGACACAGAGATCCTCCCAGGGGACCTTTCCAAGCGGACGATACCAGCGTAGGGTGTCCGGCCCACTGGGAGCGACCTGTGAGAAACCTTTCTTTACTCGATCCCGTATCGGACTCTGGGCCGTCCGCCGACCCAGAGCACAGCTGGCTGTCACCCATTGATGGGTTCCGCGGGAGAGCGTGAAGTATGATCTCGGACACAAGTTAAGGCGATTGGGTCGTCCGCCGACCCAACTAGAGGCCTACTGGGGGCTCGCCTTGTCCTCGCCCCTTGCTTAATTTTTGCTCGGGGCTGATTTTACGCCGCAGCTTGGCGGAGGGCGTCCATCCTGAGTCCTCATCTGGTGAGGGCATCGGCGAGAGGAGGCCGCTATCTGTCCCATGTGTACGCCCGTCTGCGGTGTGAGACACGGAGGGTGGCGAGCGAACGCGTTTACTGCGTCGGTTTGAGCCGTGCTCGTGGAGCTAGTGCGGTGATCCGAGTGGGACACGGAGATCCTCCCAGGGGACCTTTCCAAGCGACGATCGGCGTAGGGTGTCCGGCCCACTGGGGCGACCCATGAGAAACCTTTCTTTACTCGATCCCGTATCGGACTCTGGGTCGTCCGTCGACCCAGAGCACAGCTGGCAGTCACCCATTGATGGGTTCCGCGGGAGAGCGTGAAGTATGGTCTCGGACATGAGTTAAGGCGATTGGGTCGTCGGCCGACCCAACTAGGGGCCCACTGGGGGCTCGCCTTGTCCTCGCCCCTTGCTCAATTTTCTGTTGGGGCGGCTTGAGTCCACTTAGTGGATTATGCCTTTGGAACCCGCGATTCTGATCGCCCGGCGCGAGCTATCGAGTTCTTTTGCCACTTTGGGGCGCGGTGGCCAGATGGGCCTTCGCGCAACCGGCGGCGGCCGACCCGGCCCGAAGGCGGAGACCGAGGGATCATAGGGTGCGCTGCTCGAAGCGGTGTCTTTGCGTCCCCTGCAGTCCTATCAGATTTAATGCATAGACTGGAATTGGAAATCATAGCGGTTACCAGGGGCCTGGCGTGGCAGCCGAGTGTTAGATCGAGGATGCCGACTAGAGGGGGGTGAATAGGCGGCTTTTAAAATTCTCTCGCTGATTTCTACAAAGCAATTCACCCCTAATTATCCTAATACCAAAACCTTAACAAATATTAATGCGGAAGCGATAAACTAAGGTTTTGACAATTAAAGCCTAAAACAACTAGGCTCACTATGTGCACTAACTAATTATATCTCTAACAAGAATATGCAATTCTAAAGACAAGCAATCAATCAATTTAATTCTATGAATATGAATTGCTTGAACATAAATAACAAACACAATGCAAGCACAAGAGACACAATACTTTTTACCGTGGTGTTCGGAGACTTGCCGGTCTCCCCTAGTCCACGTTGAGGTTAGCCCAAACGAATTGGACCGACTCCACGAATTGAGCACCCACCTCGAATCCACTAGTGGTAGCTCCTTTTCCCTCTCGGGTAGGCGAGCTCCAACCTTCACAAACTTTGCCGCGGCTTCTCACAACCTCCGTTGAGAGCTCCCGCGCACGACGTCGCTACGCCGTCTAGGAGGCGGCAACCTCCAAGAGTAACAAGCCGAATCCACTTGCTTGAACTTCACCAAGCACAACACATGTGCTTCCGGTGATCACCAAGTGCAACACATGCACACGAGACTCTCAATCCTCTCCTAATTGCAACACATGCAATTAGAGGCTCACACTAGCTCAAGAAGCAAATGGAAGAGGGCAACACATGCACACAACTCCTACAAACACCCAAATGCTCTAGCACACTGCCAACTTACTACCCTTGCCCCCCAAGGCCTCCTTTTATAGCCTCCAAGCCAAAACTAGCCTTTGGGGGCGAAATCTGGAAAAACTCAGCAAACCCGGTGCTACTCAGCCCTCACGGAGACCGTGTAGAGCAAACCTCCTTGCCAACGGCTACAAAACTAGCCGTTCAAAGATTTCCGTAGCACCGGCCAAATGGGAGCGGTAGTGCAGCTCGGACGGTAGCTGCCGGCCTCAACCCGATTGCAGGCCTCGGTAGAACTCAAAAACACCTCCTCTTGATTTTTCACACGGCGAGGAGGCGGTTGCTCGGACCTCGGTGCTACCGGCCTACCATGGCGGTAGCACGGACCGCCTGACCGCCAAAGAGCACCCCTGCGGAAAAACCACACGGCCAAAGAGGCGGTAGCACGGACCTTCGGTGCTACAAGACAAAGCTGCAGTAGCGGACCCCGTGCTCTGCGACTGGCCTTAAAGCGGTATGGCCGGCCTTAGGAGAAAACACTATTTTTCACAAAAACTTTTCTCCAAACCATTAAAGATATATTCTTGGAGCTATGTGAGGATCAACACATGATCACAACACTATGCAAAACCAATTTGCATATGTTAATCACATACTCCAAAGAATCTCATTAAGCACAACTTATTTGCAAAACACATATGCAAATAAACCAAGAACTTATGAGATCAATCCTCTTAGCCATGTTATGATCAACACATGATCAAGTCAATTTGCAAAACACATTTGCAAACCCTATTCACATGCTTTAGGATCGGAACCCATAATCTCAAGTTCATTTGCAAAACATATTTGCAAATAACAAATCCAACTAACGAAAACACATTTCGTAAACAACTCAAGATCTATTTGCAAAACGTATTAAGCAAATCAAACCCGAGTCTATGAGATTAATCCCCCTAGCCATGTGAAGGTCAACACAAGACCCAGTCAACTTGCAAACACCCGTTGCAAGCCCTACTCACATGCTCTCGGGATCGGACTCATAGACCTCGGTTTATTCACTGTGAACTTGCAAATACTCATTAAACCAATTTTATGCTTGAGCATTGTTCTTTGCAACACATGTAAAAACCTAGCTCAAGCAATACCAAAACATGAGCTCTCTATTTGCAACACATGCAAATCTCTAGCACCATGCAAGCGACCACAACAATTACAAGTGCATGAGCTCTCTACTTGCAACACATGCAAATCTCTAACTCCATGCAACCACTTTAAACCAAATTGCTTGAGCTCTCTCCTTTTGCGACACATGCAAAACTTAGCTCCAAGCAAAACCAAATCAACTAAGATTCAATTAAGATACAAGTATGAGCACCCTTATTTGCAACACATGCAAATACCTTGCTCATACAAAATCCAAATGCATAAGCTTCACCCATTTGCAACACATGCCAAATGGTTAGCTTTATGCAAACATCAAACAAGAGAGTGAGCTAGAGTGAACGGATCGAGTTCATCAACACATGATGAAGCTCAAGCTAAAAGACTCAACCCTCTTAATAGTACGGCACCTAACAAGCAACTCGGTCTCATAACCAAACACCGAGACCGGTAAAGACTAGGAACACATCCTTAGCCCTAGCTAGTTATACCTTTGCGCGCTTGATCCACTTGGAGTTTTATGATTTCCAATCATCTTCTCTCGGGATCACATCTTCTTCTTCTTGGTCATCAACACATGATGAACCTTCTAGCTCTTCTCTTTACTTCGGGATCACCTCTTGAAGCTCATCAACACATGATGACTTCTTCTTCCCGATTCTTCATCATCTTGGACTTAACCTACTTCACAACTCATGGAAGATGTTAGTCCAACAAACATGGTTGTCTCAATCATCACGCGCTCCATTAACACATAATGGATGCCTCCAAGATCGATTGAGCATAACCCAAATTAATTTGAAAGATTAATTGTGTCTTGAGCACTTTGATGCAACTAATGCTTCATTATACTCAAGAACTTTTCGCTTGTCTTTAATCAACAAGGAAACACCATCAACACATGATGAAATGTTCTTTGATTGATTGAGAGACAATCGAACTCAATTTAAACTCATTTAAATTGACATGAGCATATAACTACACAAGTCATATATACTCAAAAGATTGTTTCAAGGTCTTGATCCTTTATATTATAAGACAAGAGGACTTGGATCAATACAATTGAAACATCAAGTTAAATTATCAACTCCCCCTAGATGTGTGCATTAATGTATATATGAATTAAAAACATAATGCACATATTTGGTCTAAAGCAATGAAGGAGTCCATACTTTAACTTGAATTCTAAGTATGCATTTATATAATAGAATGAATACGAGTGCATACCTTAGGTTTTCCATTTTCCATCCAAGTATGAGACTAATAAGAATAAGACTTAATAAAACATGTTAGTCTCATAATGATTAGATTTGTCATTAAACAATGATTAAACATTAATATTAAACCAATCACCAAAACCAATAGAGCTTGAACTTACAATCTCCCCCTTTTTGGTGATTGATGACAAATCCTACATTAATTGCTCATTTGGATGAAAAACAATTTATGAAGGGGTTTTGAAACTTAAAGATCGAATATTACAAATAAAATTTCCAAGAAATGCATATCCCCTTATGGCATAAAAATTCAAGCCCTTACTACTTATAAAAAATATAAGCTCTAATACCAATATAAGCTCTATATACCACATAACTTAGCTTTAATACCACTTAACTTATATTGCTTAACCAAACCAAACACTCTTATCACTTATAAAGTTTTAACCAATGAGAATCGAGTGCACACATCAAGTTCTCCCCCTTAATAGGCATTAAACTCAAAGATCCAAATGAGGGAATTAAGATCATAATAATTCTCCCCCTTTTGGCATTAAACACCAAAAATGGAAAACCAATCCAAAAGGAGGTTGTACCACTTGAAAATATCGAGGGCTAAGCATCACTTGGGAGATCACATGTCAAATTAAAAAGAGTATAGAGCTTGGTAAGAGAAGCAATCGAATATAGTTATTTGAAATGAAATAATTCTCCCCCTTTTTGGTCATAAAATGATTTGAAATGAAATCATGCGACCATTGCGAGGAATTTTGGTTTTAAAGAATTAAGGCCAATGTTTTTGTAAACTTTTGAAATATGACCTAAAAGAGTAAACCACTTTTAGAAGGAGGCCATATTTAGAGTTAAATCTCAAAAGGACTATTTGAAATACATTCAAATAAAACTCCTCATTTTATTAGACTATTCAATGAATTCATCATGACTCACTTGAAGAGTCCATAATTTTCCTAATATGACTTAAACAAGGAATTTATCTAAAAGAAGGCCTGATACCAATTTTCTAATAAGATTTTCAATGAAATTACTTAAAAGAAATCTTTTTGAAGAAGCATCACTTGTAGTACTACTTTAAGGAGAATAAGAAACTTGTACCACTTGTAGTGCTTACTTTTCAAATTATACCACATATAAATATTTCTTCAAGTGATACTATATGAAAAAGATACCACTTGAAAGATCATTAAAACATGTGAGGTACCACTTGAGAAAGAAAGATATCAATGAGAAAAATCTCAAGAGACATTGCTTGAAGAAACACTTGTAAGATAAGCAAAGTCAAATGAACCATTTTAAAATAAAGCATTTTCATTTAAACTCGACAATATGAATTTATCCCGTTAGATAATTCAATCATACAAAGGATCTCACACAGAGAGTCCTTGAGAGATTGAACTTACAATTAAGCTTCAAATGGGAAATTAATCCATATGAGTTTGAAATATCATTAAAATTCATAAAAATGCATGAGGGGTAGAGGTCGATACCATTTGTAAGAATTTATAAAACAAAGAAAAAGTTGGTACCACTCGATAGAAATCAATACCCCTTAATTTTCTCGAAGGTTTGGAAAGATTTGAAGGTATCAGAGCAATAACATTAGAGATACCATTTAGAGATAAATGCACAAAACTTGATTAAAATAAGCTCCCATAAGGTTCAAGAGTTGAAGCATGGAGCTATTAAAATTTAGACATTTACAAGTTTTGGTTTTGAAATGATATTTCAAAAAGACCCCAAATGGATACCACTTAAAATATATCAGGGGAAACTTAATGGATATCTCTTGAAAATAAGCCAAATAATTTTTGAAGGATTTTAAAATTTGCAAAAATATAATTTGGGATCATAAGAAGCTTTTCCAAAAGGAATTTTTGAGAAAGGAAGTTCCAATCAAAAGATATTCCAAAACTAAATTTGAAAAATATGAATTTTGAACCGATCTACCAGTAGGTCTACTACGCCATTCGAGATCAGTACTACCGGCATTGGCGGTCTCCGCCATTCAGGTGCGGTAGTACCGGTTCTGACAGGCTGAAAAAGCAATTTTTTTTTGCAAAAACAATTCAAATGAAGTCCAAATGATTTGAAATTTTCCAGAAATAAACTTTGGACTATTTATAAGGTTTTACAAAAGGAATTTTCGAAAAAATAATTTTATTTTGAAAGATATGACAAATTGCGCTTTAAGGCATGAAAATGAGATTAAAAACATAAAGGACCTCAAGGTGCAATTTTAATTTCGAATTTCGTAAAAATTGAATCATCATGGCTTGTAGGATTTAAAATACTTTTAGAAACCATGATACCACTTGAAAAGATAATGAAATCCAATTTGAAAGCCAAGATTGAGCAATATGCTTAAATAGGCTATTTTGGGTGAAAACAAGAATTTTGATCAATTTTGATTTCAACATAAAATTTTCATTTTGAAAGCTTGTAAAACATTTGAAATACGTATTAAAATACTTTTACAAAGCTTTTTACAATTTTAGGCCTTTTAAACATAAGATTTGACTTTTGACCAAAATGGTCCTTTTGAAATAGCCATTTGTAAAACAAAGCCAAATATTTCAACACAAGATTCAAATGAAGAATAAGATGAGATATAGAGATTTGAATTTTGTGTATGAGTCTTAAATATCATTTTGAACTAAGATACTACACAAGATCTAGTCAAATGAAGAAACTCACAAAGTGCAATAATATGACCATTATGGGTCAAGTATAGTTTTGGGTGAGTTTCAAAATCAAATAACTTTTGATTGGTTGGTCTTTTGAAAATCTTTTGAACACGAAAGTTGTTAAGAATGACCAACACTAGGTTTTCGTTTTGGAATTATTTTCAAAATCATTTTACATTTAATTCTATGAAAGTTATAAGTTTAAATCCAAAACAAGATACTAGTAATTTGATTTTGGGCATGAAACTCATTTTCTTTGTAAAATAGATTTTGTGAAGCCAAAATATTGGAAGACCTTTTGAAAGCATTTGTATACATTTTTGAACTAGTTTTCAAAAGATTACTAATAGTATACAAAATTTTGACTTTTAGCTAAATGACTTCATTTTGAAAATATATATTAGCACTTATATAAATATGGGCACACATAGGGATGTAATATACATGGTTATGATTTAGCACTCCCCCTTAATGTGCCACTACCCCAAACTTGCTCAAGATTACAATCAATACAATTAACAAGCATGAGCAAGAATCATAAGCAAGCATATGAACAAGCAATTCAAATTGATTTTCATGAATAACCTAGCTTAACCTACACAAGGCTAGAAGCTATAAGAATCAATTTAAATACTTGTTACCCGAGATGGCATTGGTTCATGATTTGAGAGATAGTCTTCATGCTTGGCTCCATTTGGAAATGATGAAGTCCTCTTCCTCTTGAAAAAGCCAAGCGTCCAATGCAACTCGAAGCACCTAAAATTCGTTTAGGCATTTTTTGATACCCAATTTTTGTTGGGTCCTAAAATGTTAGTCACAATAGATTTAGGAACCCAAATGGCCCTAACATTTATAATATTGGGTGAACTAACACGACTAGCAATGGATTTGAGATTGTTATTACTCCTAAGCAAATTATTGGCATCGAATTGAGGAGTCTTAGGAGTTTTAGCATTTTTAGCAAATCCATTCCTAGTTTGATCCTTTCTAAGCATATGATAATCATTATAATAATAAAGCTTAGAGGATCTAGAATATCTAGCAAATGGTTTGCTATTGTTATTTTTCCTAAGCACACGATCAACATGATTTTTCTTAGTCTCGGGAAATCTAGCTTTTTGAGGAAACACATTTCTAGATTTATTTCTTCTAAGCACTTGATTGTTACAATTATGCATAGTCTCAGAAGAATTGACAATCTTGGCAAACACATTGCTATTTTTGTCTTTCCTAAGCAAATAATAATCATTGTAAAGGGTTGGCTTAGGAGTGATACCTTTGGGACAATCCTTACCGAAATGTCCTCTTTCCCGACAATTGAAGCATGTCACGCTATTTGGCCCTCTCTTGACCGTTTTGACTTGCTTCTTGCCGGTGTGCCTCTCCAATGGTGGTGTGGACTTGACTTCCACTTGATGAGGGCGCACAGAGGCGTAGTGGCCCTTTATTTTCTTCTCCCTTTTGGAGATGTAGCCGGTCCCTCTCTTATCAACCAACTTTCGTTGATTGCTTAGAATGTTGTCGAGGGTGACCTTTCCTTTGTAGCACTTCTCTAAGTCACTTCTCAATTGAGTGACTTGTTCCTTGAGCTCATTATTTTCCTCTACAAGATTAATCTCACAAGACATAGAGGAAGTAGAAGCAATATTTGTATTTGAGCAACAAGGCATATCAATTGAATTATTGCAAGAGGTGGACATGTCACTTTTTGATGAAATAATAGGATTGACATTTAAGCAAGGCATTTCATCAATTAAATCACATGTAATTCCTATGTCCACCCTAGGCTTAGTGAGTTCTTTGAGAAGGAGAGATTCATGATTCTCTTTAAGCACATTATAATCATTTTGAAGAGAGTCATGTTCAAGCTTTAAAATTTTATATTTTGTTTTCTCCTTCCCAAGATAATTATTGAGCTCCTCTAACATATTCATAAGTTCATCATAGGAGGACTCATCATCCTCATCACTATCACTTACCTCAATTTTACCTTTAGCCATGAAGCAACGAGTTAACGATGAAAGAATTTGTTGCTCGTCATCACTTGAGGCGGAGGTTGAGGTTTCTTCATCACTTGAGGTAGAAGTGGAGGTTTCTTCTACCGATGTCCTATCCTCAAAGCAATCATCGGTTGTTGATGTGGATAATTCAAATAATTCTTGAAGCTTGGTCCACATTTCATGAGCACTCTTGAGATTGCATATTGAATTAAAAACATCTACGCTCACAAAACTAAATAAAGCATTAGTAACTTGAGCGTCGAGATGTAGGCATTTCTCTTCTCCTTTAGTTGGAGCAAATTCATTCAACCGAAGAGAAAAGCCCACATCTACGATCCACCATATTTTCGTGCTCATGGATTTAAAATGAGATATCATAAATAATTTCCATGAAGCATAATTTGAGCCATCAAAAATATGTGAATCGGTGTAGTGCACTAAACCACTAGTCGCCATCCTTTACTCTCTAGACGGTTAAGTCTAATAAAATGAGAGACCAAGCTCTGATACCACTTGTTAGATTGAGGATGTCGACTAGAGGGGGGTGAATAGGCGGCTTTTAAAATTCTCTCGCTAATTTCTACAAAGCAATTCACCCCTAATTATCCTAATACCAAAACCTTAACAAATATTAATGCGGGCGATAAACTAAGGTTTTGACAATTAAAGCCTAAAACAACTAGGCTCACTATGTGCACTAACTAATTATATCTCTAACAAGAATATGCAATTCTAAAGACAAGCAATCAATCAATTTAATTCTATGAATATGAATTGCTTGAACATAAATAACAAACACAATGCAAGCACAAGAGACACAATACTTTTTACCGTGGTGTTCGGAGACTTGCCGGTCTCCCCTAGTCCACGTTGAGGTTAGCCCAAACAATTGGACCGACTCCACGAATTGAGCACCCACCTCGAATCCACTAGTGGTAGCTCCTTTTCCCTCTCGGTAGGCGAGCTCCAACCTTCACAAACTTTTGGGGCTTCTCACAACCTCCGTTGAGAGCTCCCGCGACGACGCTTCTGGCAGTCTAGGAGGCGGCAACCTCCAAGAGTAACAAGTCGAATCCTCTCGCTTGAACTTCACCAAGCACAACACATGTGCTTCCGGTGATCACCAAGTGCAACACATGCACAAGGATCCTCCTCAAGTGCAACACATGCACAAGAGACTCTCAATCCTCTCCTAATTGCAACACATGCAATTAGAGGCTCACACTAGCTCAAGAAGCAAATGGAAGAGGCAACACATGCACACAACTCCTACAAACACCCAAATGCTCTAGCACACTTGCCAACTTATCGCCCTTGCCCCCAAGGCCTCCTTTTATAGCCTCAAGCCAAAACTAGCCGTTGGGGCGAAATGCGGAAAAACTCGGCAAACCCGGTGCTATCGCTCTACGGAGACCCAGAGCCGGCCTCCTTGCCAACGGCTACAAAACTAGCCGTTGCAGGATTTCCGTAGCACCGGCCAGCTGGGGCGGTGCTACCGCTCGAGGCGTAGCACCGGCCTCAACCCGGTTGCCGGCCTCGGCCGAACTCAAAAACACCTCCTCTGGATTTTTCACACGGCGGAGGAGGAACGGTTGCTCGAACCTCGGTGCTACGGCCTACCATGGGCGGTAGCCGGACCCTGATCGCCAAAGAGCACCCTCTGCGGAAAAACCACACGGCGAGAGGCGGTAGCCGGACCTTGGTGCTACCGGCCAAATCTATGGTAAGACCGGACCCTGTGCTACTGGCCTATAAGGCGGTATGACCGGCCTCAGGGAGAAAACACTATTTTCACAAAAACTTTTCTCCAAACCATTAAAGATATATTCTTGGAGCTATGTGAGGATCAACACATGATCACAACACTATGCAAAACACATTTGCATATGTTAATCACATACTCCAAAGAATCTCATTAAGCACAACTTATTTGCAAAACACATATGCAAATAAACCAAGAACTTATGAGATCAATCCTCTTAGCCATGTGATGATCAACACATGATCAAGTCAATTTGCAAAACACATTTGCAAACCCTATTCACATGCTTTAGGATCGGAACCCATAATCTCAAGTTCATTTGCAAAACACATTTGCAAATAACAAATCCAACTAACGAAAACACATTTCGTAAACAACTCAAGATCTATTTGCAAAACGTATTAAGCAAAACAAACCCGAGTCTATGAGATTAATCCCCCTAGCCATGTGAAGGTCAACACAAGACCAGTCAACTTGCAAACACCGTTGCAAGCCCTACTCACATGCTCTCGGGATTAGGACTCATAGACCTCGGTTTATTCGCACTGTGAACTTGCAAATACTCATTAAACCAATTTTATGCTTGAGCATTGTTCTTTGCAACACATGTAAAAAACCTAGCTCCAAGCAATACCAAAACATGAGCTCTCTATTTGCAACACATGCAAATCTCTAGCACCATGCAAGCGACCACAACAATTACAAGTGCATGAGCTCTCTACTTGCAACACATGCAAATCTCTAACTCCATGCAACCACTTTAAACCAAATTGCTTGAGCTCTCTCCTTTTGCGACACATGCAAAACTTAGCTCCAAGCAAAAACCAAATCAACTAAGATTCAATTAAGATACAAGTATGAGCACCCTTATTTGCAACACATGCAAATACCTTGCTCATACAAAATCCAAATGCATAAGCTTCACCCATTTGCAACACATGCCAAATGGTTAGCTTTATGCAAACATCAAACAAGAGAGTGAGCTAGAGTGAACCGGATCGAGTTCATCAACACATGATGAAGCTCAAGCTAAAAGACTCAACCCCTCTTAATAGTACGGCACCTAACAAGCAACCCGGTCTCACAACCAAACACCGAGACCGGTAAAAGACTAGGAACACATCCTTAGCCCTAGCTAGTTATACCTTTGCCGCGCTTGATCCACTTGGAGCTTTTATGATTTCCAATCATCTTCTCTCCAGGATCACATCTTCTTCTTCTTGGTCATCAACACATGATGAACCTTCTAGCTCTTCTCTTTACTTCGGGATCACCTCTTGAAGCTCATCAACACATGATGACTTCTTCTTCCCGATTCTTCATCATCTTGGACTTAACCTACTTCACAACTCATGGAAGATGTTAGTCCAACAAACATGGTTGTCTCAATCATCACCGCACTCTATTAACACATAATGGATGCCTCCAAGATCGATTGAGCATAACCCAAATTAATTTGAAAGATTAATTGTGTCTTGAGCACTTTGATGCAACTAATGCTTCATTATACTCAAGAACTTTCGCTTGTCTTTAATCAACAAGGAAACACCATCAACACATGATGAAATGTTCTTTGATTGATTGAGAGACAATCGAACTCAATTTAAACTCATTTAAATTGACATGAGCATATAACTACACAAGTCATATATACTCAAAAGATTGTTTCAAGGTCTTGATCCTTTATATTATAAGACAAGAGGACTTGGATCAATACAATTGAAACATCAAGTTAAATTATCAACTCCCCCTAGATGTGTGCATTCATGTATATATGAATTAAAAACATAATGCACATATTTGGTCTAAAGCAATGAAGGAGTCCATACTTTAACTTGAATTCTAAGTATGCATTTATATAATAGAATGAATACGAGTGCATACCTTAGGTTTTCCATTTTCCATCCAGGTATGAGACTAATAAGAATAAGACTTAATAAAACATGTTAGTCTCATAATGATTAGATTTGTCATTAAACAATGATTAAACATTAATATTAAACCAATCACCAAAACCAATAGAGCTTGAACTTACACCGAGGGGAAAGGGTGTGCGATGCTTCACCCGAGGAGGTGTCTGTTCGACTGGTGCCCGCTCGGCTCGGCGCCTGTTCGGTTCCTATAAATCTGGCGCGGGGACACTTGTGCAGGTCACTTGCCTTTACTTTCCTCGCCATCTCGTCTTTGCCTGCGACAAGAGAAAACCAGAGCGAGGGAGCCGGAGAAAAAGAGATCCCTACCTTCCCCTTTCCTTACTTCTTAGCCAGTCTCTGACTCCGGCGATGTCGTGGCCAAAGTGCTCTGCTCGGTCTAGCCGCGCGCTTGGCCCAGAGAAGAAGGGGTTCCTCCCCCCACGGGATGTCTCCAAGTGGAGGGTGCCGACGGGGATCGCCGTCCCTCGTCGGGGGACGACGAAATCGTGGTGCCCGCCTCATTCTTCGAGCGGGGTTTTGGACTCCCGCTGCACCCATTTGTCCGAGGGCTACTGCACTTTTACGAGGCGGAGGTGCACCATCTCAACCCCAACGGTGTGCTCCATAGAGCAGTCTTCATCACGCTGTGCGAGGCTTTCCTGGGGATCGATCCCCATTGGGCGCTTTGGAAGCATTTCTTTCATGCTCGGCTGAGGAAGGACAAGCCGACGGACGCCCCAGCGCCCATGGGTGGCGTGGCCTTCCAGCTGCGCGGCGGCCGCGCATCGGACTACATTGACGTGAAGCTGCCGTCGTCGAACCGGGGCTGGCACTCCGAGTGGTTCTATCTTCGGAACCTGGGAGGCAGTGCCCCGGTCTTCACCGGTCGTCTTCTCGAGGCGAGGCCCCAGTGGACTTGGGGCGCCCGACCGGAAGGAGAGGAACAAGGTGACCGAGATAATCGATCGGATCAAGGCCCAGAGGGAGCGAGGGCTGACCGGCGACGTCGTCGTATGCGCATTCATGAAGATGCGCGTGCAACCCCTTATGGACAGGATGCGCCCCATGTTCCAATATGAGGGCGAGTCTGATCCCATGAGGATGGCGAGACCAGAGCTTTCTGCGTCGGAGGTGGGGGCTCGGGTGTCCGCCGTTACGGGCGGCAGCACCTCTGAGGCGACGGTCGGCCACCCCGAGCCGTTCTCGGCGCGCAATCTCCCGGACCTGGTAACCCGAGCAGATCTCTTCCCTTCCTCTTTTTCCTTTTCAGCCCTTCGCACTTGGTCTGACTAGTATCTCCGTGATTTCGAGGGCTCGCGGGATGGTCTCGAGGCATTCCGCCGGGGAGAAGGAGGCCGAGGGCCGCGATCGCGCGGACTCGCGCGTGTGTGAATCTGCCCGCAAAGCGGCGGAGGAGAGGAGGAGGGAGAAGAAGAAAGCGCGCGGCGAGGACCGCGCGCGACGAGGAGGTCTCCGACACGACCGCCGTTGAATCGGCCGGTCTGGGGTCGACCTCCAGCGATAGTGGTGGCGGTGATGACCCATACCGCGGGCTGGAGCTCAGGCCGTCGACTGGCGGTGGTCCGGACGAGGGTGCCTGCGCGGGCGCTGCCGTCGTCACGCCTTAGGCGGAGGCATCCTCGGGGAAGCGGAGGCGGTCGCCTCGCGAGAGAGTCGGCGAAGAAGCGCGGTTGCCGCGCCCGCGGCGGCGTAGAAGTACTCTCTCGCCCCCGAGTCGTATTGTAGTAGAGTAGTCCGAGTAGCTTTTAACCGATCGTTGTGTCTGAGTCTTACACGGGGCGATCGCAGTTAGCGGTGGCGCCGCCTACCGAGCCGGGAGGCCGGCGTAGTTCGCGCAGCCGGCCGGGGCCGAGGAGGCTGGGTCGGCCGGTACTACCGCGGAGAGCGGCCGCCGTGGCCGGAGAGCAGGTCGAGGCACCGCATGGCGGCGCCCGAAGTCGCCAATGGAGCCGACATCGATCGTGGCGTCGGTGGCGAGCCCGAGCGCAGGGAGGTTCGACAACCCTCGGCGAGTCGGGGCCTCGCCGGAGATCGTGAAGCGCGGAAGAGCTCCCGCCGCCGCCGAGGCCGCCGGCTGCGCGATCCGGCTCTGGGCGATCTGCGCCGCCGCCGGAGCCCGTCGGCGGGAGTAGCCCAGGAGCCGGGGGCGATCATCCCCGAGCCGCGGGGGAGGTGCCGCATGACCCCATGCAAGGACAAGTCACTGGGGCCGCTCCAAGGGGTCCGCTCGCGCCTTCGTTGGCATGGCCGGGGGACGATCCGCTCGCGAGGCCGTCTAATGCACAGAACGACCCGACGGTGTGCGGGGAGTGGGAGTCTTTCCAAGAAAGTGCTCGGGGGGTCGAGGCTGAGATGGGCCAGATCCACAAGGGGTTGGCTCTCGGCCTCGACTCCTCCAAAGAAGGTATTGGATGAAATCGTGAGGAATCATCCGATCGAGCGGTAAGCCGAACAAACTCCCATCTTTGCCGCCTTTGATGAGTTTAGCAGTGAACTTAACGGGGCGTTCGTGTTTTGCAGCGCTTGTGGGCCCGTTCGGAGGACCAGTCCGAGCTCCTCCGACGCTTGGACGGCCAAAGGGCGGCCGCCGAGGAGGAGCACGACCGTCTGCGCCCCGAGCTTCGTGAAGCTCTGGGGGCGTTGGCTCGCGAGCGGGAGGATGCGGGAAGGTCCGCCAGGATCTGAGCCAGGTCGCCGGGGTCTTGCACGATGAGCGTCAGACAGATCGATCCTTGAGGGCGAGGGTAGCTGAGCTCGAGTCACTCCTGGCGGGATCCAACAGCGCCAAGGACGCTGCCGTCGCCGCGGAGGAGACCGCGTGGTCGGAAGCATCCCGCCTCCAAGCGAAGCGACTTAGCGGAAGAGTCTTGAGCAAGCGCGTTGCTGAAGGGACACCGCTTCGGAAGAGCTAACCGGTGAGAGGCGCTGCAGAGCGGGCCGGGAGGAGCTCGCGCTGCGAAGGACTCCACTGCTGGTAAGTAACCCAACTCTCGTAGTCAACTTTGCGATCGCGGCATGCGAGGTGTGCTCGCTTGACGCTGTTTTGGTCTGCAGAACTGCAGAAGAATTTTAGCGACGCCGTTGAGGCACGGAAGTCGGCGGTGGAGGAGCGCGACGTGGCCTTGACGTCGCAGCAGCTGGCGGAGGGAGATCGGGCTGAGCTGGTCGTTGAGTTGACGACCGTCCGAGAGGCCGGTCGGGACGTCTTCGATCGTGTGCTCGGGACCGTGCTGGGCCCGAGCTCGCTTGCCACCGAGTTAGCCCGCGTGCCCGAGCACGTCAATAGCTCGGTGAGCGAGGGCGTCGTGCTTGGAGCCTGCTCGGCGCTCGTCTGCACCATCTCCCATTTTGATGGTATCAACCTCGCCACCGTCAGCAGCGGGATCGCTGGGAATCGGACTGAGGAGGAGATCGACAGGTTCGAGCTCCAAGTCGAACCGTACGCCCGGGTGATTGCTGACCGGATACCACCCTAGAGCATCCTCCATAAAGAGCAGGAGGAAAGTTAGAAAATTTAATATATTTTTCTTCTTTTTTGCGATGTAAGAAACTTTAGTATAAACTGAAGTTTAGCAAGTTCCAATCTGTCTTTTGCACTTTCCTGCTGTGATGAGCACTCGGCGACCATAGCTCTAGCAACCGCAGGGGTTGGTCAAGCGTAGGTCGGTGCACTACCATTTGCGAGGGAAGCGTGAAGAGGATAGGAACTTGGTTATGAAGCATTCATGCGCACTTGCTCGGGACAGGAGTGTTCCAGACCGACCAAGGGTCGCTCCGTGTGGGCACTTCCTTCTTCCGCAAAGCGCTACTTAGCAACTGTAGCCGCTGGGGCGTAGGCCGTAGAACTTCAGTCGAGAGGGTTACCGTTTTAGGAGGAACCTTGTGGTCGGCCGAGTCACCGACCCGTGTGAGTGCGTGAACAGGCTGCGCTTGCACGGGAAAGGAGTGTTCCTGATCGACCGAGGGTTGCTCCGTATGGGCACTTCCTTCTTCCGCAAAGTGCTACTTAGCAACCGTGGCGGCCGGGCGAGGCCGTAGCACTTGGGTCGAGAGGTTACCGCTTTAGGAGGAACCACGTGGTCGGTCGGGTCACCGACCCGCGTGAGTCGCCGACCGAAGCGACCGTCTGAGTGTGCCAACCGGTGGCCCCGAGTCTTGCATGCGGCAAGGTACTCGGTAGAAGGGTAAAAAAGAGAGCGAGGGACAAGGAAGAGTTTTAGGGATAGAATCGCCTTAACTTTTCTATGTTCCACGCATTGGAGAGGACATTGCCATCCATGTCCTTGAGTCGGAAGGTGCCGGGTCGGAGAACCTCCACGACGGTGAAGGGGCCTTCCCATGGCGGTGAGAGCTTGTGCACATCTTTCTTTGGATGAACTGGCGCGAGACCGGGTCTCCTACGTTGAAGGACCGGCCTCGGACCTGACGATTGTGGTAGCATCGCAGTGCTTGCTGGTACTTGGCCGATCGTAGAATGGCCACGTCACGCGCCTCGTCGAGCTGGTCGATGGCGTCTTGTTGCGAGACGAGCCCCCGTGTCTCGTCAAAGGCTTGTAGTCTCGGGGCGTCGTATTCCAGATCGGTCGGCAAGACAGCTTGGCACCGAACACCATGAAGAATGGTGTAAACCCGGTCGCCCGGGTCGATGTGGTCCGCAGGCTCCAGAGGACGGAAGGTAACTCAGCCACCCATCGTCCCGCGAATTTCTTCAGTCGACTGAAGATACGTGGCTTGAGCCCCTAGAGAATCATGCCATTCGCCCGCTCGACCTGGCCGTTGGTCCGCGGATGGGCCACGGCTGCCCAATCGACGCGGATGTTGAAGTCGTCGCAGAACTCGAGGAATTCCCTCCCCGTGAACTGCGTGTCGTTATCGGTGATGATGGAGTTCGGGACTCCGAACCGAAAAACGATGTCACGGAAGAAAGTGGCCGCCTGCACCGATGTGATGCTAGCGACCGGCTTGGCCTCTATCCACTTGGTGAACTTGTCCACCGCGACAAGGAGGTGGGTAAAGCCCCCGGGCGCCTTTTTGAAGGGCCCGACCAGATCGAGTCCCCAGACCGTGAATGGCCACGTGATGGGGATCGTCAGTAAGGCCTGTGTCGAAAGATGCGTTTACCGGGCGAAGAATTGGCATCCCTCGCAGGTGCGAACGATTTGCTCGGCGTCGGACACGGCGGTCGGCCAGTAGAAGCCTTGACGGAAGGCTTTTCCTACTAGGGACCGGGGTGCGTCGTGGTGACCACAGACACCACCATGGATATCGAGCAGCAGCCGCCTCCCTTGGTCGGCCAGAACGCATTTCTGGAGGACTCCAAGGGACTCCTTTTGTAGAGGTCTTCTCCAACCAGGACGAAAGACTTCGCCCGACGAGCGAGGCGCCGTGCCTCGGTCGGGTCGGTGAGGAGCGATCCATCGGTCAGTCGGTTGATGAAGGGCTTTCTCCAGTCGGAATCGGTCATCAGCACGTCGCGGACTGACCTGGGCGACTCTACGTCCGACCGCTCGACGGTCGGAGTGGTCACCTTGGACAGGTCGGACGGTCGCTCAGTCGCCGAGTCTATTTGGACGGAAGGATGTCGAAGATCGCAAACGAAGATCCCAGGTGGGACCGAACCTCTTGCGGAGGCGAGATTGGCTAGGTAATCGGCCTCACCATTGTAGCGTCTGTAGCTATGGTGAAGCTCGAAACCCATGAACCTTTCCTCGAGCTTGCGCACCTCCCGACAGTACGCGACCATGCGGGCGTCTCGGGGCTCCACGGCCTTCATGACTTGGTCGACGACAAGTTTGAAGTCTCCGTGGACGTAAAGTCGGCGAGCGCCGAGGTCGGCAGCGATCCGGAGACCGTTGACGAGGGCCTCGTACTCGGCGACATTGTTGGTCGCATCGAAGAGCAGCCGAATGGCGTACTGGAGCTTGTTTCCGAGCGGGATAACGATGACGACTCCCGCGCCCGCGCCGTTCTTGGTGTAGGACCCATCGAAGTACATTGTCCAGTACTCAGGGTCTTCGAGCGGTGGCGGTGGGCCGGTCGCTCGGCGGCGAAGTCGGCCAGTCTGCGACTTGATCGCCGTTCGAGGAACGTACGATATGTCATGGCCATTGAGCTCAAGTGCCCATTTGGCTATCCTTCCTGAGGCGTCGCGGTTGTGGACGATTTCGCCAAGCGATGACGTGGTCACCACTGTGACAGGTGCCGGTCGAAGTAATGGACCAACTTCCTTTTTGTAATGAGCACCGCATAGAGCAGTTTCTGCACCTGCGGGTACCGAGTTTTGGACTCGGAGAGGACTTCACTGATGAAGTAGACTGGCCGTTGTGCCTTGAGCACATGCCCTTCTTCCGCTCGTTATACGACGAGGGCTGCACTGACGACTTGGGTCGTAGCGGCGATGTAGAGGAGCAGTGGTTCTTCTAGTGCCGGAGCGACCAGTACCGGTGGTGAGGTCAGGAAAGCCTTCAGTCGGGTGAGGGCTTCTTGAGCCTCTTGGGTCCAGCCGAATCGATCGGACTTCTTGAGCAGCTTGTAGAGCGGCATTCCGCGCTCGCCGAGGCGGGACACGAAACGACTTAAGGCTGCAAGGCATCCGGTTAGCTTCTGGACCCCTTTCAGGTTGCCGACTGGGCCCATCTTCAAGATCGCCGAGATTTTTCCCGATTGGCCTCGATGCCACGCTCGGAGACGATGAAGCCGAGTAGCATTCCTTTGGGGACCCCGAAAACGCATTTCTCGGGGTTGAGCCTTATCCGGTACCGTCGGAGGTTCGCAAAGGTTTCCTCCAGGTCGGAGATGAGGTCATCGGCCTTCCTAGTTTTGACGATGATGTCTTCGACGTATGCCTCGATGTTACGGCCAATCTGGTCATTGAAGCACGTTTGCATACATCGCTGGTATGTAGTGCCCCCGTTTTTTAGACCAAATGGCATTGTTACGTAATAGAACGAGCCGAACGGGGTGATGAAGGAGGTCGCGAGCTGGTCGGACTCCTTCACCGCTATCTAGTGGTAGCCCGAGTAGGCATCCAGAAAGGACAGGAATTCGCACCCTGCAGTGGAGTCGACGACTTGGTCGATGCGGGGCAAAGGGAACGGGTCCTTGGGACATGCCTTGTTCAGGTTCGTGTAGTCAACACACATCCTCCATTGCCTATTTTTGTTTTTTACAAGGACAGGGTTAGCCAGCCACTCGGGGTGGCGGACTTCCTTCACAAACCCCGTGGCCAAAAGCTTGGCGATCTCTTCCCCTATGACCCTGCGCTTCTCCTCGTCGAAGCGGCGCAGGCGTTGGGCGACTGGTCTTGAGCCTGGTCGGATGTTTAAAGAGTGCTCGGCGACCTCCCTTGGGATTCCTGGCATGTCGGATGACCTCCATGCGAAGATGTCTCGGTTGGCGCGGAGGAAGTCGACGAGCACGCTTTCCTATTTGGCGGGGAGCGTGGCTCCAACCCGCATGGTTTTGGCCGGATCCTCGGGATCGACCGCAACCTCCTTCATGTCCTCGGCGGACTTGAAGGATCCTGACCCTGACTTGCTGGAGTCGAGGGCGGACTCGGAGGTTTCCCCCCGGAGGTTCACGAGTTCGGCTGAGGCGATGACCGCCGATGCCAACTCGCAATCGCTTCGCGCTCGCGATTGTAGGCAAGTCTGAAAAGATGAGGCCACGGTGATTACTCCCGTGGCGGGCATCTTCAGCTTGAGGTAGGTGTAGCTGGGGACCGCCATGAACTTGGCGTAGCACGGCCTCCCCAGGATGGCGTAGTAGGAGCCGGGAAAATCCACCACCTTGAAGGTGAGGGTTTCGGTGCGGAAGTTGTTCGGTCCCCCGAAAGTCACGGGTAGGTCGACCTACCTGAGTGGGTGGGCCTGCTGGCCCGGGATGATGCTGTGGAAGGGCGCCTTGCTCGGCCGGAGGCTCGAGCGGGGGACCCCCATGGCGTCAAATGTCTCAACATACAAGATGTTGAGACCGCTGCCTCCGTCCATGAGCACCTTGGTCAGGCGCTTTGTCCCCACGATAGGGTCGACCACCAGCGGATATCTCCCCGGCTGTGGAATGTGGTCGGGGTGGTCGGTCCGATCGAAGGTGATCGGAGATTCCGACCAACGAAGGTATTGGCGGACGGCTGGAGTTGCCGTGTGGACCTCACGGAAGGCGAGCTTGAGCCACCGCTTGTTGGCGTAGGACGCTGGTCCGCCAAAGATCATTAGGCAGCCGTCGGGTTCTGGGAACTCAGCGTCAGCCCTCTTTTCCTCGGCCCGTGGTGCCGGGTCTTGCTTCTTTCCCTTACCCAATGACGCCTGTGGGAGTCTTGAGGAGCGCCTCAGACTTCGCGATCCGGTATTTGTGTTGACGGGAACCCGTGGTTGGACACGGGCTCTCCATCGACTTTCGAAGTGGTGGGCGGACGACTGCGCGCTGCGGCTTAGCGGGGTGGTCGGCACCGCGACAGCGGCCTTCGGTCTTGCTTCCCTTGCCGCTTCCACTTGTCGGAGCGGTCGGAAGGGGACCAGACTTGAGCGTTGGGCTCTTGCTTGGCCTTCCCTCTCTCGAAGATGGCCCCCACGGCCTCTTCGCCAGAGGCGTGGTTGGTGGCGATGTTCAAGAGCTCCTTGGTGGTTCTGGGCTTAACGTAGCCCAGTTTGTGCACCAAGGCCTTACAGGAGGTGCCGTAGATGAACGCCCCGACAACATCAGCATCGGAGATGTCGGAGAGCTCGTTGCATTGTCGAGAGAAGCGCCGGATGTAGTCCCGGAGAGTCTCTCTCGGCTGCTGCTTGCAGCTCTTCAAGTCCCAGAAGTTTCCAGGGCGCTTGTAAGTGCCCTGAAAATTTTCGACGAAGAGGCTCTTCAAGTCGGCCCAGTTCCTGATAGTCTTCGCGGGCAAGTACTCGAGCCAGGCTCGAGCAGAGTCCGCAAGGTAGATGAGGAAGTACTGGATGATGAAGAGGTCATCCGTAGCTCCTCCCGCCCGGCATGCGAGCCGGTAATCTTCGGCCAGACGGCGGGTTCGTTGCCCAGCATGTACTTGGCTATGTTGATTAGTGCCACGAACTGGCGAGAAATCGCGTGCGGATCCACGACAGAAGGCCGTGGTCTGGACCATGGGGCTCGAGCTGCGATCGTCGCGGCGGCCGTATCTACAACCGTGGCCGGGCGCCGTCATTGCTTTTTCGCGCCTCGATGGTGGCGCGGGCGTCGTAATCATTGCCGAGGCGCTGGCGCGACCGCGCGCGCGAGGCCGTTACCGCTGGCGCTGTGTCGCCGTCTTTGCCGGACCCAGCCGGTTCCGAGCGGCGGTGTGGCTCGATCGGCTGGAGGAGGCGCCCGAGTGGTGGGAGCCGGAGCCCTGCATGTGTTGCACGGTAGCGTGTTCAACCAGCCCCCGGAGGTTCTGGTACGTCGCCTTGGCCTCCGGGTCGTCCGGCTCGAGAATACCGCGGAGCAGCATTGCGGCTGCGGCCACGTTTTGGCTCGCGGGGGGAAGAACGGAGGGCCGTCGGATTCCTCCGCCAGCTGGTGGTGTACCTGATGCGCGCGGCACCAGGCGCGAGTGGAGGCTCGGGCTGACTTTGCTCCGAGTTGGCACAGGTTTGTCGGCTTCGACCGCCGGGCCTCGACTCCTCGTCTTTGTTGTTGGAGCTCGGCGCGGCGAGCTTGAGTGCGTTCAGCGCACTCGCGCTGATATTCCTCTTCCTGCGCTCTGGTGCGCTGGATGAGAACTCCCGTAGTCGCGGGGGTTGCGGTTGGGTCGACCACACCCGCCATGTTGCACTCGCGAGAGTGTGGCCTACCGGCAACGCGCTCCGTGTCGGAGCTGGAGTCGTGGCTGGAGGAGTCCTCCAGCAAGTCGTGGACGGAGGCCGGCATATAGCCGGCCATTGCCACGAGGTACGAGCCCACGGGGGTGACATAGTCACCTGCCCGGGCTCACGGGTGTCGTTGCCAGAGACGGCGTAGGGCTTGGTGGGCTCCGGCCCCGGGGTTCGCACGAGAGCCTTGAGCCGGAGGTTGTCGATATCGCCGGAGATGGAGTCCAGGCTCCCAGCGGATGCCTGGTTTCGAAGGGCGGCGGGGACGAGCACGAGCTCTCCCGCCGAAGTGGCGACGAAGTCGAGGGAGCCGAAGCGGATCCAGCTCCTTGGTGCGGAGACGTCGTCGCGGGTGAAGGAAGCCATCAAGGAAGCTTATGGAAATTCGGAGATGACGATGAGGACGCGCAAAGTCCCCTACCTGGCGCGCCAACTGTTGGTGTTTCGGGCACCGGCGAGTGAATTTTTAAGTCTAAGGGGCCACGCGTTCCCTCTCCTTGAATAGTTAGACTCAAGAGTCCATGATGTATACTGGTTCGGGCCGAAAGTCCCTACTCCAGTTCGTGTGGTGGTGGTGGTGTATTACCTTAGGTGCAGATGACTGCACGGTTTTTACAAGCGGGAGCTGAGGGCTCGAAAATGTGAGAGCAACAGCAACCTATTCGTGAAGACCAAGAGGAGGGCACTCTTTTTCTCTCTTTTTCCCGGAGGATCCTGCCTCCCTTTATATAGCCGGAGGGGGCAGGTTACATGGGAAATTGGGAGAGGAAAGGATGAGGTGATCTATGCTAGGAGCTTTGGTCCTTCGTCTTGGCGATTGGGTCGTCTGCCGCCCATGCCGGGTTGGTGGACTTGCTGAGCAGAGCAGTTTGCCGTTTCCTTGGGAAATAGCGCACCTGCCCTCTGCAAGCCCGTCAGGCGCTGACGTTGCCTCGGGAGGGAGCGCGTCTCAAGATCGCGTGTCCGGTCGATGAGGCCGGAGCTTGACCGGCGACCTCCTCGCCACCTCGGGAAGAGCCACCGCCTTGCGCACAATACTCTGGCCGTCGTGTCCGTAGGGCACATGGCTAATGGCTGGCGGAGGCCCGACACTTGGCCCTTAGCGGAGATCGCCTCAGCTTGGTCGGAGCTCATGAGGAGTCCGACCAGTGGCGGGGGTCGGCCGCCCCATCGGGTCGGAGACGAGCTTGGGGGAGCTCGTTAGGTCGGGGACGAGCTTGAGGCAGCTCGTTAGGTCGGGGACGAGCGTGAGGCAGCTCGTTAGGTCGGGACTAGCTTGAGGCCGCTCGTTAGGTCGGGGACTAGCTTGAGGCAGCCTGTTAGGTCGGGGACGAGCGTGAGGCAGCTCGTTAGGTCGGGAACTAGCTTGAGGCAGCCCGTTAGGTCGGGGACGAGCGTCCTTCGTGGCCCCACGGGGCCTTTGGTCGGAGCCGGGCTTGGGGCAGCCCGTTCGTCACTCCAGGCCGTCGGGTACCATGGTATGAGTACTCGTCACTTGTACTATCTCCCGCCTTCCAGAGCGCAAAGCCACATCTAAGTAACTTAATAGGTTAAGGATGTCCCATACCAGCACTTGTGGTTGTACAGGTTTCTTGGATCTATAGCATCCCATTGTGTGATCCTTAAACTGATCTGGGCGATACTCCACCCTACACTACGTGCAAATCTCTCTACACAAACGGCTATTGCCAATAATCGCCTGTGTTAAAACCATAGTTTTATTTTGGGTTTTTAATCAAAATACCAGTAACCATCAGTGTCATATCCAACATTTTTAAATTCTCAAGAGACAGTTTTAATCTGATCATCTACATCGTTGCTAAGTAAGCATGGCTAAGCATGATCAAATATGTAATCGCATATATCAATGTTGACATTATGTATCTAACCTTATTCTATAGTTATCAAGGTTCACATATCCATGCTTATCAAGGAAGTTCCATGGGACAACAGGTATATCTACTAGTACCATAAAATAGCGAACTTACAGAAAATAAGCGTATGCATGAATCAATTTGATAAACAAAATGAAAATTAAATATTGGGATCAATTATGATCAAAGGGGGTGCTTTCCTTGCTTAATTGTTGTTTATGACTAAACCGTGGTCACATTTGATGTGTCGACGATGGAGTTAGTGACATCGGGTTCTACACGTCGTTCAACGAAAATATAGTAAATAATAAACTTCAATAAAGGCAAAAAGAAGATAGAAAGAAAACTAAATATAGACTTACTATAGAAAACAGGCGTGGCTTAGGGTTTGAGTTGAATGATTTCACATCCTCGTGTTTTAGTTGATTATATATGCATATTCATACATTATATTTAACAGCTTTTAGGTTGAGCGATGCACACTTTCTTTTATGGATTATCTTCTTGTCTTGCGAATTCAAGAGGCTAAAATTATGAATTTTTATATTTATAATTTTAAATTCTAGATGCTAAAATTATTTAGATTAATAGAATTAAAATATTAGTCATTATGTTGAATGCTATGAATGAATAGTACTCTACTTTAAATGCTTTCGCATGAGAAGCGATTTCGAATATGTTAGATCTGTTAGGTCAGGCTACTGGTTATATATTCGTGGTTTTTAAGAAGTTTATAGTGATACAAATATCTTAACTATAGATTTCTTCATTATTACTAAGTTTTTTTATTCATATTATGAATTTTAGAAATCATAATACTTAAGGTTATTTTGCTAATAGGATTTATATGCAAACATGACGAAACAAGATTATTTCTTCAGAATAGGGTAGTCTTTATTTTGGAGAGCATTCCTAAGCTGATTTTATATATTTTAGGATTTGGACAAGATGTTTTATTCATTGCTGAAATAGCTTATGGTATTAAGGTTTTTGTTATAAGGAATCATATTAGTAAGATGTAGTGTACGATTAGCACTTAACCCTATGTGTTTTGCATGCAAGGTGATTTATACATGTTGGGATCTACAAAATAAGGCTATTGGCTGTATTTACATGGTTACACAATAATTCTTGCAACACAAGTATTTTAGCTAAAGGCTTCTTAAGCTTAACTATTCGTATAAAGGGTTTAGCGACCACACTTAGGGTTATTGCACTAGCAGGATTTAGATGAAAAAGCAAGTTGTAATAAAAATATTTTTCTATATTATGGTAGTCCATTTTCTAAAGAACATTTCTAGGCTAATCTTCATAAAATTTGCATTCAGACGAGATGTTTTACGACCTGCCGAAAAGACTTAAGTGTTTCTAAAATATACGCGATAAAGGTTCAATTTTCGGTTTAAGTTTGCGTCTACGCCTTATAAGATTATTTAACCATTTTTCATACATTAGCAGAGCATGTATTTTAAGAGTGTTTTAAAGTTGGTTCCATGATATTTTGCTTTTATCCGAGATATTTTTCATATAAATGATCATTAGGGCCTAACGTGGACTTATTTTAACATTGCATAAACATGAAATATTTTTGCATAACCAGAAAGGGTATCTCTTTTCAAGATCCTAGGATTTGGTTTCATCAAATTTAAAGTTTGTTTGCGAAAGTTATAACTATTCGGACTATACAAGTATTAGAATTTCAACTATTTGGTTAAGTGTTAATTATGACCTTATTATAATGATTTCTGCTGGAGTGAGCGGTTTGATTATATAAGATATTTAGATTCTAGTTTCTCATGAATCATGACTTTACTTTTCATTATATATATAAATATATATTCTTTTACAGAGGTAAAGCTTATGGTCTTTATACCAATTAAGTTTATGTACATACAGGAGCATTATGGTCTAAGGAAGCATAGAAATTGGTTTTACCAAGTTTTGAGTTTACTAGATAAGCAACCGCGGCGTGTCACGCCGCGAACGTCGCTCCCCACGCGAGAAAATCGAGAAAACATGCGATTGTCGCTCCCCACGTGGGAAAATCGAGGAAACACGTGAAACAGTTGAAAAGATAAAAATGTAATCGCGTTTTTTTCGCATTTATTCGGCGGAACGGTTGAAAGATATAAATGTAACGCAAGAAAACTGAGGAAACACGCTAAACGGCTGAAAGGATACAAGCGTAATCGTGTTTTTTTCGCATTTATTCGGCGGAACAGTTGAAAGGACATAAATGTAAAGGATATAAATGTATATGCGTTTTTTCGCATTTATTCGGGTGTCTGCATTTTTTTTGCACCTATTCGGGGTCCTCTCACGAAGGATCTGCGATTTCGCTTAAACGAAAGGCCATCTTAGAAAAAAAGCGAAAAATGAAAAAAAGAATGACAAACTCTTTCTTTTTGTTTTTCAGAAAATGACCTGAATGGGTTTTTTTTCGAAAAAGAACCTAAACGTAATAGTAAAAAAACGCCAAAAAAACCTAAACGTAGTATATATTTTTTCTTCCATAAAAAGGACCCAACCATGTTGTTTTTCCAAAAAAAAAAGGACCTAAACTTTATTATGATTTTTCGAAGAAGGACCTGAGCTCAAGGCTTAAAAATGCAAAAAGGACATAAGCGTAATATATTTTTCTTTCCCAAAAGAAGGGCCTAACGTAACATTTTTCGAAAAAAGGACCTAAACGTAATTTCTTTCCAAAAAGGACCCGAGCGTAAATTTTTTTTACTGACTCAGCTCGAGCCGCGAGCCGAGCCGGCGCCTTCCCGGCTCAAATGCAGCACAGCCCGGGAATCCTCCCATCTTTAATAGAGGGAGTATATGATCCAAGTTTTGACTATTTTCGTTTCTATGCATTGAGAACTAACTATTTCAAATTTGATACAAATAGATTCAAATCTAAATATTTTTGCAGAAATGGAGCATATCAGGAGTAAGGATTTTCCAAAATTAATTTCATGATTTTAGAAGTTATAGTATATATATTCTTAATAGTAACCATACTAGGGTTTTCTTTAAGTTTTAGTTCAAATGATTCAATATGAGTTTGAAAATTAAATATTTTTGAACTAATGAGTTTATTATGGTCTCAGGACCATTTGTAAATTTATTTCATATTTTTAGGAGTTACATTTTTTAGACTTGCAATAGTGGCCATATTAAGGTTTTATACAGACTTTAATTTAATTAATTCGAATTCTTGCGAAAAGATTAAACATTATTTAATATTATAGATTTACCTGATTTTATATAAATTTAGAAATTTATTCTACTAAAATTGGATCAAATATGCAAAAGATATTGAAGTTTATAGACTCAACCGGTTTGGAAAATGAACTGAAAAGTGAAAATACGCTTTTGGATTGGGGAAACGTATTCAGAGGTTGAACTGAGGTTTCTTCGCGCTGGCTGATGGAAGGGGCCCGCCGGCAGTGAGAGGAAAACAGAGGAAGCACCGGAGGTTGCTAGGGCTCCTCACCAGCGGCAAGGGGCTACCGGAATCGGCTGGCCGGAGGCGCCTTGAGCAAGAGGGTGTTCAGTCGAAGAGTATTAGGGGCTCGGGGTTGACCGATGGTGGCTGGAGGCGGGCTGCCACTGAGGGCTAGTGGCGGCGCCCATGGCCGTGTGGCCACGCGGTGGAAAAAGGATAAGGCGAGCTCAGGAGAGTACAAATTAAGCTTTAGTGGACGCGGTGAAACCCATTTTTTTGGTTTTCCCACGGCGGGATCAGCGAAGGAAGGCTACCACCGGTAACTGTCATTGGGGAAGAAGAACAGTAGTTTGGTGATGGTTTGACCGATTTGTTCTACTAATGTCACCGGGGATGTGCTCAATAGCCGAATTGAGATGGTTTTAACAGGGTTTGAACCCGGCGCCATTCTTGCGGCTGCACTGGAGATGAGCTCGGCCGTGGCAGCAATTTAAAGTGGCGGTTATTCAATCATGTGGCTGAGGTCATGATTTATTGTGACAGCCAACCGATTGACTGCCAGGGTAGGGCAGTTATAGGATAAGGAGATGACTGAGCAGAGCGTGCGGGTTACAGGTGACAAAATGGCAATGATCACGCCGCAATTGCTGAATTTGGTTCACACGGCGCTGAGATTGGTGTTGAGCTCAGAAGCTTGTCGTGGCAGAGAGATCAGGCCGCAGGAGCTGCCGTGGCAAGAACTTGGGCAGTGCGGTGAGCAATCAGGAGAGAAATAGGGCAAGGAGAGGACAGGGCATTCGGGCAAAAGCTCTAGGCAATGATAGCGGCGCCAATGGGAGGTGAATCCACACGGTGCATTGAATCGGATGAGATGCTGTGGCAGAAGTGGTAGCAGACGTGGTTGGTCGCGGTTTCGATCGCCAGCTTGCTTTGCTCTGCCCGCCACGACGGCACAGCAATGGCGGTTCGTCCTGTGGCGTCGGATGACGGCCAGCCAAAATGAGCCAGCGCAGCACGGCTAGGTGGAAACGTAAGCACAGCTAGAGCGCCGCAATTCTGTGCTTGACTTGATGGTTACTAGAATTGGCCGAGATGAGATGGCCAGCGATTTGTTGTGGCAGAAGATTTCCACGGTCCTTCTTTGCCGCGGCAACGTTTGGCAGAGGCTATCTTCAGGTGATCATGCCGGAAAGGATTGCGGCGAGTCAGGGAAATTAATGCGAGATCAAATGGCAGGGTATGGGATAAGATCTCCAAAGCTCGCCGTGGCAGTAGCTCAAGGGAAGCATGGCGCAGCGGTTAGGCAGAGGAGATGAATCGGGAGAGAGCTGATCGGCTGAAGGAAAACAATGGTGAGGAAGAAATGTGACTGCCATGTGGGACCGAGCCTCACTGGCAGTGGTAAAAAGACGCCGCCGGGTCGGTTGCCCCTGGCAAAAAGGGTCTGCACAGGAAATTGGGCCCACCTGTAAGAGAGAAGAGAAGAACAGATAAGGAGATAAGGCTCTGGACAGCTCAGGTTCGGCATTAAAACAGGCATCAAATCACCATGATGATTTTCAATACTTTTTGAACTGGGTCTTCAGATAAGGCTTATCCTTCAGCAAAAATCTTGGGTTAAAATATTTTACAAAACAATTATAAAAATTCTGACAACATTGACGGGTCAAAAATACCTTTTTCTGAATTTATTTTATTTTAAGATGCAAATGATGTTAAATATTTTTGAAACTTTTTTTCAGAGTTGGATATGAGCTGAGAATGCTTACATAAAACTTTCAAATCAAAATCTTTCATATTTATTTTCTATTAATTCTGACATGGCAAATTTCAGATTATCAGGGTTTCTGTTTTTGAATTTTAAAAGGAATTAAATGAAATTATTATTTTTTTGATATTTTTACCAGAGGTAAATACTGTTTTAGGATGACATGGTAAATTTTTCAGCTGAATATAATGTTTGAATATTTTCACTAAACTCTGACCATGCACTGCTTAAGAGTCAAAGATGTCATTTCATTAATCAATTCATTATCCATTGCATTAAAATTTACTTGACAGGTGAAATGAGTCACTAGAGTGTTCAGGAAATTTAATATCAATTTTTCAGAATTTTACTTTTACCTTTTTATCTTTTTACCATTATCCATTCATTAATCCTATTATTTGATTTTTCACTAAAGTCATATATCCAAGAAATTCCAATAAAAATCAATAATGCCAGAAACTCAGAAATAATCACACTTAGATTCAAAATATCCAATTTTATTTTATTGTAATTTTTCAGGATGTTACAACCTTCCTCCCAGGTGAATTTAATTTGATGGTTTTTCACTCGCTCGAATGATATGTGTGCGCCATGTGAGGATTTCTGCAGCAACATGAGGTGTATATGCCTTGTACAGATCCTAGCAACCAGCATATATAACTAAGACAATTATTAAGGATATCAAGTGATATGTGTGCTCTAATATTTATAACATGTCGATCGTTTCGTTTATCTTTATGCAGATACGTTGAATGTTACAACAAGCTTAATGAGTTTCAAAAGAAAATCCAAGAGTAAATCCCATGTGGTTCTTGTCCGGTTTTCTCCTTGTAGTTCTGCACCTTGTCTATTGGAGATTGACTACGTCAGTTCAGCCCCAATACATTAACGTATGTTTAATTAACCGAACAAAGCTAACATATATGTGCTGGAGAAATTGATATGCACATATATACGTGAATTAAAACCAGGTTTTGTGGTCATACAATTTAATATGACGTGGACTTTGTTTCACGCATCACTATAGATGGCCCCGTTTACTTTGTAAAATAAGTGTGCAGATATATAATCCCTCTGTCCAAATTTATAATATGTATTCCATATTTAAATGCAAAATTAATGTGATGTTCCCACTAACCTCTAAGAAATATCCAGTTTTACCTTATATTCTCTACATTGATGCATTAAATATAGTGCTTAAAGATAATAATTAAAGGTAATCTTGTCATTTTCAATACTACCTCCATGTCAAAATATAAGTCGTTCTGTATCTGCATTGGTCAAACTTTTTTTGACGTATGACCATTAATATATAGAGAATTACCTAAATTGACAGCATGAAACTGATGCTACTAGATCCATCATGAAACAAACTTCCATAATGTATAATTATTTCTATTTGAAATAACATATGTTCAAAGAAATTGCTAGTCAAAAACATCACCTTAGAGAATGTGTCAGTGTCCTAAACGACTTATATTTTGACACGAAAGTAGTATCTCATTGGTCGATAAGTCCTAAAAACTTGGATAGAGGGAGTAACGCCAGAGGACGAGGGATGAGTTAGCACAATCTCTATGCCTAAATTCGCAACCCCGACGTAACTAATTTCAATACATGGATCAAATCTGACGCATTCCTGTGTGACAACGTACAACGTATATAGAGACATACATACACCTTCCATGTATATTTACCTCGAGCTTAATTAATTATATACCCTCCAAGCCAAGCAAGGGCAACACACGATGGGCAGAGAGTAAGGTGTAGCCAAGGACAGACTTGCCGGGCAACCATGCAGCATGTCGGAGACACTGCCGGCCGGCAAGTCATCCTTGGCTGCATCCTGTTCTTTGCCTCTTCGTGCATGGCCCTCCTGGCTGCAATATCCTGTTCTCTGCCTCTATGCTTAGAGCTTAGTTAGCATGCAAGCTATCTACTCTCTCCCTTCTTCTCCAATATAATTCGGCTCGCTCTTCTGAAGAGAACAGACGCTCCTGCAAAGGGTATTTATAGGCACAGGAAAGTTGACATGGAATAACGTTGCAAGCTGGGCCGTCCTTTTGACGTCTATATTCCAGGCATCTTGCAGAAAGGAATCAACCCCTATATTCCAAGGTGGGCAAAAAGCTTTGCCTTTGGGGGAGAACTGGAGGACCTATCCACTTATTAGTGCAATACTGCCAGGGCTGCTGTCTGTACAGATTTCCATTTTTTGCACAAGATTTGTGGGCCAAATTTCAGGTCGGCGGGCATCTCAGGAACAGTAGCTGTTTTCGTCAAATAGCCAGCATGCACCCAAAGTTTTGGGGCGAGAAAGGAATCAAGTGGCAACTTAACAATAGGTGAACACACATGTTTTTATACTTGAAATGGAATTAATATATAGGTCTATTTCCGTCGAGAGTCCGAGATTAGGGGTTGTGGTGTTTTGAATTTTGATGTTTAATTTCTAGTAAAAGCTATCTCATTCACTACCACATAGAAGCACATCATAGATGATTAATTAAAAACAGTCATCTATAAAAAAAACTTAGTCATAATCAGTGATGTCACAAAAGGTTTTGGAACCGTCTGTGAGATACAGACGGTTCAACTCAAAAATCGTTTTTGATGGTTAAATATCACAAGCGGTTAATATTTTAGAATCGTCGGTGATAAGTAAATATCACAGATGGTTATTCCTTACCAACCATATGTGATAAGGAAATATCACAAATGGTTCCTAATTCTGAATGGTCTATGATAAGAAAACATCACAGACGATTCATAAGAAGGAACTATCTGTGATTTTTCCTTATCAGAAACTGTTCTTAAGTATCCGTCTGTGATACAGACGGTTATTACCTAAAAACCATCCGTCATATGCAATATATTTTATATCTACAGAGAAGGCTATTACAGACGGTTCAAAAATGTCATCACATACGGTTTTCTGAACCGTTTGTAAGCATGTGTCAGTGATAATACGACACATATCACAGACGGTTTCCCTACCGACTGTGAAAACATATATCATGGACGGTTTTTAATTAAAACTGTCTGTGATATGAGTTGATCACAGACGGTTTTTAAATAGAACCGTTTGTGATATGTTTTTTCTCTAACTCTCTTGGCAGAACTTTCATGATTAGTATCTGTTGTTTAAAATTTTCTTCTCCTCAAATATTTCTACAACGATATTTACAAGGCACAACCAGTTATAGATTTTGCAACTGAATATCAAAACATCCTAGATGTATGGAGACAACAGCTTGTCTGATGAGGATAATCTTAAAATATGAATATTTGTTACACTTTCATCCCCTTTCTTATTCTAATGTTGATGGATTCCAAGACAAAATCTAATTCCATCCACAGTTCATCTTGAAAGTTGTTATGCTCTGATTTATCTTCCACTTCATCATCATCCCCGAATGAGAATACCATAGACAGCCTATTTTCACGCTGGTCCTGACCCTGCATAAGACCAGATTTGTGTTTGAACCAATTCACTTTCAATGCTTGCAATCTGTAGCTTCAGCCTTCTGGAACTCGATCGGGCTCTGTAAACGTTGCACGATTACACTCAAGACCTCATTGGACAGCACCAGGTTATGGTAGGTGCGTGATGTTCCATACAAGAACAGTTGCTACCTGCTTGGAGAGGGCTGCAAGAGCTTCTACCAGGACAATAAGCTCAAGGAAGGTGATGTGTGCACCTTCAACATCGTCGAAACTCCCTGTGGCATGTTGTCATTAAGCATAGCTAAGCTGCAGCTAGATAGATCATCAGTACATCTATATGCCTTGCGTAGTTTTGTCACCATTTCAAGTGGCGACATAGTTCTGTCACCATTTCAATTGGTGATGTAACTCTGTTGCTAATAAAACTAGCGACCGAGATCCTACGCAGCGTCTACATCAGTAAATCGCCATTCTGAATGGTGATAGAACTCTGTCGCCAGTTAGAAAGGCGACAGTAGCCTACTTTTGTAATTTTTCTTTTCGGCTTATTATTTGTAATTTTTTATTTTTTGTGTATTATTTAAAAATATCCAAAAAGAAGTGCTGTTTTTGTGTGAATCATAAGACCCACCGATAAATGGGTCCACCTATTAAATATGGATTTTAATGAAACTGCGTTCTGGTTGATTTTTGATAAAAATTTTGGTGTAAGCTTTAGAGAAGCATCCGAAAAGATTGATTGATTGGGTAGCCAATTTTTTTTATATATGTTGAGAAACCCTGAAGCCCACCGAAGGCCCATGTGGTCCCTAATGCCGAAACCCTAGAGAGCGCTATAAAAGGAGGAGGGGGGTCCCCCCATGTACACAGAATTCATTAGCAATAAAGAATTTCCGCTTTCGCTCTCCCTAAACACGTGTCTCTCTCTTCTCGTTTCTCCACTTCGGATCTGTTCGGGAACCCGGACTATTCGATAGCGAGGTTCCTTAACACGTTATCGACGACGAAGCTCTACGGATATCGAATTGAAAAGGTGAGAAAGGTGGGTTTCGGCAATTGAATGTAATCGCCGTTGTTTCTATGCATGCATCTATCCTACGTGGCACGGTTACGCCGAAGAACGCTCGAAGCTACTCGATCTGATCTGAAGCTACGATACTACTCATCACGAAAAAAAGAACATGGCAAGATGTGCCCGGCACTACGTTGCCGTCTCGGTATGAGCGCTTGCAGCGCCGATCGTCGTCGGTGTGCGCGCCGAAGCACCTATCGCGACGCAGCGCCTCCGCGCGAAGGCCGCTAAAGCCGCGCTCCGGCCGCCGGTGGCGCCGCTTCGAGCGCCGCTGCGCCACCGCCGGCATCGCGACGCGACGCGCCGCGCACGGCCGTCGCCTCGTTTCCCGGCGCCGACGCACGAAGCGCGCGCAGGAGCACCGTCGGTCCGGCCTCGTCGTCCGCGCCGCCATGGCCCGGCCGCTGCGCGCGCCGCCGCCGTGGCTTGAAGCGCCGCCGTCGTGCCACGCGACGTCGCCCGATCCGGCTCGCGCAGCTCCGGTCCGACCGCGTCGTCCACGACGCCATGGCAAGAAGCCGCTGCGCGCCGACGCCATCGTCGCTGCCGGTGATGCGCTCGGCGCCGCGCCGTCGCCTCGGCCGCCGTGCCGCAGCACATCTTTGCCCGGCCGCTTGGCTCGGTCCGCTTGCCTCGGCCTCCGGCGTGCGCGCGCGCGCCGACGGCCGCACCCTCATTGTCGTCGGCTCGGCCGACCCATCGCCAAGACGCCGCCGCCGCGGCGCCGCCTCCGCGTCGCCGCGCCTGAGCGTAGCGCCCGAGCCCCTCCGGCGTTGCCGTCTCGGCTCGTCGACCGACTCGCCGGCTCGCCTCGCGCCGCGATGTCGCCGCCGCCTCGGCCTCAGCCTCGCCGGCGCCGCTCGGCTCCGCCGGCCGGCTGCCCGACGCCTTGGTTTTCCCCGCGCGCGCGCGTCGAGGCAGCCGCTCGCCCGGCTTCCAGTGCGCGCCGCGCGCGCCAAGCGCTTCGGCAAGCCGCTCCACCGCGGCGCCGCGTCCAAGCATCCACCACCCCGGCTTCCGCTCCGGCCGTGTCGCTCGGCGCTCGGCCCGGCCGCTCCGTTGTCAGCGCCGCGTCAAAGCGGCGGCCGCCGCCTCCTCGGCGACGGCTCGCATGGCCGTGCCCGGCTCCCTCGCAGATCCGCCTCGTCGCCGGCGGCTCGCGGCAGCGCTCTCGCCAGCAGCGCCGCCGCTGCTGCGCCGCTCGGCCGACCGCCGCTGTTGCCGGCTTCCATCGTCGCAAGAAGCACGAAGGGGAGGCGTAGAAGCGAAGGGAGAGCGCGAGCGGCGGGAGAAGCAAAGGAGGCGGGGCGGGAGAAGCAAAAGAGAGAGCGAGCGGTGAAGCGAAGAAAAATACAAAGAGGCGGCGGTGAGTGCGGCTAGGGAAACCCTAGCCGCGCGTGCTGTGGACGGAAAAGGGCAGGCCAGTGGCCGGATCGGCCGGAAGAAAAGAAAAAGAAAAGAAAAGAAAGAAAAGGGAAAGAAAATGAAGAAAAAAAAGGAGAAAAAATTGCAGAAAATTTTGAAAAAATGCCAGAAAATCAAGAAGATTTTTTGGCTCTGTTTTTAATTTTTCTAGCTTTATTTCTCTGTTTTATGAATATTCTTTATGAATTTTGAATCTGTTGCTTTACTTAAGATATTGCAATGCATAGCAATTTAATTTTTCTGCACTTTATGTTTTTGCAACCATTTTCTATCAGATTACACGCAGTAATCTAAATCAGAATTTTGAAATCATGAATCGTGAATCGTGAGTTTGAAGAACTGGCCCCGCATGGTCAGAAATATCTCACTTGGGCATCGGACGTGAAGATAGTTCTTGGGGGCAAGAAGCTCCGTACTGCGATTGGTCTAGGGTCCTCGTAGGACGCGAAACCTACCGTCGAGCAGAACGATCAAACCGTGCGCTGCCGTTTAAATGCATGAATCGCATTTTCTTTTAGATTATGGTTGTTAGCATTTTCTTTTGAATGATGAACAGTAAGCTCTAGAAGAGCATACTTCTTTCATGAATAAATTCGCAATTTATTCTTTATTCTAGTATTCTTCAAATTTGCAAGTAATATTTGGATTGTTTTTGCCTCTATCTGATTAGAATTATATTTTTCTTTTATCTAGAAATCGTGTAGCGCCCAAATGGAAGAGATATGCATTGTTGATAGTGGCACAACAAATACCATCTTAAGAGAGTCTAAGTATTTCCAGTCGATCACGAAGAACGCTGGAAAGATTACTACGATCGCAGGAAGCGACTCATATGTAATCGGCTCAGGAAGAGCCACAATTATATTGCCTATGGGTACAACTTTGGTAATTGAAGAAGCCCTTTTGTACCCTGAATCAACTCGCACTCTCTTAAGCTTTAAAGACATCCGCGCCAATGGTTTTCACGTAGAAACCAATGAAGAAAATGGCAAAGAATACTTGTGCATTATGAAGCACGCGGCATGTGGAAAAATGGTATTAGAAAAATGTCCCTCATATGAATCTGGGTTGTACTACACGAATATTCATGCACCAAGTGTATACTTCCTTGAAGACATTTTTAGAAGCTCGAATTATTTTCTTTATGGCATGGTAGATTAGGTCATCTGGTCTTAGAATGATGAGAAATATAGTGAACAACTCACAAGGTCATGGCATTAACGTTAAGAATTTCCCGAATCATGAAGATTTTGTGTGCCCTGCATGTGCCACCGGGAAATTAATAACTAGACCCTCTGTCATGAAAGTGCAAAGTGAAATCCCTGCATTCCTGGAACGCATCCAGGGGATATTTGCGGTCCGATTCAGCCCCTGTCAGGGCCGTTTCGATACTTTATGGTGCTCATCGATGCTTCCTCGAAATGGTCGCATGTATGCTTGTTGTCAACAAGAAACCATGCTTTTGCAAAGCTGATCTCGCAGATCATAAGAATTAAGAATGCTTTCCCTGATCATCGCGTGAAGACCATTAGAATGGACAATGGGAGAATTTACTTCAAAGGCATTTGATGATTATTGCATGGCAACAGGATAGCGATTGAGCACTCTGCACCGCACGTCCATACGCAGAATGGACTAGCGAAGCACTAATAAAGAGGATTAAGTTCATTGCCGGGCCACTTTGCGAGTTGTAACTTGCCCAACACTTGTTGGGGACACGCGAGCTCCGCACGCAGCAGCTCTTATCAATTTTAGACCGTCGGCCTACAACATCCATTCTCCTATGCGGCTTGTGCACGGATCATCCGAAGATCTCCCATCTTAGAAAATTTGGGTGTATGGTATATGTACCTATACCACCCTCGTGATCGCAATGGGCCCTCTCCGCAAGTCAGGATATCGTTGGTTATGAAAGTGCATCCATAATCGGTATTTGGAACCTATGATGGAGATTTGCATACTGACCGGTCATTGATTGCATCTTTGACGCGGATCGTTTCCGTCATTAGGGGAGGAAATCAACCTTTGGATGAAAAATGCCGGAAATCATATGGCATTCCACTGGGATCCCGCACATGACCCCGCACTAATGAAGCAAATCAAGAAGTCCGAAGATAATTGATTTGCGAATTTAGCAAATGAAGCGCTGATCATTTTGTGATCGAAGGCGTGGTTAAGTCGCATGTACCCGCAAGGAATGCACCGAGAGGTGGAAATACCAAAGAAAATAGAAGGTATCCTCAACCTGTTCGAGGCCTCAAAGGAAAAAAGCGAGCAATCGGCTCCTCAAACCCAAAGTACCGGAGGCGTCCGAGAAAAGCGGGCGAGAGGACTTACCACAACCAATCACGAAAATGCCCCAAGGAAAGAAGGGAGCAGTTGAGACTGCACCTGGAAAGAAGCCAACAGAAAGGCAATTCGGACTTGAATCTTCCATCTGCAGAAGCCGCGGAAATAATGTGTGCGCACACATAGGCGATGAAAGCTAAAGGAACTTGCTCTGCGATAGGGAAAAGCAGAGAAGAGCAAGTAGAAGTGCATGAAGCACCCCATGAAGAAATAGCCATAAACTTTGTAATAACGGAGAATCCTGAATAGAGCAACGACCAACGTTGATGCATACTTGCAAAGAAGATTGCCTCGATCATTGATCATGATCCCGAGCCCGCATCTCTAGCAGAGTGCAAGAAAAGGCTAGATTGGGAAGAATGGAAAAGGCAATCACTGCAGAGTTAGTCTCTCCGAACAAGAGAGAGGTGTTTGCTCGTATGCCGCACACCTCCCATGTAAACCCGTAGGTCACAAATGGGTCTTTGTTCTAAGAGAAATGAAAACAACGGTTGTAAGGTACAAAGCAAGGCTTGTAGCTCAAGGTTTTACTCAACGTCCTGGAGTTGATTATGAAGAAACCTATTCTCCGGTCATGGGAGGAATTACCTTTAGATATTTGATCTCAATGGCAGTCAACTTGAAGTTGAGAATGAAGCTAATGGATGTTGTCACAGCATACCTGTATGGAAACTTGGATTCGGAGATATACATGAAAGTACCAGAAGGAATTCCTATCCCGAACCAAGATGGAGCAAATAGAAACCTGTACAGTGTGAAATTGGAGAAATCACTGTATGGGCTGAAGCAGTCAGGAAGAATGTGGTACAATCGCTTGAGTGACTTTCTCTGCAAGAAAGGCTACACAAACAGCGAAGATTGTCCATGTGTGTTTATACAGCGATCCACGAATGGATTCTGTATAATCTCCGTCTATGTAGATGACTTGAACATCATTGGGACGGATGAAGAAATTGAAGAGGCATGCTCATACTTGAAGTCTGAGTTTGAAATGAAAGATTTGGGTAAAACCAAGTTTTGTTTAGGCTTGCAGCTTGAACATGTCCAAGGAGGAATCTTGGTACACCAATCAACCTACACGCAGAAAGTGTTGGAAAGATTTAGCTTTGAAAAATCATATCCTGCAAAGACTCCAATGGTCGGAAGGTCACTCCAAGCAGACCTAGACCCATACAGACCCAGAGAAGAGGGGGAGGAAGTCCTGGGAGCAGAATTCCCATATTTGAGTGCAATTGGAGCACTCATGTACCTTGCGAATAGCACTAGACCGGACATTGCGTTCGCTGTGAATTTGCTAGCTCGGTACAGTGCAGAACCCACCAAAAGGCATTGGAAAGGGATCAAGGACATCTTCCGTTACCTCCAAGGAAGCAAAGACCTCGGTCTATTCTTTAGAAGAAATAATGAATTGAATTTGGTTGGCTATGCCGATGCCGGGTATTTATCAGACCCGCATACTGGCAAGTCCCAAACCGGCTATGTTTTCCTATGTGGAGGAACAGCAATTTCTTGGAAGTCGTCTAAGCAGACTCTTGTCTCGACGTCGACAAACCACTCGGAAATCATCGCTTTGTATGAAGCATCTCGTGAATGTGCATGGCTCAGAAGAATGGTTCACCACATCCAGAAGTCATGTGGTTTGAACATTGAGCAAACTCCCACGATAATTTATGAAGATAATGCAACTTGTGTTGCCCAAGCACAGATGGGTTATGTGAAGAGCAATCTCACGAAGCATATCAACCCCAAGTTCTTCTATGCTCACGAATTGCATAAGATGAACGAGATCAAGATATTGCATACTAAGTCATGTGAAAATCTTGCAGATTTGTTCACTAAATCACTCCCAGCATCTACCTTTGAAAGGTGCGTGAAAGGAATTGGGATGATGAGACTTAGAGAAGTGCAGATTTCAGGGGGAGATATTTCACATACTCCCACATAAATCTCGAAGATGAATTATGAATACCCAACATGAATCTCGAAGATTAGCAATTGAAGTTGGGAGAATTGTACTCTTTTTCCTTAGCAAGTTTTTCATGAAGTTTTCTTGCATAAGGTTTTAACGAGGCAATTCGTGCAACATTGTAAAGCGTATGCTATGTACTCTTTCTCCAAGTATTTTTCCCACTGGGTTTTTCTGGAGTTTTAATGAGGCATATGCATCTCGCGGCAAAGGGCCCAAGGGGGAGTGTTGAGAAACCCTGAAGCCCACCGAAGGCCCATGTGGTCCCTAATGCCGAAACCCTAGAGAGCGCTATAAAAGGAGGAGGGGGCCCCCATGTACACAGAATTCATTAGCAATAAAGAATTTCCGCTTTCGCTCTCCCTAAACACGTGTCTCTCTCTCTTTCTGTTCTCCACTTCAGATCTGTTCAGGAACCCCGGACTATTCGATAGCGAGGTTCCTTAACAATATAAAGCATAAAGTGAACATTGAATGAAAAGAAAATGGACAATATCATTTGGACTTCAGTAGCTCAAGTTGCCTAATTAGGCATCTCCAATCCGTTATATTTGTTGTTGTACCTAAAGCACTCCACGACACGACATGTAGCAACAAAACTAAATGCAATCATTCCAACCTTTTGTATCTTAACACTAAATATATAGTCGTCCACTCATCCTAATACTAGGTAGTAGATCATTTAAAATGTAAAGAGTTATGTCGGGTTGGATAATGATGTTAGAGTGGACAAACAAATTTAGTAATATTTGACCCATGCATATACGTAGATCATCTAGAAATTTACAAAATCATGTTTTGGTGTCAATATAAATTTAAAACTATATATTCCAATATGGATAAGGATTTTACTGTCCAAAATCTTATACCACACATCAGCATCTTATCATCTTGGAATGCGAATTGTTTTTTGTCCAATTCCATTGTCCACTGCATAGGATGGAATCCAGCCAGAACTCCAGATGAGTTTCCTGTGATTGTAACTAGGCCCAAAAAACAAGTCTCTTTCTTGGGTTTTCTTTAGCTGTACTCATATTCTTTTCTTTCGTTTCTGTGGTTATGAAGTTCCAAAAGGCAATGAGAACAGCCAACAAAGGTGCCGGCCAGCAGTCCCTTTTTATCATTATTCGCTGTAGAGACGGGGCAATGTACATGATGATCTAATGATTGGAACAGTGATCATACACAGAAATATGAAACTTTTTGTACTGAAAACGAATATTTATTTTTTTGTAGTACAAGGATCAATATGAAACTTTTTGTACTGCAAACGAATATTTAATTTTTTTGTAGTACAAGGATCAAGGATCTGATTGTCAAGTACATTAACAGATGCAAAATCTGTATACTTTGAGAACTATGCATTACTTGTTGTCACAGCTTAAAAAATTAAATTTGTGCAGAATAAATAATTAAAATGCATTTTCTGAATGTTTGAGTTTTTTTTATGAATTTTTCTATAATCTTTTTAAAAGTTGTTTGCTAACTTTTAAATTTAGGAAATATTTTATGGTTTTATTTATTATAACTATTCTTCAAAAATCCCTAACATCTTTGGGCCGAATCCTATCATTGCTTGTGGCCGTTTCCTTGCTCGGCCAGTTAATGTGCAGCCTTACGATCAAAATCTCAGCCCAACTCCGACCTCCACCCAAAGCCGTCTTCCTCCTCGCATCTTTTCCCTTGCGTATTCATGAGGGATGTGCCTCCCTTTGTTTACTCTCCATCAGCCCGGCTCGCGTCCGCGTCACACGCACCACACGTTCTTCGTGCACAGCAGCACGCACAAGCCTCGCGACGTTTGTGCCTGCTCTGGTACCTCGATCACGAAGCTTTTACTGTTGTAGTCTTTTGGCTGATGTTTTTTTGAAAATAGTCCGTGGTGTGATGAAATTGTGGAAATAGTTCTCTCGAGGCAAATCCAGCGGTCGGCTTGCGCTGAATTGTTTTTTAATATTTTTTTATTGCTTTCTAGTGGAACCAGTCCGCTGAATTTTTTAAATATTTTTTTATTGCTTTCTAGCGGAACCAAACCACTCGATATTTTTAAAAAACAATTCGGCGTATGGGAGAGTATTTTTTAAATTCCTGCGAAGGGCATCCGCTGGATTTAAAACGAAAAATTGAAAGAAAAAAAATTGGCACATGGGGTTTTTTTAATTCCAGTGGAGGGCGTTCGCTGGATTCAAAACGAAAAATTGAAAGAAAAAAAACAACGCTTTGGGTCTGCTAGGTATGCACGAAAAATCGAAACCCTCAACTGGAATAAACACCGCACCGAATTTCTTTAAAAAAAATCCAGCGGTTTAGTTCCGCTAGAAATTAATGAAAAAATATTTAAAAAATATCCGACGATTTGATCCTGCTGAAAATTAATGAAAAAATATTTAAAAAATATTCAGCGCTGACGAGCACGCCACCACGCCATTGCCACCACATGCGCGTCACTCCTTTCCTTGAGCTCTTCTCTTACCTCTCTTGTGCTTAATTAATATCGTAGTTGGAGGCTTGGAGCCGAGAGAAGCCACGTTGCTATTTTCTTCCCCATCTCTGGTGGACCTACCTGATCCAAGCCATCATGAATTCCCTATTTTGGTGATCTCCTCCCTGTTTCTTCCGCATCACTTTGTGTTCCACCTTCTGCTTAAGCTAACCCATCACCTCATTTCCCGGGATCGCCAATGAACCATCTGATGCCATGCTTTTCCTCTGTTTCTACCATAGTCACCATTACCGCCGATCCTTGCTACTCCAGGGAACCCCTTGGCGATTCCTTGCTTTGGAGTCATCTCTGGCATGCATGCAAGCTGACACGCACCATCTTGTAGTCTTTCCTTCACCATCGTTCGTTGTTGCCAAGGACCTTTTCGCCACCGTCCGGCCAATTCTGACCATCTCCGACACTATTAGCCTCGTAAAAAAGACGCCTTCGGCTCTAAAGGAAAATATATCTTCACAGTACAAAAGAGTCTCAAAACTCTGCGCCTGCGACGTCACCCCTTCTCCCTTTTCTTTTTCTCGGATTTTCTGAGTCGAGCAAATTAAAGTGCTTATATCTTTTATGTCCGAACTTCGATTTAAATGAAACTTGTTTCTAAAATTTTCTAAAATCATGAGCATTCATAGTATATAAAAATATTTGAATTTGATCACTATTTGTATTTTATTGGCTCTTACTTATGCTATCCGGTGTTTTGCGTGTAGATACCGACATTTAGGAAATCCTCGAAGTCAAGCCTAAGTAAGACCAAGAGTTCAACAAGCAAGGCAAGGACCTTTTGATCATATTTGATCCCATATTTTCACTATTACATATGTTTTATTACAAAACTATTATGTGTGCGCGTGTTTTCCAGTAAGATGGCTATTTTAGTGTAATTGGTAGTTAAACCTATTTGCTGCATTGACCACCATGATATTTTGCCGTCCTTTCTATGGTCACCTTAGTAATTATGACTTATTAGTAAAAGGTAGACATTGTGGATATACAGATAAATGATGTTTAGCCATGCTTATATATCGATAGTAGTGGGTCTAGGTGGGAAAAATTGTTGACTATTCAAAAGTGGGAAACACATGGGAAAGAGGAAAGGGGACCTTTTTGTGGTGAACATGGATCCTGTATTGCTACTTTTGCAGTTGCCGTCCGACCGTTCGATCAAAAGCGAACGCACGAGATTGTTTTGGATACTGTAGCAAAAATATTGTATCACTTTACTGTAGCAGACCGTTTTTTTTTCAATCCAGGCCGTCGATTCACTTGATCCAATGGTTAAAAGCCTAACGACTGCAAACTTGACAGTCATTATTGTGACCGCTAAGGATCTGGTTCCTTTTGTGGCCATGCCCTCCATGTTTCTAGTAGAGAGATGGAAAGAGAGGCATTCATCTCACCACTGTTGAGGGCTTTCTGTACACCTGCTTTCATGTGCAGCACAGTACATGCATTCATGTTGAGCGGTTCGGTATCGATGGAAGGCGTGAAGTTCATCCAAAATAGTACCGACGGCTAGAAAAAAATGATTCGAAACAAAATTGAGATCAACGAAAATTGAAGAGAATTTTAATTGGCTTGTCGCGGATAAAGTAAATAAGGAAGCAATTTTGTGGCGACCAATGGGCAGTTGCTAGCTCATCTAATCCTATTTGTATTGTAACCTTCCCCGTTATTACTCCTTCTATTTTTAATAACTGAAACTATTGACTCCACTATTTAAACTTTGACCAATAAAACTTTTAAAATATTTAGTTAGGGAAAAATGAAAATTGTATTGTTAGATTTATCATAAAATTACTTTAATAATATCGTATATTTGTAAGTTTACATTTCCATTGTTATCAAAATAACGGCCAAACTTCGAATAAAAAAGTTAATACAAAAAAACGGAGGGAATATCAAGCATAGGCTGTCAAGTGATCAAGTGACCATAAAAGTAAGCTGGCCTGCCGAACAAAAAGAAAGTAGGCTGGCATATCTTTATATTTTCATGGGCTTGAGCTATGCCAACGCCTAAATTGGCAAGCCTATAAAAAAAGCAACGCAATCTGAACTGAAGCCAGCCGGCTTAACATGATCCAACAGGCCGAAACCTATACATAGGGGATGGGCACATATGAGCCGAACCGAACGGTTTTAACCTATATTTTTGGTTTTTTTGGGCATTCGTCCTGTATTCACCACTTTGCTTGGTTTTTCCGATGCCAGAAACTAAATAAACTGTATAAACCGAATTATACTTTAACCTCATATATATAGTGCCGTACACGGGAGAAAATTAAAGGTGCTTAGTGTTGTTGTACTTTCTTACGTTTGTATGACGTCTCGAAGACTATCGGAAAAAAAAACTATAGGATCAAGGATACCAGCGAAACGACGATCGAAACCAGTGATCTAGCCCTTCACGCCCCTTGCAAAGCCACTGCTCACATACAGCAGCCGAACAGGCCAACACCATTAGAGCCAAGGGCCGAAAACGCCAACTGGTGATTGGGCGGCGGTGGCGTGCTCGTGGACTCGTCTATGACTCGCTACTGTTTGGCGGAGGAGTGGTGGCGTGCCTGTGGAGTCATGAGCCACTCTCGACTCAGCGGTGGCCGGCCGGCCGGCGGCGTCGTGAACTAATTAAGGTTGGTTAACAAGTTTCTTTCCAGAACTCTGAAGCCTCAACAAAACACGTATGCTTTTGAGGCCATGTGTCTGGTAAACTAGTACTGCCTTCTATTCCTACTGGTTACTGGGGATTCTTTTGGTTGTATTGGCTGTGCTATATGCACCATTGTGTTGGTACTGCTAATATGGTAATAACCGAATTAACCAAAATATCGAACCAAATTATTTTGGTCCATTATGTTCAGTGTCTTATTTCAGTCTTGTTAATTCGGTGGTCACTTTTAAAAGACCGAAATATTTTTTTACCATATAAATCGAATACACCTATCTAGGGTGATGCTGTTGGGGAAGTAGCGCTTCCCCCTGCCGTTCCTCCTTCCTCCCCCCTTTCCCTTTTTGGCTTCGTACCTCCTCCTTCAATTGGAGATTTCAACTTCTAAACCGTAGTTTGGGAGAACTTTCAAAATTTCGAAATAAGTCCCGATACAAATCGCAGAACTTTCACTTTCAATTCCGAGAGACTTTCATTTTCAACTCGCAAAAATGCTTTGCTTTCAACTCGCAAAAACATCTCGCTAAAAGTCCGGAGAGAACTCTCCCCTTCAACTCGGAGGATAACTTTTGCTTTCAACACGACAAGAATTTTCAAAAAAATCAAATAAATCTCAATTAAAAACTGTCGCTTTTTAACTCACAAAATATCGATGCTTTCGAGTAGGCCATCCTGACAGCCTCGCCGTCATGCTGTTGGAGACCACCGTGGGACAGGCTCCTCCAGCTCAACCGCCCGCAAGCGACGGCGGCAGCAGCGGCGCGCCCATCAGTGGAAGGCGGCGTGGAGGTGAGAATTAAGTGGAGGCCACGGGACCTTGTCTCCGGTGGCACTGCTGCCTCCTTCAGATCTGTCGCTGCCGCGTCCTGGCTCGTTCCATATATTGGAAATATTAGGAATTTTCTTAATATTTTAATCCACGAATTATGTAAATCATGATTAAACAATGACGCAATTTTAGTTCAAAGTTAAAGGTACTAGATAACAAATTATCTATCTCATACGCAAAGACTAATGAACAAGAAACCAACATGATTAAAACACGGTATAAGATAATATACCCTTGAGCCGGTGCCACCGTTGGCACAGGCGCAGGCAGAACATTCTCGTTCGCCATGACGGTCGAAGTAGACGATCACAGGTTGTCGCAGTAAAGCCTTGGTGCAGTGAAGCGGTTGATGCAGTGCAGATGCGCTTCCATGAACACTTTTCGAGCAGTCGCGTGGTCGCTCCCCAAAAACCTTATCGGCCTTCTATCTCGAGCAAGATCTCAAGAAGGACAAGGTTCCGGAGGCCTGCTCCCTCCGCTACTTGTGCGCGCAAGAAAACGGAGTAGGGAATGCAAAAGACAGCAGCAACTACTATGGATGAATGGAGTATTGTTCTGCAGATGGAGAAAGGCACAGCCCTCTTTATATAGGCTTGCGGCAGAGTAACTAACGGCGATTAATAGGAGGCCATCAAAACGTCCGTTACTAGTAACTGACTCCATCAAGACGTCCGTTACTAATAACTGACGGCGTTTATGACCCAGCCATCAACCACGTCAGTTACTGGTAACTGACGGCGGTTACTGGTCATAAACCGGCCACATTAATCACTGAAACGGCAAAACAAACCGCTCTCACGTCCGGACTGGCCTGCGCTGCGCACGTGCACGTCACGTCTCGTCTCGTCTCGACTCGACTCGCACACGCCACGCCACGGCTCGGCTCGGCGCGCGCGCGCGCGTGTGGCACAGCCTTTACCCTTTTCCACCTTGTTAATTGAGAGACACACAACTCAACTATTTAAGTTGGTCAAACCTTCTCTCAATTACCCATATAGTACTAAACCAATTTCATGACTCCTAGTATTCTAATGGGCCTTTTGGAATTTCTATTAAACTAATTATGGGCCAACCCCATAATAATCTAACAATCCCCACCAAATTTCAAAGGCACATTTGAAATACTCTCGATTCAATGTAGTTTGATATACCGGTTTTTCGATGGAGACTGTTAAGTTGAACTTCCACCTAGAACAAAGGTTACACTCATCCACAAGCCAACAATGGACTATGCCTTGAATTGACAGTTTTGTGCGAACAAGTTTCACCAAAGTCCTTTACTGATACTAGGCTGCTAAATGCATCCCCTCGGTTTGGAGCTTATAAGTCATACTCCTTAGCCTTTCATGAGCCTCTAGAGATCACCCAATCTCATAGACTGTGACTAGTAGTCGAACTCATATAGGTGTATTCCTCATAAGATGTTCAGAGGACAACATCTCGCTTATCAAAGCCACTCGGAATACATTAAGGTATAACCAACCTGCCATACTGAGAATAGGAGAGTTATTGCATCTCAAACGGAGTGGGCCAAGCATGAATACTCTCCTCTCGGCCAGTCACCACTTGTCTCAACATCCTAATTCACGGGATCTCCGATCAAATAGGATGAGTTACCACTAAGACATGACTTTATGTGGGTCTCAAGCCCATCTCCCTCGATGCTTCATCTATCACATTCCGTGATAGTCCCTTTGTAAAAGGATCTGCCAAGTTTTTAGCCGTGCGGACATAGTCCAACGCTATAACTCCGAGTTTCTCATTTTCTGACAGACTTCAACCGCCTCTTAACGTGCCTTGATGACTTCATGTTATCCTTAGAACTGTTCACCTTGACAATCACCGTCTGATTGTCACAGTTCAAAAGAATAGCAGGCACCGGTTTCTCAACCACCGGTAAGTCCTTCACAAGTTCACGCAGCCAGTCGGCTTCCACGAAGCGGTATCTAATCTTGTGAGTTCGCTTCCATTGTAGACCTCGTTAAGATGGTGCGCTTGCAAGATTTCGAAACAGCTCCACCACCCAATGTGAACACATATCCACTTGTGGCTTTTATTTCATCAAGATCGATATCGGTTTGAATCACTATAACCCTCAAGTACCCTAGGGTACCCGGTGTAGTGAATTCCATAACTTGATGTTCCTTTTAGATAGCGTATTACTCTCTCAAGAGTATGCCAATGATTATCTCCCGGGTTTGAAACAAATCGGCTTAGTTTGCTCACAGCAAACGAGATATCAGGCCTTGTTGCACTAGCTAAATACATCAATGAACCAATGATTTGGGAATATCTCAATTGATCCTTTGCTATTCGTTGGTTCTTTCATAATAGCACACTTGGATCATACGGCGTTGGAGCAGGTTTGCAATCGCTATAGCCAAAGCGACTCAACACCTTTTCCACATAATGGGACCGCTCAAGAGTAATCCCACCGTCACCTTCTCTTAACAATTTAATGTTTAAGATGACATCCGCTACTCCCAAATCTTTCATTTCAAAGTTTTCGGACAAGAAGTCCTTGACTTCCTTAATAACATTAAGGTTCGTCCCAAAGATCAGTATGTCATCAACATACAGACACATAATCACTCCTTCACCCCCACCATAGCGGTAATACACACATTTGTCGACTTCATTCACAACAAAGCCGCGAGATGTTAAAGTTCTGTCGAACTTCTCGTGCCACTGCTTAGGAGCTTGCTTAAGGCCATACAAAGACTTCAACAACCTACACACTTTTCCTTCATGACCCTTTACTACAAATCCATCAGGCTGATCCATATAGATTTCCTCTTCCAACTCTCCATTAAGGAAAGCCGTCTTTACATCCATCGATGAATGATCGGACCGTAGGAGGCGACCAAAGACAGTAGTACTCTAATAGTGGTCAATCTAGCAACAGTGAGTAAGTATCAAAGAAGTCCTCGCCTTCTTTCTCGGTATAACCCTTGGCCACAAGCCTTGCCTTGTACTTTTCAATCGTACCATCGGGCCTCGGCTTTTCTTGAACACCCACTTACATCCTACTGAGTTTACACCCATATGGACGTTCAACAACTTCCCAAGTTCCATTGCTCAAGATGGAATTCATCTCACTCTGGACCGCTTCCTTCCAATAGTCGGCGTCTGCGATGAATAAGCCTCCTCAATGGTTCTTGGAGTATCATCCACTAGATATACAATGAAGTCATCACCAAAAGACTTTGTAGTCTTTAGTCTCTTACTCTTACGAGTTACTTCATTGCCCTCATCTATTGGATTTTCCTCAAAAATAGGCTCAATTTGTATAGGAGTGGAAGGTTTAGGAGAGAAGATAGATTCTTGGCCAGATGAGCTAAGTGTCTCTTTCATAGGAAATAAGTCCTTAAAGAATGTGGCATCATTGGACTCAAAAATTGTACCTTCATTCATATCAGGTACTCCAGATTTCACTATTACGAATCTATATCCAACGCTGTGAAAAGCATAACCAATGAAGACACAATCAACGGTTTTTGGTCCAAGTTTACACTTCTTTGGGATAGGCACATTCACTTTAGCCAAACAGCCCTAAGTACATAAATAAGAGAAATTTAATCTTTTCCTCTCCCATTCTTCGAATGGTGTGATTTCTTTATTCTTTGTAGGAACCCTATTTAGGACATGACAAGCAGTCAATATAGCCTCACCCCACCATTCCTTGGAAAGTCCCGCTGTTTCTAACATGGCGTTAACCATCTCAGTTAGAGTACGGTTCTTTCTTTCGGCAATCCCGTTTGATTGGGGCGAATAGGGAGGCGTCCTCTCATGGATTATTCCATGTTTCTCACAGAATAAATTAAACTCATTAGAAAAGTATTCTCCACCACGATCTGACCTAACCCGTTTGATTTTTCTCTCAAGTTGGTTCTCAGCTTCAGCTTTATAGATCTTAAAATAGTGAAAAGCCTCATCTTTTGACTTTAATAAATACACATAGCAATATCTAGTAGAATCATCAATCGAAGTCATGAAATACCTCTTACCACCCTTTGTCAACTCCCCGTTCATCTCGCATAAATCGGTATGAACTAGTTCTAACGGTGCCAAATTTCTCGCCTCAGCTGCCTTGTGAGGCTTGCGAGGTTGCTTAGATTGCACACACACTTGACACTTAGAACCTTTGACTTGGGTAAATTTTGGGATTAAATTCATACTGGCTAACCGCATCATGCAACCAAGATTAATATGACAAAGTCGGGAATGCCAAACATCAGTCTCATGATTACAAACATGATTCACAATTTTATTCATGTACGTCAAAGACAAGCGGAACAAGCCTCCGCTCTCATAGCCTTTTCCAATAAAAGTTCCAATTTTAGAAACAACACATTTATTGGATTCAAAAACTAGCTTAAAACCATCTCTACACAATAGAGATCCGCTGACAAGGTTTTTATTTATCACGGGCACGTGGTGCACGTTCCTCAGTCGCACGACTTTTCCTGAAGTAAACTTCAAGTCAACTGTGCCGACTCCACGTACAAATGCCTGCGACCCATTCCCCACCAACACGGAGGTAGCCCCTGCGACCTGGTAAGAAGAGAATAAGGATCTGTTAGCACAAACATGTATATTGGCCCCCGTGTCAATCCACCAATCGTGAGCGACATCGATAGAGCGGTAGGTATTGAAACATACCCGGATGTTCCTCTCAAGATTGCCAATAACAACGTTAGCGGACTTTTACGCTTATTGTCTTTGCGATCGGGGCAATCCTTTGCCCAATGATCGATACCATTCTGAGATAAAGCAGTTTCCTTTCCTTTATTCTTCTTCTTCTTGAAGCTAGTAGTTTGAATGGCCTTGTTTTTGTTCTCGGGCTTTTCGGACTTATTTTATTCTTCTTGTTGAATTGAAAGATTTTCTTTTGTACCACATTGGCACTAGAACTTTCTTTCCCACGTATATCTTTTGCCCTCGCTTTCTCCTCAACATTTAGAGACCCAATGAGACCAGCAACGCTGAACTCTTGTCTCTTGTGTTTTAGAGTAGTGGCAAAATCCCTCCAAGAAGGTGGCAGCTTCGCAATGATACATCCCGCCACAAACTTGTCGAGTAATGCACATGTAAAATTCTCAAGTTCTTTCGCAAAAGCTTGAACCTCATGAGCCTGTTCTACTACAGAGTGGTCATCAACCATCTTGTAGTCTTGAAACTGCTCCATGACATAGAGTTCACTGCCCGCGTCAGAGACTCCGAATTTTGCCTCAAGTGCATCCCACATTTCTTTACCACTTGACAAAATCATATACACATCAACAAGATTTTCTCCAAGAACACTAATCACGGCGCCTCTAAACAAGTTATCCGCAGCCGTGAAAGCACTCTCCTGCTCAGGAGAGAGCCCACCCTCAGGTTGTGGCTTGCCTTGCGCAACGTGATACACGTTCATGGCAGTCAACCACAAAATCATCTTGGCGCGTTAACGCTTGTAATTTGCGCCGTCAAATATAGTTGGCTTAAGTGCGGCAGCAAAACCAGTAGTTGTAAAATTCCTAGGATAAGGTTTTTGGATTGTTGGAAATATTAGGAATTTTCTCGATATTTTAATCACACGCACACGCCACGCTCTCGGCTCGGCCTTGTAGCATATGCATGTGCAACTGCCTTTACCCTTTTCCACCTTGCTAATTGAGAGACACACAACTCAACTATTTAAGTTAGTCAAACCTTCTCTCAATTACCCATATGATACTAAACCAATTTCATGACTCCTAGTATTCTAATGGGCCTTTTGGAATTTCTATTAAACTAATTATGGGCTAACCCCATAATAATCTAACACCATATATGCCTCCTGTTCCTTCTCTCTGCCTCACGGCTTCGCTTACCGCCGCAGCCCCTTGTTGACGATGGTGTCCGTTTACGGAGCAGCGAGGCGGCCATGCCTGGAGATGGAGGGGTCGCGTGTGTACGATATCGGCGGGATCCCGACAAGGGCAGCATGCGACGACGAGGGGGAGTATTGCGGTGACTTCGCCCGACGAAGAGGTGAGGCGGCGATGTGCGTGGAGTTGAAGAAGCTATCGTTTTTGGCGATGCGCTATGAGCTGGAGTGAAGTGCGAGCGGTTGGAGTGTAAGCGTTGATTACCAGCAGCGCCACTACCTATATGCACAAGGTAGAACAATCTAAGCCCTCCAGAGCTGAGTTTGGGCTTAGCCTCCCCTCCCCTGTTCGAAAGCGGGCCTGTGGAAAAGCCCAATCCACTCCCTGATGGGCGCAATAGGTACCGCAGGCCCGCACAGACTTCTCGCACAGTTACACCGCAGTAGCGCCGGCGACTGCCTGCTTCCTGCAAGCCGCCCCCTCGCGATCGACTCCCTGGCAACGAGGGTACGCAATAACCTCTTTCTCTCTCCGCCACCGGCCATAAGACCTGGACTCAAAATGATGTGCAACTTTTTTAAGGTTATTTATATACATACCACTCAAAAGTTGTAGATTTTAAGATATACACTGTAAAGTTTTTTCTTCAATATTTAAAGTTACACCTTTATATATGCTTTAAAGTTGCAACTTTAGATATATACCATTATGGACCAAATTGCCCACTTTTTTCTTCTTTTCTTTCCTTTTCCCATCCTTCCTCCACCTACTCCCATGGCTGCCGCCGCCTCATTCTACCCATGTTGTACCACCGTGGCTAGTAGCAGCATTCCCCAACACAACACCCACCGCGCCTCCACTCTCTCTCTCTCACCCACACTTCTCTATCTGACCCGAACGGTGTCATTGGTTTGATTTACCAACTCCGACAACCTCCATCGCCATCACGTCCTTCCTTGACACCTCTCAACTCCCTCCCATCTCTCCTAGTGATTAGCACTATCACCGCCTACAACCGTGCGGCCGCCTTGACCTACAAAATCTAGCGGTCCTCACCATTGCCGGCGGCCTCCCTAGTCTCCTCTCACTTCGGACGACAACAATCGGGATCAACACATTGCCCTGGTCTACATCTAGCTCTTACCCTATTTCTCTCTCTCTCTCTCTTGGTTCACAACCGTGCTGGACCAACCCATTGGTCGCCACATGGGCTCGGTGGAGGTGGAGCTCAAAAGAAGCATTGGAGCCCCGTGACACTGTCGTAACGACGACGGTAGCGGAGTAAGAAGGAGGTGGTGGATGGAGGCGGCTATGGGATGGAGCAGAGGAGATTGGGAACGGAGAATTGGGGTAGGAGGTGTACTATGGTCCTAAAATGTTTATAACGGTATATTTCTAATTTCTACATGTTAGCAGTGGCATATGTCGAAGAAAAACTTTGCATTAGCATATCTCAAAACTTGCAACTTTGCAATGTTATGTATCTAAATAACCCCTTTTTTAATATTGTGTTGGGGTCTTGAATAAGAATAGTCTTGGCTTTGATATGATATGTTCATACATCAATCAGTTTATCTAAAAACTTAAGTTGATTAGAAAGGATATGCAATGTACTTCAATACCCCATTACATCTTTTGGCTCCAACGGGCCAAAGATGTAGACTCGAAATGAGCCGTAAATATTTTTTTTAATATTGTGTTGGTCAGAGCTTAAACTTATACTTTTTGGCTGTGATACTATATTGAGGTGAACATGTTTTCATCTCCCCCTTCTTAGGAATGTAACGGCAACAAATAATTGATTGGGAAATTTCCTTCTCCCTTTTATCCTGTTTCTCAGCTTCTACTATTTGCATCTATTTTGGTTTTGAAACCAACTCGTGTGCGTTCGTTTGTTTCTGTTGATAGATAGGCATTCTGATACTTTGTGCTTCAACAGTAATATGCAAATAATCAGTTGATATATGGAAGATAGTCCAAAGTTAATTTAGCCATTGAAGGTTCTTTTCAATTCCCATGCTGATTTCGGCCAATACATAAACAGCGGCAAATTCTAATTATTTCATGAATGGAATAGCAAATCATGAATTTCAGTGTACATGCGTGGCAAATTCCCATGAAAATATAAGCGCTCATTTTATACACTTTACTCATCCATTTTTATTATGGTATGGCTCCGTATTTGTGCTAGATTGTGTCACTTGGCAACTAACCCTAACGAAATCCGAAGATACGTTGTATTCCGTTTGTTTCGTAAAAATTTAGCTAAAAAGAATAGATAAAGAGCTTCTTTTGGAAAATGTGCAAAAATTAACTTCGTTAGGGTTAGTTTTCACCCAGATCCTGTGTCTCCCGCGACAGGCGAAACAGGGTACACCGCCACGACCACCAAATCGCCCATTGCCTGGAGTCGAAGCAGGATAACAAACAGGGTACCCGATTTGTGGATTTTTTTTTTGGAGGGTATTTTCGTCGGTCCTTGGTGTTCTGGTCAAGCCATAGCTGCTTTATTTGCGGTACTTCCTGATTTGTAGCCGCTCATCTCGGCTAATGCTTGGTTCACAAGGGATAGGTGTTGATTCACTTGGGCTAATCCTATCATTAGTTTAGAGAGGATGGAAGTGTTTCGAGTTTGGGGCAAGCTATACGGCAGCAACCATCTTTTATATATATATATATATATATATATATATATATATATATATATATATATAGTATAATTACTTGGGACACCATGGCGCCTGAGCACCATGATCTAAAAAGGATATTTTTCCTATGTATTTTCATGCGAATTTTTTTGAAATTTTTAGGATGCTGAGTTTAACCAGTTTACTAACTAGTTCAAACAAGTTTGAACTGAAACTCAAACTATAGTTTCCCTTTTTGATGATAGTTTGGTTGTAGGTATGTGCTGATTTTATATATAAATCAGCAAAGCATGTGATCCAAACTCGTTCAAAATCTTTGAATTCGAGTATATTTTTTCAAAGGTATGTGTTTCATTTGAATTATTATAGATAGGTATATACCTTAAAACTGAAATTTCTAAAAATTATACTCGAATATGGCTTGAATTTGCGCATTTGAAATCATGGTGTCCAGGCACCATGGTGCCCCATTCCGGCTTCCTATATATATATATATGTATATATATATATATATATATATATATGTATATATATATATATACACGTATATATACATATATACACGTATGTATACATGTATATATAATATATATGTATATATATATATATATATATATATATATATACATACTAGTGAAGTGCTCGTGCGTTGCTACGCAAATTCTCAAACACAACTTTGTTAAGAAAAGTTTTTTAAAGCAACAGCTAAGTTGGTTGATGAGAAAGACATGTATGAAGCGAACTTGTTAGCTACTTAAGAGTGCTTCAAATTATCAGTTAATCATTCATGCTAGTATAATTTTAAAAAGCCTCAACATGATAGTACAACGGCAACTTTAAAGAATTTGGTCTTTTTTTTCTCCTCCCCTTTTGTCTCGGGTGCAGTCTTTTGTACCTTGTAACTTTAAACTTTGTTTTCTATCCTCATAATTTAATCACAGTTTTAGCTGTCTTAAAAAAAAGAGAAGTAGTTATCCATGCATGCGACACTAACTAATTAGACGCATCACAAAATAAAGGCGAGCACTAGGAGTCGGACGTCCGATCCTGTGTGTTTTTTTCGGACGCGTCGGTGCAATATTTTTTTTCATTCTTGCAACATTTTTTTTCATCTATACAATTTTTTTTGCGTGAACATTTCTATTGTTATCGAAGGAAAATGTTGCACGCGTAGCAAAAAATGTTTCACGCGTAGCCCAGATGCCTCAAAAAATGTTTCATGTTGGTGGAGGTGGTAGACACCACACCAGTGACGGATCTAAAGACTTTTTATAGGGGTGCATAATTTATACATACAACTTTATAGTTTTGTATAATAATTTTGTAAAATTATAAATCTAATATATATAATTGAAATTTGCTAAAAGTACAATACAAATAATTCTAAAGTCTTAAAAATCACAAACTATCAAAATTGAAACCAATTCAATCAGCAAATTTAATATATTAAAAAGATAAACTTATAGCGTTTTTCAAATTTTTTTGAGATGTCGGAACATATGCCCGGTAAACCTCATCATAAAATTGTCAAACCATCCCATCATTACTCCCTCCGTTGATAAATATAGGGCCTATAGTTTGAATGATCTTGTTGAAAAATATAAGGTGTGCACGTAGATTTAATGAGTCTTTCCACGTATACCCTTATTTATTCTCTCTCAACCATATGCATTTATTCATTAACACCTACACAAAGTATTATCTCTCATCTTCCAAGACAATTAAGAGGGATATATAAGTCATTTCCTCTCATATTTTCCTCAATTTCATCGCAACCTTAATCCTTGTGCCAAGTCAAAATACGCTTTATATTTATCAACGGAGGGAGTACTTCGTTAGCACAACATTCCATTTCCCCATTAAGTCTTCATGCAATAGAAAATCTGAAGAGACGCCTCAAAATGCTCCCCCACCCTAACAGGCAATCAACCTGCTAAAATCTGCAGGGTGTTCAAACCATTTTGATTCCTGGCGACAAGAAAATTTGCAGTCTACTAAATGGCATTAATTAACATCCACCTGATGCACTGGGTGGTGATTTCTACTTGTTTTACCTGATTAGTTCTCAAAACAATTCAATGATGTGGTTCATTTTTGAAGAAACATACTGATTGATACGGTCAGTCATGAGTTTGGATTTTGAAGTCGGTGGCGATGTTCTGGTTTGCATCTGTAAGATTAAAGCCGAGAGAACTACCTGATTGCTAATGGATGGTAATCCTGCTACTGTTCTTTTTTGTAATGGTTCTGCTCCTTGCTAACGAAAAGAGAACTACTTAATTGACGAACATATTGTCTATTTTCTGCTTCCGTTCTTCTTCTTCTTCTTTTTTTTAATGTCACAAAACATTCAGTCAATTTTCGGTAAATTTTTGTTGGTAATCTTTTTTAAATTCATTTTTAAAAATTTTAGGACAAAATTTTACTGAAATACCCGGTAACCGATTACTAGATATCACAATGACCTTTTTTTGTGGGAAAACGATATGGTTTTTGCTGTTGTCATCTGTTGGAGCACACGTGGAGCAGCCTATCAAGGATAAGCTTGTACTCGCTCCGGTATAAAAAAAAAATTTGTCACTTGTAGCCTCAAAAAATTTTTTTTTTTAAGAACAAGCTCTGGTACGATTTCTTTTTTGTTTGCAAATTTGGCCCATTGGTCCACAAATACCGTACACAAGAAGCGCGACATTTAGAGAGCAGCGTACTGGGAGCGCAGCATTGCCATGACACCACACGTGACAAAGCTGCACCTTCACTCAGCGTCATTCCAAAATTAAAAAGATAATACCGCGGTATTGTAGCGCTGCATTGGGAGAGGTCTTTTTTTTTTAATTTTGGATCCGCTGAGTGGAGGCACTGTATTTATTGCCGGTGGCGCACGGCATTAGGTAATTCCGTCCTGCGGTTGTACGGCATTCGGTTTTTTGCCACGTGTCACCTCGTGGTTATTTCCGTGCTCCCTGTATGTGGGATTTGTATTTTCTGCGCTCTCTATGCGCGGGATTTGTATTTTCCGTGCTCCCCGTGCACGGGATTTACGGGCAAGGGGTCATATTTGCAAAAAAATATCGCACGGGCTAGTTTTAGGAAAAATATATTTTTAGGGCTACAATAGTGAAAAGAATTATTTTTTTCCAGAACTAGCCCTGTGCGATTTTTTTTAAATATGGCCCCTCGCCCGTAAATCCCACACACAGTGAGTGCAGAAAATATAAATTCCATGTACGAGGAGCGCGGAAATAATCATAAGGCAACATGTGGCGAAAAACAAATGTCACGCAACCGCAGAGAGGAATTACCTAATGTCGCGCGCCACCGGCGATAAATACCGTGCCTTCACTTAGTGGATCCAAAATAATGAAAAAGACCACGCTATAGAATCGTGGTACTGTAGCAATGCAGCGCTACAATATCGTTGTATTTTTTTTAATTTTGGAATGTTGCTGAGTGAAGGCGCGGCATGGCCATGTGTCGCGTCGTGATAATGCCACGCTCCCCTTGTGTTCCATATCTAAATGCCGCGCTGCCCGTACACGGTATTTAAGAGCCAGGAGACCAAATTTGCAAAAAAAAATCACGCAGAAGTTAGTTCTGAAAAAAATAATTTTTAGGGGCTACAACAGAGAGGAGTTCGGAGTGTTGTTTAGGACATTGACACGGTCTCTAAAATACAACTTTAACCACTAATTTTTATTGTAATATATTTATAAAACTCAACAAAATTGTAATATTATGAAAATACTTTTGTGACAAATCTACACATACCATTTTTTATGTATCCAATTTAAATATATATAAAGATATTGATATTCAAAATTTCAAATCTTTAATTGCAAATATATTCAAAACGATATGTATTTAGCCTAAGCGTCTATGTGTCCATGTTTACCCGTGATTCTCAGTAATTACTCCCTATTCCTTTCTATTCCTGTTCTGTGTTGAGATGACATAGTGCCATCAAAATTAAGTGGCAGACAGTAATTAAGTTCAATCACCTTTGTTTTGTGCAGTTCATCTGTTAGGGCAGCCCCAACCCTCCACCTCAGCTGGTATCTATAGAATTAATTACACTGCCAACTAAGCAAAAGTCTGATGTGGCATAGAAATTAAGAAAGGGAGAGAAGAAAAAACAAAGAAACTGTGTCTCATGCAAGAAACTGAGTTGGCACGGATACCAAGATAGAAGAGACAATAAAAATCGGCGTTGGGTTTGTGGTACATGCATGAAGTCATTAAATTTTACTCTATAGCTATGTTTGTAGTACATGTATGAAGTCATTAAATTTTACTCTATAGAAACTGCTCATGGAAACTATGCATTGGAGAGACTAGGTCTTAAGAGATATTTATTGCTCTCTCCCCTCTAGACACTGCTCATGGAAATTATGGGTTGGGATTGCCCTTAGACGTTAGTTTCTCCAACTATATATGAATTTTGGTAGTTGAGAGTTATTGCCCAAATCCAACAAAATTATTCCCTTACTTCAAACTCTGGAAACTATGTATTGGAGAGACTAGGTCTTAAGAGATATTTATTACTCTCTCTCCCCTTTAAACACTGCTCATGGAAACTATGGATTGGGATTGCCCTTAGACGTTAGTTTCTCCAACTATATATGGATTTTGGTAGTTGAGAGTTATTGCCCAAATCCAACAAAATTATTCGGATTTTGGTAGTTGAGAGTTATTGCCTAAATCCAACAAAATTATTCCCTTACTTCAAACTCCGCAGAAACCCCTGGACCTACTTTTCCTAAATAATTGTTAAGAAACCCTAATAGCCCATTGGAAGGCCCATGTGGTCCCTTAGCCAAAACCCTGGATGAGCGCTATAAAAGGAGGAGGGGTTCCCCCTAATGTACATGCAATCAAAAGCAATAAAGAGTTAAAATCGCCGCTCCCATATACTGTGTCTCTCTCTCTCGTTTCTCCAATTCGGATCTGTTCGGGAACCCCGGACTATTCGATAGCGAGGTTCCTTAACACGTTATCGACACGAGCTCTACCGAGATCGATTGAAAAGGTAAGAAAAGGTGGGAATCGACGATTGAATCTAATCATTGTCGTTTCTATGCATGCATCTAACCTCACGATCTAGTCTCGTCCGTCACGTGGCAAGAAGCTACACGACATAATGCTACGGTACAAGAACCCACTGCTCATCCGAAAAGGGAGAAACAATAGAATGGCGCTCAAGCGCCGCCACCTCGATTTCGCACCAAGAGCGAGTCGTCTCATCGGCGGGCATGCACGGCCGCCGGCCGTCGCCGCGGCGTTCGGCTCGCGACCACGCGATCGCCCATCAAGCTACTTGTTGGCACACTCGCCGGCGCCCTCATTGCCACACCACCAAGACGCATGAAGTCGCGCGCCCTCATCGCCACGCTCCGCCGCGCGTATGAAGCGCGCAGTGTCGCCGGCCGGCCGCCAAAGCGCGCCTCGCTAGGACACGCCAGACGGTTCGGCCGTCGGCTCGGCCCAGCGCAGCCCGCAACCCGCCTGGCGCGCCTGGCGCTTGCAACGCAGAAGACGGCGCCTCCCGCCATCACCCGCCGCACGCGCCTCCGCCCTCGGTATCGCCGCTCAAGTCCGTAGACGGCCGGACTGAAGTCGCCGCTGGCACCGCCGAGGCAAGCCCGGCCCGGTCGGTTCGCGCTGCGGCGTCGCCGCCAAGGCCACGCCCGATCGCCGTGCTTTGGCCCCGCGCCGTCACCTTGACCCTCGCGCCGCAGCCTGCGATCGCCTGCGCCGCCGCCCGGCTCGCGCCCGCCTCGGCGCTCGACTTCGCCGCCGCGCCGCCCGGGCACGCACGCCATTGCCCGGCTTGCAACCAAATCCGGCCCGGCGTTCGGCAAGAAGTCGCTTTTCGGCTCCGGCCAGCCGCGCGATCATCGCCGACCCCGGCTGCGGCGCCGCGCCTCAGCCACGTGCCCGGCTCCCGACGTGCGCGCGCGCGCCGCCGTCGTTGCCGCCGTGCCGTCGCTGAAGTGGCGTCGCGCGAGCCATCGCCCTTGCTCGCCGCGACCACCACGCCGGTGGCCCCGGCCTGACGCCCGTCGCCGCACCGAAGCGGCGCGACGCCCACCGCCATCGTCGCACCCGGCCTCGCAGCGTCGGCGTCGGCTGGCCGATCGCAGAGCCGTCGTCGGCCGGTCGCAGCAAAGCGGGCGACGCAGAGAGGGCGGCGCAAGCAAGGCGACGCGAGGAAAAAGGAGGGCGCGTGTGGGAAGCGAGAGGCACCAAGAAAAAATGTGGAAAACGGCGGCGCGTAGAAGGGCAAGGGTGTGCCCTAGCCTGCGCGCATCTTTATGGGCCGGCAAGGCCCATCCGGCCGTTTGGCCGAGAAAAAAAAAAGAAAAAGAAAGGAGAAGAAAAAGAAGAAAGAAAAGAGAAAAAAAAATTGCAGAAAATTTTGAAAAATTGCCAGAAAATCAAGAAGATTTATTTGGCTCTGTTTTTAATTTTTCTTGCTCTATTTCTCTGTTTTATGAATTTTCTTTATGAATTTGAATCCGTTGCTTTATTTAATATATTGCAATGCATATGAATTTATTTTCTGTACTTTATGCTTATTGCAACCATTTTCTATTAGATTACACGCAGTAATCTAATGTCGGAATTTTGAAATCATGAAGATGTCCGGCATCGTGAATCGTGAGTTTGAAGAAGCGGCCCGCTGCAGTCGAACTACCTCACTTGGGCATCGGACGTGAAGATCGTTCTTGGGGCAAGAAGCTCCGTCATCGCGATTGGTCTAGGGTCCTTGCAGACTTGAAACCTACCGTCGAGCGTAACGATCAAAGCCTTGCACGTAATTTGTACTAATCTCTCCTATGTGGCAAGAAGATCACCGATGAGGAGAAGATTGAGAAAACTCTCTCTACCTTCCACCTAAATGCTATCCAGAGTGCACGCAGCTATCGTCAGGACGCATACAAGGAGTATAGCGAACTGATTGATGTAATGCAAGTTGCGGAATCGCGAGACGATGTTCTACGCAAGAACCATGTCTCACGACCACTGGAAGGGCACCGCACAGGTTAATGCCAATAGCTATAAGGTGAGAAAGCCCATTCATAGAAAGAAGGGCGGCGCAGGTGAAAAGAGAAATTTGAGGCCAAAGGAAAGTCAAAGCCCGCTAATGCATGAATCGCATTATTTTTTTTAGATTATGGTTGTTAGCATTTTCTTTGAATAATGAATAGTAAGCTCTAGAAGAGCATACTTCTCTCATGAATATATATGCAATTTATTCTTTATCCCAGTATTCTTTCATTTACAAGCAATATTTGAATTATAATGCCTCTGTTTGATTAGAATTATATTTCTTTTATCTAAAAATCGTAGCGCCCAAATATGCATTGTTGATAGTGGCACAACAAATACCATCTTAAGAGAGTCTAAGTATTTCCAGTCGATCACGAAGAACGCTGGAAAGATTACTACGATCGCAGGAAGCGACTCATATGTAATCGGCTCAGGAAGAGCCACAATTATATTGCCTATGGGTACAACTTTGGTAATTGAAGAAGCCCTTTTGTACCCTGAATCAACACGCACTCTCTTAAGTTTCAAAGACATCCGCACCAATGGTTTTCACGTAGAAACCAATGAAGAAAATGGCAAAGAATACTTGTGCATTGTGAAGCACGCGGTATGTGGAAAAATGGTATTAGAAAATGTCCTCATATGAATCTGGGTTGCACTACACGAATATCCATGCACCAAGTGTATACTTCCTTGAAGACATTTTTAGAAGCTCTATATTATTTTCTTTATGGCATGGTAGATTAGGTCATCTGGTCTTAGAATGATGAGAAATATAGTGAACAACTCACGAGGTCATGGCATTAATGTTAAAAATTTCCGAATCATGAAGATTTTGTGTGCCTGCATGTGCCACCGGAAATTAATAACTATACCCTCTGTCATGAAAGTGCAAAGTGAAATCCTGTATTCTGGAACGCATCCGGGGATATTTGCGGTCCGATTCAACCTGTCTGGCCGTTTCGATACTTTATAGTGCTCATCGATGCTTCCTCGAAATGGTCGCATATATGCTTGTTGTCAACAAGAAACCATGCTTTTGCAAACCGATCTCGCAGATCATAAGAATTAAGAATGCTTTCCCGATCATCGCGTGAAGTCCATTAGAATGGACAATGCCGAGAATTTACTTCAAAGGCATTTGATGATTATTGCACCGCAACAGAGGATAGCGCTTGAGCACTCCATCGCACGTCCATACGCGAGAATGGACTAGCGAAGCACTAATAAAGAGAATTAAGTTCATTGCCGGACCGTTTTGCGAGTTGTAACTTGCCCAACACTTGTTGGGGACACGCATCGATCCGCACGCAGCAAAGACTTATAGATTTCGCACCATCGGCCTACAACATCCATTCTCCTATGCGGCTTGTGCACGGATCATCCCAAGATCTCCCATCTTAGAAAATTTGGGTGTATGGTATATGTACCTATACCACCCCTCGTGGATCGCAATGGGCCCTCTTCGCAAGTCCGGATATACGTTGGTTATGTGAGTGCATCCATAATCGGTATTTGGAACCCATGATCGAGACTTGCATACTGACCCGATTCACTGATTGCATCTTTGACGAGGATCGTTTCCGTCATTAGGGAGGAAATCAACCTTTGGATGAAAAATGCCGGAAATCATATGGCATTCCTTTGGGATCCCCGCACATGACCCCGCACTAATGAAGCAAATCAGAAGTCCGAAGATAATTGATTTGCGAATTTAGCAAATGAACTGCTGATCATTTTGTGATCGAAGGCGTGGTTAAGTCGCATGTACCAGCAAGAAATGCACCGAGAGGGTGGAAATACCAAAGAAAATAGAAGGTATCCTCACTGTTCAGAGGCCTCAAAGAAAAGAACAGAAACCTGGCTCCTCAAACCCAAAGTACCCGGAGGCGTCCCGAGAAAAGCAAGCGAGAGGACTTACCACAACCAATCACGAAAATGCCCCAAGGAAAGAAGGGAGCGGTTGAGACTGCACTGGAAAGAAGCCAACGGAAAAGTCAATTCGGACTTGAATCTTCCATCAAGGAAGCCGCGGAAATAATGTGTGCGCACACATAGGCGATGAAAAGCTAAAGGAACTTGCTCTGCGATAGGGAAAAGCGTGAAGAGCAAGTAGAAGTGCATGAAGCACCCCATGAAGAAATGGCCATAAACTTTGTAATAACGGAGAATCCTGAATAGAGCAATACCAACATTGATGCATACTTTGCAAAGAAGATTGCCTCGATCATTGATCATGATCCCGAGCTCGCATCTCTCGCAGAGTGCAAGAAAAGGCTAGATTGGGAAGAATGGAAAAAGGCAATCAACTGCAGAGTTAGTCTCTCGAACAAGAGAGAGGTGTTTGTTCAGATGCCGCACACCTCCCCATATAAACCCGTGAGGTCACAAATGGGTCTTTGTTGGAAGAGAAATGAAAACAACGGTTGTAAGGTACAAAGCAAGGCTTGTAGCTCAAGGTTTCACTCAACGTCCCGGAGTTGATTATGAAGAAACCTATTCTCCAGTCATGGGAGGAATTACCTTTAGATATTTGATCTCAATGGCGATCAACTTGAAGTTGAGAATGAAGCTAATGGATGTCGTCACAAAGATATTTGTATGGAAACTTGGATTCGGAGATATACATGAAAGTACAGGAAGGAATTCCTATCCCGAACCAAGATGGAGCAAATAGAAACACATGCAAATGTGAAATTGGAGAAATCACCTATGGGTCAAGCGATCGGGAAGAATGTGGTACAATCGCTGAGTGACTTTCTCTGCAAGAAAGGCTACACAAACAATGAAGATTGTCCATGTGTGTTTATACAATGATCCCGAATGGATTCTGTATAATCTCCGTCTATGTAGATGACTTGAACATCATTGGGACGGATGAAGAAATTGAAGAGGCATGCTCATACTTGAAGTCTGAGTTTGAAATGAAAGATTTGGGTAAAATCAAGTTTTGTTTAGGCTTGCAGCTTGAACATGTCCAAGGAGGAATCTTGGTACATCAATCAACCTACACACAGAAAGTGTTGGAAAGGTTTGGTTTTGAAAAGTCATATCCTGCAAAGACTCCAATGGTCGGAAGGTCATTCCAAGTAGACCTAGACCCATACAGACCTAGAGAAGAGGGGGAGGAAGTCCTGGGAGCAGAATTCCCGTATCTGAGTGCAATTGGAGCGCTCATGTACCTTGCGAATAGCACTAGGCCGGACATTGCATTAGTGAATTTGCTAGCTCGATGCGAGGCAGAACCCACCAAAAGGCATTGGAAAGGGATCAAGGACATCTTCCGCTACCTCCAAGGAAGCAAAGACCTCGGCCATTCTTTAGAAGAAATAATGAATTGAATTTGGTTGGCTATGCCGATCTTTGGTATTTATCATACCCGCATCTCGGCAAGTCCCAAACCGCTATGTTTTCCTATGTGGAGGAACAGCAATTTCTTGGAAGTCGTCTAAGCGGACTCTTGTCTCGGCGTCGACAAACCACTCGGAAATCATCGCTTTGTATGAAGCATCTCGTGAATGTGCATGGCTCGGAAGAATGGTTCACCACATCCGTAAGTCATGTGGTTTGAACATTGAGCAAACTCCCACGATAATCTATGAAGATAATGCGACTTGTGTTGCCCAAGCACAAATGGGTTATGTGAAGAGCAATCTCACGAAGCATATCAACCCCAAGTTCTTCTATGCTCACGAATTGCATAAGATGAACGAGATCAAGATATTGCATACTAAGTCATGTGAAAATCTTGCAGATTTGTTCACTAAATCACTCCCAGCATCTACCTTTGAAAGGTGCGTGAAAGGAATTGGGATGATGAGACTTAGAAGTGCAGATTTCAGGGGGAGATATGTCACATACTCCCACATGAATCCTGAGCATGAATTATGAATACCCAACATAAATCTCGAAGATTAGCAATTGAAGTTGGGTGAATTGTACTCTTTTTCCTTAGCAAGTTTTTCATGAAGTTTTCTTGCATAAGGTTTTTAACGAGGCAATTAGTGCAACATAGTAAAGCGTATGCTATGTACTCTTTCTCCAAGTATTTTTCCCACCGGGTTTTTCCGAGTTTTAATGAGGCATATGCATCTCATGGCAAAAGGCCCAAGGGAGTGTTAAGAAACCCTAATAGCCCATTGGAAGGCCCATGTGGTCCTTGCCAAAACCCCGATGATGAGCTATAAAAGGAGGAGGGGTCCCCTAATGTACATGCAATCAAAAGCAATAAAGAGTTCCGTCGTCGCTCCCATATACCGTGTCTCTCTCTCTTTCTGTTCTCCAATTCAGATCTGTTCGGGAACCCCGGACTATTCGATAGCGAGGTTCCTTAACAATAATATCGCAGGGCCCAGTGTTGAGTGTGCCGGCTTAGCCCAGCCGGGAAAGGGTGCAACGACAGGTGTGCGCGTGTGAAAGAAAGAAGCGGTCCAAGGAGGCGTCCCGTCCGCTGAGAGATGGAGTCCACCGCCGCCGTCTGCGACGGCGACGGCGACGGCGACGCAGCGTCCGCGAGGGGAGCGGGAGCTGGGCGGTGGGCGGTGGGCGCGGTCTGCGGGGGGCTGGTGTACTACCACTGCGCAGTGCGGCGGGCGAGCGTGGTATCCCTCGCCGCCGACGTGTTCCTCGTCCTTCTCTGCTCCCTCTCCATCCTTGGCCTCCTCTTTCGCCACCTCCACATCTCGTGAGCGCCCTTCTTTCACCCACATCTCGTCCTCTTGTTGCCTCCGCTTTGCTTCAATTGCAGCAATTTTGTGTTCTTGGGTTGGTGTTTCCTTTTTCCTGTTTCTTGGTGGATATGATGCTTATGGTCCGATGGGCAATGGTCCGTCCAGTATTCTTGATTTTTCTTTAATTTTCTATTTTGACAAGGGAAAACAGTAGGAGAGGCTCCTACTGTGATAGAATTAGAACTTTTGAAATAAAAGCGCAGTGCCAAGCTGGGAGAAACATAGAGAAGGTATTCTTGATTTCTTGGCTCATAATACTAGGCAAAGTAGCAAATGATGTTGGCAGTAGTTGCTGATTGCTCTAAACTGGCGATGATTTCAATTTGCTAAAGAAGGCGCAACTTTAGATTATGCTTAGGTGGATCCTTGACATGTCATTGGGACTAAGAACTGGCTCAGGCTCGTAATTAATGCATTTTCAATTGTAAAGGCAGAGGGGAAACGGGAAAAGTAAAGAGTAGTGATTCAACTATAGATCCCCAATTTTAGGGATTTTTGGAAAAGGTTATTGGTATAAACTAGGCCATAGAAGGTTATTTGCTTCTTGGTGGAAATGGACTCGAAATGTTTCATTTCCCTTTTGCGTGGTAGGTTCAGTAGTAGCAACTTACTTGTTGTGCAGAAATCAACTTGAAATGCCTGGAGTAAAGAAGACACAAATTAAATGCCTGGAGTAAAGAAGACACAAAATAAAAGTCCTAACAACAACAACAACCAAGCCTTTTGTCCTAAATAAGTTAGGATATGCTAAGAATGAAACCCAATCAAAGTCAATAAAATTCCTAAACCTTCGATATCATAGTTCCGGTATATGGATCACTAACTTCCATACACTCCTATCCAACTTGGCTCTTTGAATACATAATAATCCTTAAGAGCTCTATTAACTGCTGCTTCCTACACTAGTCTTAGTCAACCTCATGTCTCTTCTTGGACAAGCTTTTCTTCAATTGGTGCTACCCCAAACCTATCATGTATATCATTATTATGGATTCGATCTCGCCTTGTATAAGCACAAATCCACTGCAACATCCGCATCTCTGCTACACTCATCTTCTATACATGTTGTCTTTTTGTCGCCCAATATTCCGCTCCATACAACATCACAGATTTGATTGCCGTCCTATATAACTTATTTTTTAACTTTTGAGGGACTTTTCTATCATATAGGACACCAGATATTTGGTGTCATTTCACCCACCCTACTTCTATCCTATGGCTCACATCTTCATCAATCTTGCCGCCACTCTGTAGCATCGATTCCAAATATCGAAAAGTTTCCTTCCTAGGCATTGTTAGACAATATCCTAGTTGCCTTATATACAGATTGCTAGCCTTGTATAGATATTGCCATATATAGGCTTTCCTTTTATACCCTCATGTACATGTATATATACTGGTCCATTGGCCTCATATTCAATACAAGTGCTATTCAAAACATGGTATCAGAGCAAGGTTCGGGTTAAGGATATTCTTACTGGCGTTGCACTTGCGCTCTCCCGAACCCTCCTCCTTCTCCGGCTTTGCTTCGCCGGTTTTATTGGCCATCTTGGCTCTCACCATCCGTCGTCCTAGCCGTCGCCAGGGCGTCCTCCGCTTCATCGATCGCTCGAGGGCAGAGCCTGAGCAGATCAATCTCGCCTGACGTCTTGTTGTTCGAGACCAGCCGCTCGTCCTCCGCTTCGGCCACCTTGGCTTGCGAGGCCGGCCGCTCATCCTCCTCTTCGGCCCACGAGGCCAGCTGCTCGTCTTCCTCTTCGGCCATCCTCTGCCTGTGAGGCCGCCGCCGACCCTCCACTCCGCCGCACCGAGGGCTGAGCCCGACTGTCGATCGGCGCTCCGCCTGATGCTCGGTCGGTTGTCTCCTCTCCCGGCTCTGCTGCTCCGACCAAGATCTCGGCCATCGGCCGTCTAGTAGTTCTGCTCGGCCAGCCGATTGGTCGTCCGCCATCTCCCGGACACCGCCGTTGCTCCCATGCGTGTTTCTGTTTCTACACTAACTCATCTTTTATCTGAAAGTACAGGTGCTATTAGCCTATGTATTACCGATACGTGATACCGGTATGGCGATACCGGTACAGCGATACGCAATTTTTCAAAAACAAGAATCCGGTGATACGACGAGTATATATGTATTAAAAATTAAAAAAATGTAAATAGGACAATAATTAGTTGATTACCGTAATAGGCATTCTGATCTTGCATTTCCTCCTAAATGACCACTAATTTTTTCAATATTTCTAACATGCTTCCATAGAGGAAGTCTAGCATTCTCATTTTGTGAACCAACTGCAAACAAATTCACACTACCATTGCCACTACCAGTTCCTTGCAGATTTGGAATTTGAGAGCTTTCATTTGCCATCCCTAAACAAAAGGGGGCTGCTGAGGGAGAGATAGATTTTTAGGGTTAGGTTTCATGGGCTAGAAAGTTTTTTTTGTTTGGGCTTTGTGTTATGGGCTTGGAAGTATCGGGGAGTATCGCAGAGTATCGGTGAAGGATCGGGATTTTTTATTAATTTTTTATGTTGAGTTTCCCCCATCCTTCTCGATCTGGTATCGGGGAGGATCGTGGAGGATCGGAGTATCTGATACCGGTATGGCACCTTCGTGAAGGATCGGTGATTCATAGCTATTAACATTGCTCAAGATCTAGTGAAGCATGAGCTCACCAAGCATATTGGTATTGATGCTACCTACATGCAGTCACAGGTACAGGATCAGGTTGTGGCTCTTCAGTATGTACCTTTAAAGCTTCAGTTGGCGGACTGCTTCACAAGACACAGACTAGAGCTCAACACAGTTTTTATCTCACCAAACTTAGTTTTGTTGATTCACCATGAGTTTGAGGGGGGTGTTAGATAGTATCCTAGTTGCCTTGTATAGATATTGCTAGTTGCGTTGTATACAGATTGTTAGCCTTGTATAGATATTGCCATATATAGACTTTCCTTTTATACCCTCATGTATATGTATATGTACTGGCTCATTGGCCTCATGTTCAATACATGTGCTATTCATAATAGGGACTACATTTTCGTCCAATCTAACATCTCCATCATCTATCATAGCACCGCTAAAAACACCTTATATACTTAGTTTTAGTCCTACTAATTCTAAAACCTTTTGATTCTAATGTCTTTCTCCACAACTCCAGTTTCCTATCAACATCTGCCCCACTCATTAATTAACGCCTTATCATCAACAAAAAACATACACCAAGGAATCTCTCCTTTTATGTCTCACATGACTTCGTCCGTCACTAGGGCAAAAATATAGGGGCCTAATGTTGACCCTTGACGTAGTCCTATCTTAGTAGGAAAGTCACATACTCTAACATTAATCACAACATCGTCATACATATCCTTGATTAGGGTAACATACTTTGTTGGGACTTTTTTCTTTTCAAGCGCCCACCGCATGGCCTTTCTTGGCACTTTGTCATAAGCTTTCTCCAAGTCGGTAAATACCATGTGTAGATCCTTCTTTTCCTCCTTATATCTCTCAATCAACAGTTGTGTCAAGAAAATCGCTGCTATGGTCAACCTTCTAGGCATTAGACCAAATTGGTTTTTTGTCACACTAGTCGCTCTTCTTAACCGATGCTCCAATTACTCGCTCCCAAACCTTCATTGTGTGGCTCATGGGCTTAGTTCCTTTATAATTAGTACAACTTTGAAATTCTCCTTTATTCTTGAAAATTTGCATTAATTTGCTTCCCACCACTCGTCAGGCATCTTGTTCGACCTAAAAATGCTATTAAATAATTTAGTAAGCCAAACGATCGCCACATATCCAAGGCATTGCCATGACTCCAAGGCATTGCCACGACTTGATAGGAATGTTATCAGGCCTGGATGTCTTACCTACTTCATCCTTTTTAAGGCCTCTCTTGCTTCAGACTTTTGAATTCTTCGAACAAACCGTCTATTGGTGTCGTCAAAAGCATCATCCAATTCAATCATACTATCCTCATTGTCTCATTGTACAACTTGTCGAAGTAGTCTCTACCTATTTTTGATCTCGTCGTCTTTCACCAGAAGTCTATTAGTGTCATCTTTGATGCATTTAACTTGGTTAAAATCTCTTGTCTTCCTTTCTCGAAGTTTAGCCATCTTTTAGATGCCCTTCTCACCCTCCTTTGTACCTAACTACTGATAAAGATCCTCATAAGCCTTGCTCTGTACCTCACTCACCGCTTTCTCTGTGTTCATTTTGGCTACTTTGTACTTCTGTACAGTGTCACCTCTCCTATCATGCTGCATGTGCTTGTAGCATACCTTCTTCTCCTTGATAGCCTTTTGCACTTCCTCGTTCCACTACCAAGTGTCTTTGGGTTCGCATCTAATCCCTCAGGTCACTCCACACACCTCTATAGCCACCTTCCTAATACGAGTTACCATCTCTGTCCACGTACTATTCGCGTCTTCTCCCACGTTCCATATCCCTTCCGCGATCATCCTCTCCATTAGTTTGCCCTTGTGACTTTGGTGACTTTAGCCGGTTGAGCCCGTATCCTAAATCGAAAGTCTACAACACACTCTCCAGGCATAACCTTACAATCTATGCATGCTCATTTGTCCTTATAAAAAGGACAAAATCAATCTGGCTAGAATGCTGACCATTGCTAAAGGCAACTAAATAGGATTGTCTCTTTCTAAAGAAAGTGTTAGCTATCATGAGGTCATAGACTATGACAAAGTTCAAGATATCTTCTCCTTCTTGGTTCCTATCACTATAACCAAAATCCCTATGCACCCTCTCAAACCCCCACTAGTTGTACCAACACGACCGTTGAAATTGTCTCCTAAGAAAAGCTTCTCATTGCTAGACACACTTCTAAACATGTCATCTAGATCTTCCCAAAATTACCTCTTAATGGCATCACTCAAAACTTACTTGTGGAGCATAAGTACTAATAACGTTCAAAACCAAGTCGTCAATGACTAGCTTTACTAGGATCTCACGTCGACAACTCCGCTCTCGAGGCTCTTATCGATTAAGATGCCCACTCCATTCATATACCATAACTTGAAACCAGTATTCTCCACTTCCTTCGCCTTCTGACTTGGCCATTTAGTTTCTTGAACTCACATGATATTTACATGTCTCCTAATTGTCATATCAACTAACTCTCTTAACCTAGCTGTTAAGGACCCTACATTCCAACTACTCTCCTCGATTAGCTTCCTTGCCCTCGCACTCGTCAAGTAAAGTGCATAGACCCCTGCGCATTTTCCACTACATCTAGGCAATGACGTAGCGCGTAACGTCCCGGCCCTTGCTCAGTTATCACCACACTCGGGTTCCGATATGGCGTGTCACTAAGAGAGTTAAGCTCCAACGAAAATCTCTTGGGTTTCATTCCATGAGATGGAGGCTGTTTTTATGTTGGCTCGCCAAGCCTATCATAACTAGTAGAAAACTACATTGGAAAAGTTTATGCTAGTATTAGCTTGCTTGCATATCGTGCCCTGGCGAGAGAATAACCCATTCCTGCGTTTGGAAATACTTCTGCACCAGTTATGTAGGATTGTACATAAATTGCAAAGGGCAGAAATCAATTTGAAATGCCTAGAGTGAAGAAGACACAAAGGCGCAAACTAAAAGACATGAAAAGAACTAAAAGATCATGAATTATACAGTGTCTTTAGCTGGCTTGCATTGTCATACCTGGCAATAAAATAACCCATTCCTGAGTTTGGAAATACTTCTTCAGCACTTCTATGTGATTCTCTGGTAACTTAGAGTGTACTTACTGGATTGAATAGAATGGCTTGCCATTTTTATTTTTTTCCAAATGGTATGAATATGCTTATACCCATCATGTGCATGCTTTTGTCAATTGTCATATTTCCAAAGGTCAGTCCAAAAAGAATGTGGCAACTATCCATCACCACCTCATCTGATCCACTTTCCTGAGGTATTTTTGCCAACAGAAAACTGCACGGAGCACTTCGAATTCACCATTGATATATTTCTGTCGGACTAATGCAGCATAACTAGCTGCTGGTGCTTTCTCCCTGCCAGCACTAAGTTTCCTATTGCTTCGTGAGATACTATATTCTCAAAGCAACAATAGTCCATAGTCACTAAGTTCTTGCACACTGTCCGTGGCATCATGTAGCTGGTGTGGAATAATAAATTATGTGCATTTAAGGACCTTCTCCCTCTAGACATTTCTACCTGCTAGTTGACTGAAATAAACTCCCACCTTATCATCCTCACCAACTTATGAGAGCAAACCAATTTATTGTTTGTTTGTATCTTCCTTGTTTAAGTTCCATCCGAGATGTATCAAGTACTCTCACGGCTAGAATTTTGCTCATGCTAGCAGCACTGCAACACAGATAAGCAAGTGGCAAGTGATTTTGTTTTGAAAAAGAGTGTTGCATTTATCTATTTTGGATGGTACAACGATGTTGTTGTTTTGGTAATAGGTTTGTTGGTTAGTACCATTTCTTTACCTGAATGATGGCAATGATATTGATGAGTTATAATGACTATTGCCATGCATTTTGGTTATGATTATGCAAATCTTTTCTTAGAAGCTATTTATGATTGGTCATTTGATATGGAAGTTCCTGTTACACTGCCTCATTTTTCTATGAAATTGTTTTGTCTGTAGGGTGCCTGTTGATCCTCTTGAATGGCAGATTTCTCAGGAGATGGCTAATAGTATAGTTGCATCATTGGCTAACACTGTTGGAGCTGCTGAGTCTGTATTGAGGGTGGCTGCAACTGGACATGACAAGAAGCTCTTTTTCAAGGTATTTCTAGAAACTTGAAATTTGATGTGCTATCTGAAGAATTTTTGAGAGAAATAAATAATCCCTTATTTTTTTGAATGAGTTTTGCATGTTATTAGCTGTTGCCTTTTGATATCTGCTCTTTTTTTTGTGGAAATTACAACTTTCTTATCATAGCGTGGTAGTAGGTGTGTTCACTTTGTCACGCCCATTCTCTTGCATGCACAAAGGAAAGAGAGAGAAGCTTTCCCTTCTGTCATTTTAACGCAGCTTGGTTGTTTGATTTGTCAGATATACATTCTAGGATCATGTTCTAGAAAAGAAATGTCAATACAATCCTATTTAATTCTAAAAGATTCGTACATATTGATTGGCTTACCGCGAACTACAACCTTGCAGGTGGTTTTCACTTTGTATTTTGTAGCAGCTTTGGGAAGGGTGGTGTCAGGCGATGCAGTTGCTTATGCTGGTAATTATACCATAAATTGTTTGTGTATGCTTGCCTTATATTTGTTGCGCAACACCTTTGGCACTAAAATAAATTATGACCTGCTCGACATCTTGTTGCCATGACCAGCGCTCTGCATCTTCTGCCTCTACATGTTTGCGCAAAGTACCGATCTGTTTGATCAGCTCCCTTCTTGGGTTCCTGTAGGAAGAGATTCTCTAGGCGGTGCTCAGGATACAACATGATCCCAACATGTACATTTGAATACTAGTTTTTCTGTATGTGACCCTGCAGGCCAATAGCTTGAAGTATGGCATCTGTGGCTTTGTTCAGCACTCACCTGGATGTGTTGCAGCTTTACCTGATGTTCAGTAACTGTGGTATCACCTCTGTATATCATGATATGTTGACAGCATTTTTATGTAATCACCCCAGTATGTTTTTGTCTAGCTCTTTGTAGACCTCACTGGTTTGGTTGCGAGTTGTAACGCGATGCTGTGTTTTGGTTGGCCATTTGCCATCGTTGTCACCATTGGCGAGTTGCAACAGCTACAATCGCTGTCATGGTCGTCGCGGCGTTCCAGCTAGGCGTGGCGAGCCTGGAGCACTTGGATGTCTTAGTGGCTGCATAGACAATGATTAGATGAGGAGAGAGAGGGAGAGCGGCCAGGATCTTGCCGCAGCGAGGGGGGAGAGGGTGGCAGTGCGGCGCTCCTTCGACGGTGAGTCAACGGTGGATCCCGAATCGACTAGCGGAGGTGGATTCCTGCCTCCTAGCGATGGAGGTGGTGGCGGAAGGCCTAGATGTTCTCGACGCACCCCCTCCAGTCGAGATGACCTGTCCTGACGTCTCCCTCCGACTGCCACGATAACTAGGCGACGCTGTGATAACTATGAGCGCTATAGCTAGCAATAGCTTTGCTATATGCTAGTTTGTAGTTAGCAATAGTTTCGTCATTCTATATATGTATCAATGGGCCAAAAAATTAGGTCTATTTTGAAAAGTAACATTACTAGAAAACTCAAATGTATTTTTTTATAAGCATGGACTATGAGAAAACCTACTAAAAGACTTTACCTCGTCCTTTTTCAATAATCTAGTATTCATATTTATTAGTGATTAAGTCCTTGTTAAGTATATTATGAAATAGTTATTAGTTAGTATTTGACATGTATAAGCATGTAAACTGATTTCGGACTTAACTCATGTTTTTATTATAAAATTATTAATACCTTCTAATGTATCATGGTTTTATGATTTGTTTGCAAATGACTTATATCATATACATATTTAATTTTCAAAAAAAATTAGTACTGAAAACACGATGAAGGATGACTTCCGTGATAGCTGCTGTAGCTTTTTTGGGACTTTATCATGAAACCACGAAAATTGTGATTTAAAACCTTGGTTTGGAACCATCACGTTTCATTATCTTAAAAAAAAAGGGGACCATCACATTTTGTAGTCAGTGGTGCAAAGATTGAGAGCCCGTTTGGATTGGAATTTTGGAGGGTAAGTACATTAATTTACGTTCCTATGGAGTGTCTACAATTTGTCCGTTGGGATCAAAGGAAGTGTCAACCCAGTTCCTCTGGAATATTGTAGGCAGCCAACGATCTCACAGGAAAATCAACTCGGAACTCTTGTTTCTCTATCCTTCACGTGGGCCCGAGGCAGATCCACTCGTCCAGCTCAACTGTCGCCACCGCAGCGAGCTCCGACGGTCGTTGCTACCGGTTCGAGATGTGAGGTGGCAGCCACGACATCAATGGTTGTGCCGCCACCACCGCAGCAAGCCTCGATGGTGGCCGCCGCAAACTTCGATGGCTGCCACTACTGCAAGCTTGGAGGAAGTGGGAGGAGGAAACGGCAGAGGAGATGAGGGAAGAGAGGACGCGTGCGGTGGAGGCCGGGAAGGATGCGCCGGCACGACGGAGGAGTCAAGGACGGGATGGGAACGATTAGAGAGAGATCTCTGTGTTTTGAGATCTGGATGAGATAAAGAACGAGAGACGGGGGCATATAGGGTGAAAATGGGGTAGACTTTGAAAACCTAAATTTTTTTACAGTTTTTATTAATTGTTGTAAAGAGTGTTTGATTTTGTTGCAACTTGTAATCTCAAAAATGTTGTTATAATTTTGACTTTATTAAAGCTTTTTTTGTTAATTGTTGCAAAAAGTATATTACATGGTGCAACGAAATCAAACACTCCTTGCAACAATTAATAAAAATACTACAACAAAATTTTCAAGTTTTCAACACCTACCCAGGGTTCACAAAATCGACGAAAATCACCCAAAAATCACGAAAATCAAGCGTATTGAGCCGATTCGATCTCTAAAACTGCTCGGTAAACAGGTGGAGTTCAAATGCAAATTCAAAAAAATTAAAACAAAATTATCAAAAAGTGTTAATAAGTTTTGAAAAAAATTATGAGGTCCTAAGGCAATGATAATGATGTTTTAAAATTTTTAGGTCATTATCAGACCTGTGTATTTTTTTACAATTCTACAGTGTTATTGTCTTTTTATATACTATTCTATTTTTGATTTTCTAGGGAAAATAAATGAAGTCTAATATTTTTGAACATTTTTGTGTGAGGTCCAGATTCAATGCTAATAATTCTAAAAATTTGCAAATGATTATCAGACTTGTGTATTTTTTAAATTCTAACAGTGCTACTATCTTTGTATATGCTTTTCTATTTTTGATTTTCTAGGGGCACTAAATGAAGTCTAATATTTATGAAATTTTACTACATGATCCATCGGAACTATTTATCATACCATTAAAATTTCAGAGCATGATCAAGCATGTAAATTTTTATAAAAATCTGACAGTGTCTCTATTCCTTTTCATTAATTACTATTTTTTATTTTTTAGAACCAATAAATGATTTCAAAATTTATTTAAATTTCTCTGAGATGTTTTATATATTAATTAGGATTTTTTTTCATTTTTTTGAATTTTAAAATTTCCTACGGTGTGTCAAAAATCTAATAAAATCGCTCAAAAATTGAAAATCAGTCGATTTTATTATTATTATTACATTATTTGACCGCTGAATTCAAACTTCTTCGATTTGTACTGATTTTTGAAAATAAAAAATCGTTCGATTTTTTGAACTCTGACCAACCCTATTTTTAACATATAAGCTACTGAAGAGGATAAAGGACAAAGGAACGAAGAAACAGTCCTTGTGTTTTAGGAATTTCTACGTTACGCCTCACTCGTTGACTCGCTCCTCACACGGCTCCTTTTCGTCTCCTACGCCTTCTCTCTCCTTTTTCTCTCTCACCTTCTCTGTACCAGGTTCAAAAAAATTGACGAAAATCGCTCGATTTTCATGATTTTCGCCCGTATCGTCACGGCTCGGCTTCTAAAACCGCTCGATAAACTGGTCAATTCAAAAAAAAAAAATTTAAAAAATTCAAAAATTCGAAAAAAATTATGCGGTGTAAATCGGTCGAAAATCGGTGGAAATCGCTCGATTTTTGAAGAAAATCGACGAAAATCGCTGAAAAAATCGACCACCAAATGAGGTCAACTAGTATGTCGATTTTCCATGGAAATCGGGAGATTTTCTATAGAAATGGTCGATTTTTGAATTTTTTTTTCAAAAAATTTGATTTTGAAACTCTACGATTTTTGACGATTTTTTTACCGATTTTCGGCTCGATATTTCCGATTTTCGCTTGAATTTCGCCAAATCGAAATTGTTAACCCTGCTCTGTACTCACACTCTCCAACACACGATGCTACATCCCACCAGAGCCCTTCATGCCTCCTGTGCTCGACCACTAATTCGAGGCGTCGCTTGAGGAAGGTCGTGGCCGAATTTGTCACCACTGTAGTTGGAACTCACCGGATAGCGCGAACCTTCAACTACAGCAAGCCAACGCCTCCTAGTCGTACAAACAAAAAGAGGACCGGTAAACCTCATCCCCACCAGATTTGAACACCAACGATGAGAGATTAGGATAACTGTCATTTCTTTGGCCAACCCACCACCACTTACTAGAAGCATGACACCACAACCAGTTAGCTTGATCTCCGCCACAATGGACTTCAACCATTTCACTTTTCATCATTCCCCTTCTTCCTCCTACCTAACCTCCTTATTCTGTGCCCAAAATCTCTTCCCTAATTCAACCTCTGTGAGCCGAAGTCTGAGCCTAATGTGCCGACGGCTACTGCAACCGCTACTCGTTGGCACCATATGTCGTGGATCCCCTTCCTTTGCACTGCAAACGATCTCACCACCATATAGCTAGCCCCAAATCGCCATGCTAGTGGCCGAAGGAGCCAAGGTGGAGGGCTATTGATGAGGATATCACTTCTTTAGATACACACAACTATCCTCCACAAGATGCTAGGCAAGGAACTATGACAAGGGCATGTGCATGACAATTAAATTATCAGGTGAACTCGTTTCTAGGAGTTTATAATTTTTCTATTGAGGATGTATTGCTACATAATTCATTTGATGTTATTCTACTCAGGAACCAAGGTGAGGTGAGCGGCATTACTAATACAACAAGCCCAAACCGACTCTGTTTCAATTCCAGACCAATTCAGAGTCAGCCTGACAGTCCTGAGTAAAATGATCATAACTTTCACATACGGAGTCCGTTTGAGGCATTCAAGTACTCAAATTGAAAAGGTCAACGAGACCTTTCCAGTGGATCTATCCTCACATTCAGATTCATTGTATGCACATCACAATCATCAAAGGAAAGTGCTGCACCACCTATTGGGCCAACTTGGGCCTTGTAATAGAGTTGGAATCCGACTCCACTTGTGTATGCGCCCCCTCCCTCCTGTTGGAGCACGTCGGCGGCTCCCCTTTATATCTTTTGTGGCGTCACTTTTAGGATTTAGGCTTGTTTAGATTGGTTTTTCATTCAAAAAAACATCAGTTGTGTACTTGTGTCAACTAGACCAACTACGGCAACTTCAGGCCTCGCCATTAGTCAATAAAACTTTATATTTCATCCTTCAATTCAGATTGCACTTGTTTCTTTCTTGCTTGATTCTCGATTGCTTGCAGGAAAGATCAACTGTGTTGGGCATGGTTGATAACGACAAAGGGTGTAGTGTAGCAATTGTAGGACGGACTTGGTCGTCTCAGTCAAATAGCCTTATAGTCAACGTCACATCGATCAATCGTAGTTATCATTCTCATCGGAAAATCGGGCCAAACTATTTTTCATCAGCTATCACCCCCAAATTGTCTTGTAGAAGAACCAAGGCGGCAGGTCGTGATCGTGTGGGAGCAGATACAAGGCCTTAGGTAGGATGTTGTCTCTTCCTCTGTCGAGGTCGGCTTGTTGCTGCTCGTTGTGCACTCTTCTCCTTTGGTAAGTTTTTGCTGTGGGCATTTCTTGGAAATGTTGCAATATAATTTCTTAGTTGTTGTATGAAGTGTTTAATTTTGTTGCAACTTGTTTTCTAAAATTTTGTTGTGGTAGATTTGACCAGACATCGCCTTCTCCTTTGTGGTTGTCCGAATGTTGCAACAAGTCGAATTGTTGAAGTAGGTCTTTTTCCATGTTGCAATACCTCTTCTAAGCTGTCAGTAGTTCTTCCAATCGGTTGTTTCATTTGTTGCAAGATATTTTATTTTTGTTGGGAATAGTTTCTTGTATTGTTGCACAAATAGTTCTTATTTATTTCAAAAACATGGGTTTATATTTTGTGTTTGTTACATGTACACGAGGTGAATTTTTTTGCAAGCCAAGTAACTTCTTGTTGAGTTTCACGAACTTTTGTTTCGTAGGATCTTACAGTTGAGATCAATCATCTTAAGTGAGATCCGACGGCGAGAAGCTCATGATGGAAGTGCTCCCATGGTATGTCCGGGCGCTAGTCGCTCCCTCGTGTTTTCCTCTCTCTTTTTTCCTGACATCACCTTTTCTACTTTAATTAGTTAACAACATGGGACAATCTGTTAATGTCTTACGAATGAAAAAATAGTGGCCATTTAATCTAAACAAATGAGATTACAAATTCATGTATTCTTTCTACTCCTGCGTTCCAAACAGTAAGTCCTTTAACTTTTCTCTGGTTTTCAATTATCTGTTTTGCACGTCAATTCATTTTCTATTATTGTGTTTTTTCTTTTCAATTCCTATGTTTTCATGGTAGGGTTTTAACGGCAAGCTAGTTCCTGTTGTGCTGGTTTGGTTGGGTTGTGCCATGGCATCTGGTGTTGATGGTGTAGTTTTGTCTTTCAAAAGTTATACAGATCCTAGAATTAATTAATAGGCTCAGCTCGTGTCAAACTAATGGCCGGTAATGTTTGGCACATGCGCAACTTTGTCTTTAGGAATGGTTTTGCGGGTTCGCTAAGTGTCTGATTTATTTTTTGATAAACCTAAGTCGATGTTTTTGTCTTTGATTAGCTTTGAGGTATGTTTCTTATTCTAGATTAATCCAAGTGGTTCAAATCATGAATTGTAATTAAGAAAGCTTAAGTCCGCTTCGAAATAGACATCGCCTTGTTTTTCTCTACTACTTCTAATTACCAGTTGGTGGCGGCGGTCCGTTCTTCACCCCTACCCCCTACCCCACACCCCCACCCCACCGACAACACACCCCACTGATCTGGAATGAACTCTTAATTTGGAATGAACAAGTATGTATCCGTGTACTATAGCTACGATCTATGTGAAATATGTAAAGGTTTGCAATTTTTTACCATCCACATTGTTGTATATTTGGAAATGAAGATACTAATGCCTTTTCTGTTACACATGGGCAAGCAGGATTCGCTCCTACGGTTACACAAAACCCAGTGAAAACCTGTTTTTGGCTGGATGAGATCTTTTCTCTTTACTTTCCTTCAAATGTTTCTTCATTCTTTCAATTTATGTATAGGAATTTGTAAAGACTCGTATTTGTTAAGAAAGAAATCTACACGTTCATTTATAGATACATAGAATGCGCTACGATATATGGCTTTACTTATATGCATATGGAAGGCATGCGTGTAAATTGGAAACCGATTTTTTTTTAATAATACATTTTTTAACTTGTGCACATGGTGGCTTCTTTACTTTATTAGATAGAAGATTGCCTTTTTAGATAGAAGATTGTCTCTACATGTTCTACTTCTACAATATATATAAGGTTTTTTTTTTGTTAATCACGATTCTTGATTAATCAGTGCAGTTTGGAAATTCTAACCAAGTTGTGTGAGGCAAACTGCTATATTGACCGCAAATCGAAGTACACACAAAATGACAACAGTATATACAAGTAAAAAAAAATAGAGTTGTGCTTCTGTTCTATGATTTTTTTATGCTGCACAAACACGAAAGTATGAACTATAAACAATGATCATTATTTCTAAGCGTGGTTTTTCTTCTTCTGAATCTGTAAAGCCTATACAGGTGAACTCTCATTTTAATGTTGTTAATACTATTTATGTCTATTTCGAATCTCACATGAATAAGAATGTACAAGTTGAAGTTGCTTATGGATTGAAAAAAAAGAGATGCTTGAACTCTTTATATCATAGACAAGATTTTGATCAAAATGTTATCTAAGTCGTGTTGCAATATAACTGTTTACTTTTAGATCTTTTAGGATGTATATCAGGAATATAATATTATTTTTAAATATGTTCTAATATCATAAACGCCTTATGTACTATGTATAATATATTTGGTTTTAATTCATGCCGGAGGAGAAACCATTAAAACTTGTGTAATCGGAAGAAATAGATGTTTGATCTTGTAGCACAATTTTCTTTTATTGCTTGACCTTTATGTTTCATTACCAATTTTATTTTTCGTAGCAACGCACGGGCATCAAACTAGTATAACATAATGTACCAGTGTTATCGGAAGTAAAGAGATAACTCTACGTGTTGTTTTCATTAACTACTTTGTTCAGAACCTCTTATCTCTACTACTTCTAATTATAAGTTGGTGGCGGTAGTCCGTTCTCCTTCAGAACATCTAATCTGTTGGAGCTAGCATGAACGGCTGAGATGTTGTCGAGATATGTTTCGCTTGATGTATGTATAAAAGTAATTGTAGTTTATTGTATGGCTTAGGATCCTTTATACTTGTATCATCTTTTTTAGGATTCCATTACAACGCACGGGCACCTTACTATTCAAAATAAACAATAAGTGGCAAGTAACTATTTAATTTGCATACATGCTCCAAAGTAAAAAACCCTATACTCCAAATATAAACAAATTAAATATGACTTTATAATGAATTATACAACAATTACAGTTTTAAACAAAAGCAGCGAATAAAGTGTAAAACAGAGAACATATTAAGGTTTTCTTTTGTTAAAAAACTTGCTATATAATCCTACACGCTTGGGCGTATCAATCAATTTTGATTGGACCAGTTATACTTGGATATAAATTGGACTTTAAAGATTTGGATTTCAATATCTATCTATTCACAGGTCCAGTCACTTGCCAAATATACCACGATTTTGATAGTTTGAATTGGATATGGATTGGATCAACTATATATGGATAACTTTCAAATTTGGAATTGAATGTCCATCTATTAACAGGTCTAATCACATGCCAAATATACCACGGTTTAGATAGTTTGAATTGGATATGGATTGGATCAACTATATATGGATAACTTTCAAATTTGGAATTGAATGTCCATCCATTAGCAGGTCATGTCACATGCCAAATATATCGCATTTAGACGCACAGGCACCCTACTATTCAAAATAAACAATTATTGGCAAGTAACTATTTAATTTGCATACATGCTCCAAAGTAAAAACCCTATACTCCAAATATCTCTACTACTTCTAATTACGACTTGGTAGCAGCGGTTTGTTCTCTGTACCCTCTCTTTCCTTCTATTCACTTAGCCCGCCCCCACCCCCTTTCCTTCTGTTCGCTCAGCCCGCCCCCCACCCAATCTGGATTCCCTCTATTTTATGGAAATATTACTGACCACATCTCCTTAAAACGGAAGGATTTTATTCATATCTCTTATAAGCGAAAGAGTTTCCTCGTCATATCCCACTTGGATGGAATAACATACTCACCATATTCCATAACATGAAAATCCTATTTCATTGTATCTCATTCGGATGGAAATGCAGAGATTAAAAGGCAAGAATTGCATACCGTATCATAGAGGATGAGCACTCACACGCCTAGCTGCACTCTTCTCCACCTATAAAAGGATACCTTCATCTCCATCATAGAGGACATAGGAAGAGAAGAGGAAAGCTCATACACACGGGAGAAAGAGAGAAAGAAGCAATACAAAAGATTCAAAGGGGCGCAAGAAACGATATGGCTTCTCTCTTTTTTTTAAGACAGCTAAAGCTGTGATTAAATTATGAAGATAGAAAACAAAGTTTAAAGTTACAAGGTGCAGAAGATTGCACTCGAGACAAAAAGGGAGGAAAAAAAAAAGATCAAATTCTTTAAAATTGCCATTGTACTATCATGTTGAGACTTTTTAAAATTATACTAACATAAATGATTAACTGATAATTTAAAAGTACTCTTAAGTAGCTAATAAGTTCGCTTCATACATGTCTTTCTCATCAACTAACTTGGCAGTTGTTTGAAAAACTTTTCTTAATAAAGTTGTGTTTAATAATTTTCGTAGCAACGCACGGGTACTTAACTAGTACATAGCATACGTATAAGTTTTGAATCATCATCTCGCTAATCTATACCCCTTTATAATGCACCTAATCAATTTTTGCTACGTCCACACTAAATAATACACCTCATTAGAGATGGCTCAATGTTCGTGCACCCAACAAAACGTCCCCAGAAACTTGCATTCATCAAAATGAACGTCTCAGATCTTTCCTCGCTTTACTCACCCACATCCGATGGCCATTATTTAGTGTGTCTAATCATCCTGTGGGCCTACAAATGCAGACCTCCCACCTACATATTTGGAAGGAGAGCGAATCAAATAAGGAAATAAATAAGGAGGATCCGCATGCAAGGAAACCAGACTTGAATTTTTTATCGCCAAAATTGTATGTACTACATATTTGGAAGGAGGTGAATCAAACAAGGAAATAAACAGGAGGATCTGCATGCAAGGAAACAAGACTTGAATTTTTATTGTCCTCACATTGTGATCGTATTTTTTCCGAATATGACCCTTCTCGAGACTTTTTACGGATCTAGCCCCTAGAGCCTAATTTCAAAGACCTGAGAGCGCTGAATTTTTGTTTTTATTTTTATCTAAGGAACCAACGGTCTGTGAGTGTCGCTTAATTTTTTCAATTTTTCTCGCGAAACCAAATGGCATGAAAGCACTGTTTAATTTTTATCTTTTTTCCTTACGGATCCAAATGGTCGGCGAGCGCAGATTTATTTTTCCATATTTTTCAAATCATCCTGTGGCCCACAATGCACCTTCCTCACCTCTCAACAAGGAAAAGGAAACAAACGTCTTGGAATCAAGGAAAAGGAAACAAACGTCCGAAAAGGAAAGGACCATACATTACATCTTTGGGAAAAGAAAACCGGAGATGGGGCATGCAGGGAGAACGCAGTCCGCAATGGCTCCACTGCCGCCATCGGTGGCTTTTGCCGACGCGGCGAGGTTCTTTGTCAATGACTCGCAATTGCCGCCGTGCCTCGGCAAATTTATAATTTAAATTTTTTTGAAAATAATTTTATTAAGTACAAAATAATTGAAAGTTTTTTTGAGAATTTTTCTAGAATTTTTTAACCTAATGTGTTATCTTTTCAAAAATCCTTCTATATTTAAAAAAAATGAAGGCAACTCACCTGTAGCTTCTTCTAGTGCAAATTGCACTGCAGAAGCTTCTTCTCTTCCTCCTCCATTAAAGCAAGAAAGAAGCTCCAAAGCTTTATCAATCCCGCACCAAATCTCCTCTTTCCATCTATGGTGTTAATTCCCCAAATTTCGTGCTCTATTGCCAAAATTTCCTCTCAATCTGATTTGATCCCAAATTATGGTTTTCATAAATATGCTTGTTTCGGGGCTATAAAAGTCGGCGAGCTCTCCTCCACCCCATCGTATTGCGTAAATCCTCAAGTGCTCCTCCCGTAAAGATCACGGATTTTGAAGGTAACCCAAGTCATCACCGTCATCTTTCCGTGAAATTCACCGCAACCGTGACTCCTCCCGCAGCGCCGGTGCGGCGATCTCTCCGCACTGCCGACCCATCATGACCGACCGCCACCCCGCCTTCCTCCCCTGCGCTGGCCAAGCCGGAGATCACGCTGTGCTCTCTGTGGAAGCCTACAAAAAAATAATCTAAAATCGTAAAATTCTTTTTCTTTCTCTTTCTTGATTTAAAATCTTTTGGGAGCCCGTTTTGCCCATTCGACCTCCATTTAGTTCCGTTTTCTTTCTAAATTCATTTAAAATTCTAAATTTCTCTTTTATTATTAAGTGTTGTATTCATACTTATCTTCTCATTTAATTGATAAGCGGGTATACTGCCGTCGTAGCGTTAGCACAGGCACTATACTAGTCAACATGGTTCAACTATATGGACCTTACTTCTGAGGTTATTCCGAACCGTTGTTCCTTCCCTATGGAAAAAACCTAGAAAGCCCATACGAATCTTGGATTTGGAACCCATCCATAAAAAACCGTTCGAAACCAGAAAGCCTAAACAAAACCCCTTTCTCCGAACAAGCCTCCTTCCTATCGCCATCCACATCGGAAGCACCGCTCGCAGCCCACCCTACTACTCCTCCACCGCCGCCAGCCACCTCACCGCGCCAATGGAGGCCGCGGCTGTCTCCAGATCCGCCTGCCGCCCCGCGTTCCCCTCCCCGACGTCCCTCCGGAGCCGCGTCGCAGCCTGCCCCCGCCGCGCGCCGCCGCTCTCTGCACCCGCGGCGGCCCCCGGGTGGCGCCTCGCCGCCGCCCCCGGCGACGGCAAGGTGGAGGCGGCGCAGGAGGCGCTCCCCATCGAGAAAAGTCGGCGCCTTTCCTCCTTCCCGTGACCCGTTTGCTGTCTTTATGTGGCAACGGGTTGGGTTTCTGTAAGCGTTTGTTGTGATTCTTGGTGGTGTGTGTGCTTGCAGGGTTCCCTCCCTTCCCGAGCGTCATGGACATAAACCAGATCCGCGAGATCCTGCCCCATAGGTGAGCCTGCGACCGACTGACTCGCTGCTGTTACTGCATAATTCTTGGCTTGCGTTATGTGTGTCATTATATATGCACTTAACTGAACTCGCTTGCAAGATGTTGGCATTGCGGTAATGCAGTCCAAATTACTCGAGGGGACTCAAAGGAGTAATACAAGTATCCCTCGTAAAGTTGATGAGGAGCAAAACACGCCTTAGAGTTGAGCTCGGTCAGTTGCAATTCTTCATAGGGGATGTGATTCGTGTCGTTGTCATGCCCGTGGCATTGACCTATTGAAAAGAATAAAACTGAATGCATAGACAAAAGTTGGAATGAACATCAGTCCTTTTCTGTTGAAAAGAGTAGCACCGCGGATTTTTGAATTCGTGATCTGCTAGGTTCATATCCATTCGCATTGAACTGAATAGGCACTGTTGTGCGAAATATGATAAATACAATTGGATGCTACCTCCCCTGCCATCACAAAAGGTGACATCCTAGACATTGCCATGGTCTCCAAAAAACAATTTTGATCACTAATTTCTATCGTAGTGCATATTTAAAACCTAATAAAGTATTATCATCACATACTTCGAGACAAATATATCCATATAATTTTCGTAAGGACAATTTATATACTCAGAAAGATTGTTGGCCAAAGTAAAAATTAGTTTAACTGCATGCATTCTAGGACATCACCTTTTTTTGTTGACCAGAGGAAGTAGCTTGCGTATCTTTATGCTTGACTATGTCAATATTAGTCATGGTTGTCGAGGTGTACCTGGCGACCACGGCGAGTGGCAGGCGCCAGGACACCACGCCATGGCGTCCTCAAGGCGAGGTACAGCGTGTGAGCAAATCACAAATCAGCAGCAGCCAGCAGAGGGCAGAGAGCATATCTGCAGCAGCCAGCAAAGGGCAGAGAACAGATCAGCAGCAGAGGACAGAGCAGCAGCAGAGGGCAGAGGGCAGAGCAGATCAGCAGCAGAGTACAGAGCAGAGGGCAGAGGAAGAAGAAGGGGACTCAGGGCAGCTCACTGGACTACCGGAGGGAGTGGAGGAGGGAGGGGAGCTCCTCGGCGGCCGGCGCAATCAGGGGCGGTGACCACAGTTGCAGGCGGCGGCGGCCAAGGCGAGGCGAGCACCTACGGCGTCCAGCCAGCAGTGACGCTGTAACAACTGTGATATTAGTGCAAAATGGGATAAGCATTATATTGTTGTTGGCCTGCTACCCAAGAGAAAAGATGCTTGATCATGAGTATGCAATTGTTTTGCACTCTTTCTAACTTCCTATGCATTTGGATGTGCATGCTAGGTTTCCATTCCTTTTGGTTGATAGAGTGATTGAGTACAAGCCAGGAGAATATGCAGTTGGGATCAAGAATGTCACGATAAACGACAACTTCTTCCCTGGGCATTTCCCAGAGCGACCCATAATGCCTGGTGTTCTCATGGTTGAGGTATGTACTGATTCACTGTACTGCCATACCTGTATAGTCTAATAATATTGTTTAATGTCTGGATCTTACTGTTTCTTAAGGAGTAACTAAATTGTCTTTGCATCATCCATAGAGATGCCAGTCCATTTGTGGTCCAACAAAGGATAGCTGCAATATTTAGTTCTGCAATTTAGTTTACCATGACCTCATTCTGTCAGTTCTTGGCCTTTTGCTGTCAAAGTATAACACGGCACTGTACATGATCAGTACTCACATGTATTGTAGCAGCAGGCCCACGCAGGGGATGGCTTCTTCCCTACCAAGTTACCTATCTCTTAGATAGCTTGATTACTTTCCTAAGATAAGGATTATTTGTTTTGCATTCTATTATCTAGGAAAGATATTATTTAGATGAGTAAATTGCACTTTCCACCGCCTAATTGAACCTTCGTTGCGCAAAATGCCCGGGTATTATCTTTCTTTGCAACAACACCTAATTTTACAATCTGTTGCACTTTGCACCAAAGTATGTGGACCTGTTTGGGAGAAGACTAGCGACGACGCCATACTGCTCAAGTCAGTGTTGAAGCGGGTGCACGCGTGCAACGAGTCCTCGAACTCTGCAAGGTTGTCGATCTTGGACTCGGTGCTGGAGGCGTGGTTGGTGGATAGCTTGGTTGGTGGTGAACACGGTGAGGCCGTGGACTCTGCTGGCCTCCTTGCTCCGTGGGTGGGTTGGCGTCCCTCGACTGCACGCACTGGACATAGGTGACAGGCGACGGTGGAGTGCGTATCGGACGAGGCAGAGTGGCGTCTCCGTTGATGCATCCTTTTCGAGCTAGCTAGTTCCTTCTCTCTCTTGTATTCTTGTGTGCGCTACTGCTAGTGACGAGGTAATTGCCCAATTCTTGCCGCAACCGCTGCTCTTCTTTTCCTTTTGCGCGGTGTCGAGGATGAACACGCAGTGTCGAGGACGAATACAATGACGTACAATAGCACAAGGGAGTGCAATGTGTTTGGTTTTCTTCAATGATCGGAATTGATCTCTTCCGAGCAATGCTTATGTGAACCACACAAATCGATCGCCTCCCCATGGCCACCATGGACGCCAACACCACACGCGCGACGCCTAAAGATAGGCACGGGCTGTCTCGATTTGATGAGAACCCTGGTGCAAAGTGCAATGAATTGTAAGATTAGATGGTGTTATGTGCAAACAAAGGTAATACATGGTGTTTTCTTCAACGGAGATCTAATTAGGTGGTGGAAAGTGCAATTTACTCTATATAGATTGATCTTATCAATAATTCTTAGGAGAGCCCTCTATATAAGGAGGCCTATTGTAATCATTATTCTCAAGCAAGAAGATGAATTAGTCTCAAGTCTCAAGTTCATCTCCCCTAGTCTTGATTCTCTCTACCCCAACAGGCGTGATGGCGTCATTCTTCCTTCAAAACGTTGCCATTGGACTCTCTTCTACGCTGTTTACCCCGTTATGTACTAAGATACATGACAATAATTTATTCATTTCCAAGGTGTTTTTGAAACAAAATTGCAAATGTTCAGATGTGTATACTTTATGTTTGAATTCAATGAAAAACTGCCTTTATGTAATCATTGTACTGCATACATTGGTTTTTTGTAACTCCATGAATCTTTTTATTTTCACTCTGCTGTAAGGAATTGATTTCGCAAGAGTTTTCAGGCATCAACTGGCTACAATGTACCGTAGCCGCGACGTGTAGAAACTGATATGTTCTGTAGTAAAGTTTTAGCTACAACTATGATGATCTGCAGGGCTGATGTCTGTTTCATAGTCCAATCAGAACTCATACATGGCTGAAAATCCCCCAACCATCTGATATATGTAGCTGTCTCCGTAGTGTGTATTCTTCTGAGAGCATGGCTGGATCTTCAATAGCTACTACTCTCTCCGTTGATAAATATAAGGCGTATTTTGACTTGACACAAGGATTAAGGTTGTGGTAAAATTGAGGAAGACATTAGAGGAAATGACTTACATATCCCTCTTAATTGTCTTGGAAGATGAGAGATAATACTTTGTGTAGGTGGTAATAAATAAATGCGTATGGTTGAGAGAGAATAAATAGGGGTATATGTGGAAAGACTTATTAAATCTACATGCACGTTTTATATTTTTTAACAAGATCATTTAAACTATAGACCTTATATTTATCAACGGAGAGAGTATTATTTATCAAGTAGACAAGTTTCTGAATTCCCCTCACATGAGAAATTCTTTTTGTACCTTGATGCACAGGCTATGACCCAGGTCGGTGGTCTGGTGATGTTGCAACCTGAGGTTGGTGGGTCCCGAGACAACTTCTTTTTTGCTGGGATTGATAAAGTGAGATTCCGGAAGCCAGTAATTGCTGGGGATACCTTGGTCATGAGAATGACCAAGTTACATAAGACTTTTGGACTTGCAAAGATGGAAGGAAAAGCTTATGTTGGTGGTGACCTAGTATGTAAGGGAGAGTTCCTCCTTGTTAGCGCAACTGAATAGTGCAAAGATACCAAGTATTACTGTGATTCTCTTGCAGAATAATTGGTTAGAATGGGATAAGGTTCATTTCTCACAGGAATCGAGTTTTGAACTAAACTTACAGCATGTGAGGCAATCTTTTTACTTGTTAAGTACGTCGAGTTTAGATGTCCAATGCACCATATGACACTACTACAGAAAAGTTTATCACATACGGTTTCCCGGACCGTCGTAACCATGTGTCAGTGATGTTACGGCATATTACAGACGGTTTCTAAACCGTCTATGATAGAATATATCACAGACGGTTTTCAACTAAAACCGTTTGTGATATTATCATATCACAGACTATTTTTGTTTGAAACCGTCTGTTACATCATTACATCACAGACGGTTTTAGTTTTAAACCGTCTGTTATATCTTTATATCACAGACCGGTTTTAATTAAAAACCGTCTGTGATAAGACTTCCAACAGGCAACCATTTCTCTATTTATTGGTTAGCCTTAGGAAATGCTAGCCACGCCCTCCGGAAAAAAGCAGATTACATAATAACTAAACTCATGCTACAAAAACATTACAACCATTTCAGAAATGAACTTAGATATATTAACCAAATGTAACTCAATAGTATTAACCAATTAATCGAATACACAAATACAACTTACAAATCCACAACACATGTTTGACAATTAACCCAAATGGTAATTTAGAAAAAATATGACTCAAGTTATATGGCAGCGTGGAACTCGCCTTTTTTGTGTAAAACTTGACTGAGTAAGAAGGTACAAAGTTGTCCTCGAATTCGCTCCAGATCGGTCTCTTCCAACGCAGTTGTTACCCGATTGGGTGTTTTCTTAGTGACAAGGAGTTCCATGTTGCGGCAAACATAAAATCCACAACGGTTATTTCCCTTTCCTTGCTGGTGGCACTGCAAATATAGATTTGGTTAGTTCCAGAATCATTATTACATAGTTTACATAGGATTATTGTGTACAGCGGTTACCGGAAACTTAAAATCGTGATTCAGCTTCGCCCTGTCCTTGCCAGAAGGCCCTCCATAATATTTGTACACTTTGAACGCGCTACGTGATTGCAAGAGGTTAGCCTCAGCTATTCCAGGAGAAACATACACGTTTGAACAACCTACATGACCATGTTATCTTTGGAGGAAACGTGATTAATTATGTGGTGATTAATTTTGCGATAGGTTGTAAGTCATGGCTGCCACTCTGTAAGGAATCAAGGTAAATAACCCGATTCGTCGATGGATGAATTACAATGAGAACCCAGTGAAACCTACACAGGTATGTCGGCATGGTCAATTAACAGAACAGAGTTGCGAGCATAGTGCAAATCAAACTAGCACTTACCTTGGGTTGTGGGGTAAAAGTATGAACTCTTTATCTTTTTGAGCCGCCAAGGCCTCTCCGACGTATTTATCGACAAATCCGTAATCTCTATCCATTGTTTGCTTGGAGACTATGTGTGGGTTCAGGAAACCCACCGGTTGTTCGTTCTTTCTCGCTTCCTGGATCATGTATCTAAATATACGAAAGCATTGAGTTATATATATATATATATGACTTTTATCGATATTACACGAATGTAGAATGTGAATGCACACACTTACAATGTCCAGCATCTCAAGAGCGCGGCGTCGAGGGCGTCGAGGTTGAAGACGTCAAAAAGGTCATTGAAGTCGGCTGTGAAGAATCCCCCTGATGACTCATTGAATAGATACCCATACTTGAAACTGACCGATATACTCGTTATGCGGTCTTGCACTGGCTTTTTAGCCTATTGCATGCACCAATTCTGCAATCTGACGCAAGCAATAGAAAGGTTCTTCATGCACTCTCCTGTTACAAAAGGCTCTCCTAGCTGGTATACTCGGGCCAAGGGGGCAATTGGATAGTCCAATTTCTTCGTGATCTGCTTCGCTTTGCCCTTGACTTTTTTCTGCCAAAAGGAGTCTGCACGGGAGACGAGTGGGCACCATCCAACTGAATGTCCTTTGATGCGGGGGCACGGAGCCGATTTGGTGCTCACGAGGTGCATCATCCGCTCTGTAGTTGGGAAGCTCGTGATGGAGGACGGCGCCCGAGGAGATGTCATTCTTTGGGCCACTAGATAAAGCGTGAATGGTGTCCCAGTGTCACAATCTCGTCGTTTGGGGGCATCGGTAGTGGGACGGTCTTGAAATTATCGTTTACACTGTTCACACTAACCTTCGTGAATCCCTGTGTCACAAGGGTGCCGTGCACTAGCGCCCCTTCAATAAACGGATACGCGACCCCCGAAGCAGCCGGAATAACAGTGGCACCATGGACAAGTCTCACTTGGAGAGTGCACGCGTGGCCACCTACATAACGGTACACGATTAGCTCTGCGTCCAATGACTATTTGTATAGAGCATTCAAGACATATATATAAGTACCTTGATGTCACAGACAGGAGATTTCCCATGTTCAGCTGTGGGAGTGGCGGACGCACAGCTGCTCTTTTTGGTAGTGGGGCTGATTTGCCCACATACATCTAGGACTTGCGCAGGCTGATTATTGAGCCTTTCCTCGAGGCTTTTTATCTTATTGTTGAATTCATCTCTTAGTCTTTCCTCAATCCTTTGTACCAGTCGTTCCACTCGCTCTGCTTTGGTTCTCTTCCTACTCCGGTATTTGTCTGAGTCGCCTGGAAATCCTGACTTCCAGGGAACAAAAACCCCAACGTCTCGCGTGCGACCAGGGTGTTCCTTGTTTCCCAAGGCTGTGGAGAATACATCTTTCTCCCTGTCTGGCAAAAAAGTGCCCTTGGAAGATTGTGTACTCAACGCTACCTGCAAGATCTCGAAAAGTTAATTCACTTACGAAATTACGGACTAATTACGCATGAAATTGGAAGGCCGATATCTTACGATCGTTGGCGACTTCCTCGTCCGCTGGGTTTGTAAAGGAGACGGTCTTGGGAAGACGTGGCACTTGACCTTGCTCTCGGCCGGTCTGCGCGCGTCGGTCAACGATACATGCAAATGGCACACAGCCTCCTCGTCCTCCCTCTCCCTTGGTCCCTCTTCCCCGCGCACTCCAGCGGTAAGTGCGTGGGGTGGGTGCTCCTTACTGCGCAGGCCTTGTGGGCTTCACTTTGACGCACGAATCCATCCGTCGTCTTTCCCTCAACAAAATTTTGCCATACATCCTCAGTAATGAACCCGTACTTAGAGAAGGGAGTCTTGTCCTTATTGACATATTCCTTGATAAGGGTGCTCTTGAAATTCTTCCACGCCTTTCCCACCACTAGCAGTGCATACCGTCGCACTAAGATCACAAAGTCTTCTGGGATATTGAACGAAGACATAATTTCTGTCACCAAGTCGTTGCGGCTCTCATCAGTCAGCGACTTCCAGGATGGACATGTGATGGGGACCCGTTCCTGTGCGACTATCCCGCACAATGTCCTAAATGCATTCACCGCCTTTCTTGGTTCGGTGGGGCCCATCCTTTCGATCAACCGCTGTGATGGTATATCGTTCCGTGGGCCTTTTATTTGCTCCTCTTGGACCTCGAGGAGTTTTTCTTTTCCGTGACTCAACACATCCTTCAGACGGCGAATGAGGGGACACCATCTTGCAATCTAGGCTGGTTGTCGTGGCACAACAGGAAAGAAAAGTAAACAAACATGGAAGGCTACCAATTGATGGCTGCTTTTATTTAATGGGTATAAAGGTAGTTTAGAGAAGGTAAGTTGAGAGAAGCAATTCATAATATTTTAGTTATAAGTTCTCATAAGTAATGTCTAACTTGGTCTCTGACACTAGTCTGGATCATACCATGCACAGTTGACTTGAGTAATCTTGTTGTAGTTGCTAAATCGAATATGCTCAAAAATGAACAATGAGATCTTGTTGTAGTTGCTAAATCGAAGTGAATTTCTCTCATAAATAAACACAACCACTTAATGGACAGTCATACACCTCACCAGGGATGGATTGAGGAATAGCAAAGAATTAAAAAATGTGCCCTCATCTCAAACAAATATCTAGTTCTGATGTTCTTTATTCAAAAGCATATTACAGATGTTAAGTATGTAACTATCATAACAATTCACTATTGAGTTAATGATATTTTGTAACTACCATAAGACATGAACCTTTTAAAGAAAGTCCACACAACTTAGCTTTTCATATGTATCTCTCAATCGGCCATTTTCATTGAACAAAAAGGTGACAAATGACACTGACCAATTTCTTTACACCTCAGAATTCTGTGGGCCAAGCCACCACCTAGCTAGCTTGGCTGCTTTTGGGTTGGTCCCGTCAGTGCTGCACTTTTGGTTTTTTAAGGATACCATTTTCTATATTGGCAACATTCTTTTTGTCACATTGTTAGTGTTTTTAAAATAAGAACAACAGTGTAGAAATGTATTTCAATTTAATTACCCAAACATCAATAGTTCCCGTTGTCTCGCACAAGGGGAGGCGTCGGCGAGGGTGCGGCGTCGGCGATGGGGAGGCGTCGGCGAGGGGGCGGCGTCGTCGATGGGGAGGGGTCGACGAGGGCGCGCCGTCGGCGAAGGGGAGGCATCGACGAGCTGGGGCGGAGATGAATACTTAGGGTTTTGAGCGCGTGAGTGGAAGAGTAGAGAATGAATGATCTGCCAAAGTGGCCTTTTTATAGGTCTCCCGTATCACAGACGGTTCTATACTAGAACCGTCTGGGATAGTTTTTATCGCAGACGGTTATGTATTAGAACCGTCTGTGATATAAACTATACCAGACGGTTCTATTATAGAACTGTTTGTGATGAAGATTGACACAGACCTTCATTGCTAAGGTAAATCCAAAGTTTGGCCTTCTTGACATAATGTATACTTCATTTGTGCGAGCAATATCGTAAAGGAAAGGAAACTATATTAAATAAATCGATGCATATATACACAAAGTTGTTTTTAATTTGAGCATCTCATTACAAACAACTCTATTATCTTCTAGAGTACACTTAAAATCATAACTCCACTTGCTTATTCTTTTGTATAAAAATTAGCCCTTCATGATGATCGACGCGTGTGTAGCTAGCTTCTTGGGTTGTTCTTCCGGATGTGATGCTCTTTCCGATAGGAGGCAACTCTTGAATTGATTGTATTCTTCCTCATCTACTACATTCTCTACTCCGACAATCCTCCCTTTTCCCTGAAGAACTACATGTCTCTTCTTGTTGGACGGGTCGATTACATAGAATACTTGAACAGCTTGGTTAGCGAGTATGAATGGTTCATCTTAGTGTCCGATGCGTGCGAGGTTGACAGTACTGACACCATATTTGTCAACCTTCACGTGCTGGAGGTGGACCCAATGACACCGAAATAAGGGGATCTTGAATAGTACATAGTCGAGCTCCCAAATCTCCTCTATGAACCCATAGTAGGAGCTCCTCGTTGACCCAACGGTGTTGAACGCATCTATGCGTACACCGTTGTTCTGGTTTGTGCTTTTCATATCCTGATTTCTCGTGTAAAATATGTACCCATTTAAGTCGTATCCTTTCCATGTTACAACTGTAAATGTTGGCCCTTTTGCCAACCATGTGAGCGTATCACCTGACGAGGTCCCAGTGATGGGTCGCTCCTTCAGCCATCTGTTAAAATGAAGGTTATGTTGTCTCGTGATCCAAGACTCTTGCCACGTCAGATTCTCTTGCCGTAGCTTGTGCTTATGCTCGTCGATGTACGGGGACACTACAGCCATGTGTTGCAAAACCGTGAAATGAGCTTGAGCATAGGAAGCCGGATCAGGCGTGATTGCTTTCCTTCCGATGGTCCCGATGCCCTAGAGTCTCCCCTCATGGCTAGATCGAGGCACACCTATTGGTTCGACATGAGCCATGTAATCGACGCAGAACTCTACGACTTCTTCGGTTGTATAACCTTCGACAATGCTACCCTCCGGCCGAGATCGATTCCGTACGTAGGACTTGAGAATTCCCATATACCTCTCGAATGGGTACATGCTACGTAGGAACACGGGCCCGTGTATCTTTATCTCTATCACAAGGTGAACAACGAGATGGACCATGATATCGAAAAACGACGGAGGGAAATACATCTCAAGATTACATAGAGTCATCACCACCTCAGCCTGCAGTGCATCTAGTGCTTCAGGATCGATGACCTTCTGAGTAATTGTGTTAAAGAAATAACATAGCCTCGTGATTGTCTCCCGGACCTTGACTGGCAAAATACTTCTAATTGCCACAGGGAGCATTTGTGTCATCAGTACATGACAATCATGAGACTTCATGCCAACTAATTTCAAATCTTGCATCGAAACAAGTCTCTTGATGTTAGAGGAGTAACCGGACGGAACTTTCACACCATGCAAGCACTGGCACAGTTCAGTTCTCTCGGCCTTAGACAAAGTGTAACAAGCAGGTTTGCAGTATGTTCGGCCTGTATCTGTCTCTTTCGGTGCTAACTTAGGTCTTATGCTCATATTGACCAAGTCAAGGTGTGCATTGATACTGTCCTTTGATTTGCCTTTAATATTCAATAAGAGACCAATCAAGCTATCACAGACATTCTTCTCCACGTGCATCACGTCGATGCAGTGCCGAACTTCTAGGTGCTCCCAATAAGGTAGGTCCCAAAATATTGACCTCTTCTTCCACATGCTCTTCTCACGGGACCTCGATTTACGCCCCTTTCCAAACGCAACATCCAAGTTCTTAACCATATCATGGATACCTATCCCACTTAAAGGCTTTGGAGCTAAACCGTCTTCGTTCGTTCCATCGAATTGTTTTTTCATTTTGCGGTATGGGTGATTCCTCCGAAGGAACCTACGGTGATGCATGTAAACAGTTTTACGCGAGTGATCCAGCCATACACCCTCGGTATTGTCTAAGCAGTGAGTGCAGGCTTTGGTTCCTTTTGTACTCTGGCCTGATAGGTTACCAAGGGCAGGGTAATCATTTATGGTGCAGAACAAAAGGCAGTGCAAAGTGAAGTTCTCTCGTTTGTACGCATCCCATACCTGTACCCCGGGAACCCATAATGTTTTCAGATCTTCCACCAATGGTGCTAGGTACACATCAATATCGTTCTTAGGTTGTTTCGATCCTTGGATAAGTACAGACAACAAAATGTACTTGCGCTTCATACATAACCAAGGAGGAAGGTTGTAGATACAGAGATTCACGGGTCAAGTGCTATGCCGGCTACTCATGTTACCGAAAGGATTCATTCCATCTGTACTCAATCCAAACCTTATATTCCTCGGATCCTCACCGAATTCTTGAAACCTCTTATCATTGTTTTTCCATTAGATGGAATCAGCAGGGTGCCTTAGCATTCCATCGTTCTTACGCTCCTCCGAGTGCCAACACAACAGTTTTGCCTCATTTGGGTTCGCAAACAAACGCTTCAAACGAGAAATTATAGGCAGATACCATACCACCTTAGCAGGAGGTCCTTTCATCACCTGGATGCCCTCACTTTCATCATTCGAATGACTCTTACGCTTGTACCGGGATGCGTTGCACACAGGATATATGTGCAAGTTCGCGTACTCTTGGCGGTACAGGATACAGTCGTTCGGACATGCATGTATTCTTTCTACATCCATTCTCAAGGGACAAAGAACCTTCTTAGCTTTGTAGGTGGTTGTCGGCAACTCGTTTCCCTCGGGAAGCTTGTTCGCTAATAAACGTAACATCGCTGTGAAACTCTTATCGGACCAACCGTTGCTTGCTTTCAATTTCAGCAGTTCAAGTACGGATGACAACCTTGTGTATTTCGACTTGCAGCCTGGGAACAAAGGTTTCTCCGAGTCCTCCATCAAGCCCCAGAATTTACCATATTCTCTATCATCACGGTTCCCTTCTACATCGCGTAGCATCTGATTCAGATTATCTTCCTGCAATGTATCCTCATCGGAACCACAATCGATATGACCATCCGACATATCATTGACTTCGTCGACCATGTTAATACACCTTCTCAGTATCTCCTGCTCTTCACCGTGGATGGTCCAACATGTATACCCGCTTTGAAACCCCTCATAATCAAGTGTGCTTCGATCTGCGCAAAGTTTGAAACATCTTGATTCTCACAATCAATGCACGGACAAGACATAAAGCGCCCCTTATTAAACATATCCTCTTCTGCAGCTCTTCTAAAAGCGGAGACGCCATTAATGTACTCGGCACTCACACGGTTCTTAGTGTACATCCATCTTTGGTCCATCTACACCAAGCATATAGCATTAATTAGTGTTAATGCAGGTAAAATCCATTACTACCCTTTCATAGAAAGAACACATGAATCTACAAGCTAAATCTAAAAAATCATTAAATTCTATCCTTACCAAGCAAGATCTTGAATATACTGCAATTAGACACCGTTACTAACCTTAGATCACCAAAATCAAATGGATCCTCAATCACCCTTCAAAATCAATGGTCTTCTTTTACCAAATCGTCTCACAGCCGCACAGCCGCAGCCAAATGAAAATAGACCCCGAAACCCTAAAATGCACCAAGTGGCTCGGGCCTCTGTATTTTATATTGCTGATAGAAATGTCAGACGGTTTTATAAAAAAACCGTCAATTATAAACATAGCATTTCAGACGGTTTTATCATAAAACCGTATGTGATATATCACAGACGGTTTTATTACAAAACCGTCTGGGATAATACGTGATATTACAGACGATTTTATAAAATAACCGTATATGATATCTTTACAGACGGTTTTTAACTAAAACCGTCTGTGATATTGATGTATATCACTGACGGTTTGTGTAGAGTACCGTCTGTGATAATGTCACTGACGGTTTCAATATAAAACCGTCATTGATATTATTCGTTCAGACGATTTTAAGGAACCGTCTGTAATGAGACGTCTAATATAAGTCCTTCTATAGTAGTGTGATCGTGCACATACTTTCGCCTTCTTGGGCTGAGTCTAGCTGTGCTGCTGTTGTAATACAGGATTACAATCTCGTTTATAGGTGCTTAAAATCTCTTCGATAGTTGTTTAATGGAATAAACAATGCTTGTTCGATTGTGCTTCACTGAATTTCTGTCAGTCCTGTACATTTTTTTAATTTCATTTCTCTTGTATTGACAGTATGTTGAGTGAATGCAAGTCCTTACAGTTTTTTCCTGTAGTATAATACTGACTATTGTGATATCAATTTTTATTTTGTTCATAGTCTAGCATAATATACTCATGGCGCGTTAGTATGGCGACATGTAGCCGTGTGAATGGACATCGAGAATAGTTCATGATCTGGTTATTCTGTTGTCATGAGAAGCTTCCCGGGATAATGAGTCAAGACTGACAAATTAGCACTTTGTTCATGGATTCGGAAGAACATAGGTGACATTTTAGTCGTTTCAAGATCATAAAAGCTAACGGGCAAGGCGAAATAGCAAGCGATTCATTACAATGTTAGTTGCTACATCAGTGGCCAATTGACTAAAATATGAAATTACGTGAACTTGTGTGTATAGTCTGGCTTGATTCGTAGTTGCCGGCGATTGTCTGTATTACCTCCAGGGTGCTCCTTGTGTAGTACAACCATTGGAGAAACGAACTCCCAGAGAGAGAAAAAAAAACATATTTCTTTTCATGCTTCAACCTCTAACATGGCGCAATTACCAGGAATTTAAATAATAAGAATTCCATGTAATATTGTGCAATGGACATGAAGAGGAAAGATGCTGAGGTGGCGAATCATGTATTCTCCGTCTTTCTGGATCCTAATAGGATCAAACTGCAGGTATGGCAACTGGCATGTGATGCCTTCCTTGTACTCATGAAGATAGCTTGCTGGGTAAATTGATGTATTGATGCCCCTTCTTATGACAATACCATATAAGAAGATCCTGAGAAAACTCTTCTATTTTTCTTTCATAAGGATGTGAACTTCTTACTCTTAATACCCCATCGACGATATATAAGTCATGTGTTTATATCTAGTTTCAGGATCATAGTGAGCATGAGTTCATCCACATGACAAGATACCATGCTGTTACGCCTAGGCTTCCTAGGCTGCTGAGGCTTTACCGTATCGCGCAAGGGAGAGTGCAGTAGCTGTTTAGAGAGAGGGAGATGACGCAGGGGGTATGGAGGGAGAGTAGATGGCCGATTACCGTTGTCACCGCAGTGAGCAGTGTGCTCAGCCACGATGACCGAGGTAATCCAACCTAACTAGGGAGATTCTTATTCCTCGATGATCCTAATACAAACTATGGCCTGTGCCTTCATAGATGGAGGCGACTTGAGGCCTAAGAAACCAGCACACCACTTTAGAAAGCAATCTGCTATTTTTAGGAAGTAACCAAAACTAAGGAAACACACACAAAGAAATCTCCCTGATTATTAGCTGCTGCTGGCGCCTTCCTTAGCCACTTTGGTTGGCATTGCTAGTTGGCTGGCGCCTTGTATACTGACGCCCAACAAAAGCGTCGATAACATTTCCCTCCTCCCCAACAAACAGCTCGTCCGCGAGCTGTACTGTTGGAAAGCGCCGTTTGAACTCCTCCAGCTGTTCCCAGGACGCATCAGATGCCGCGCGCCCCACCCATTGTACTAGCAGCTCCCACACACCTCTGTTCAGCCGAGCCTTCACCACCTTGGCCGGAGTCGGAAGTACTTTGCCATTTAGAATATCCGGCAAGGGGACCATCTCTGTGGGCGCAGTGCCTTCAAACTTCTTGAACAGCGCAATATGGAATACGTCATGGATCCTTGCTTTGGCCGGAAGCTGCAATTTATATGAGACATCCCCAATGCGCTGTCTAATTTGATAAGGACCATAAAACTTAGGCCGGAGCTTGGATGGTGTCGCTGCTGTGACACCGACCGCTGCGGCAGCCGTAGCCAAACCCAATCCCCCACAGCATACTGCACATCCCTACGGGTCTTGTCTTGTGTGTGCTTCATTGTTACTTGGGCCTGAAGTAGGCGGTGCTTGATTTCCTCCAAAAACTCGTCCCGAGCAATAAGCTGCTTGTCTACAGCTTCGACACGAGCTGTTCCTGGCTGATAGGACAGCAAGGTCGGAGGATCACGCCCATACACAATTCTGAAAGGTGAGCACTTGACAGCCATTTGGTATGAAGAGTTGTAGCAAAACTCGGCCCAAGGAAGCCATTGTAACCAAGTTTTCGGCCTGTCGCCTGCCAAACAACGGAGATACATGATGATCACCCGGTTCACCACCTCGGACTGGCCATCTGTCTGTGGGTGGAAAGCCGAGCTTAGCAGCAACTTGACCCCAGCAAGGCGAAACAGTTCCGACCAAAAAGCGCTAGTGAACACCGTATCACGATCACTCACAATGGAACACGGAATCCCATGAAGCCGCACAATTCCATCAAAGAATGCCTTGGCGACCGTCGCGGCCGTGTATGGGTGACCAAGAGGAATAAAGTGAGAGAACTTGGAAAATCTGTCCACCACCGTCAGCACCACCGACTTGCCGCCAACCTTAGGAAACCCCTCCACAAAATCCATGGCAATGTCACTCCAAACCTCTGAAGGTACCGGAAGGGGTTGGAGCAGTCCAACAGGATGTAAATGCTCTGTTTTGTTCCGCTGGCAAGTGGAGCAGCCCCACACAAACTCCCGGACCCAGCGCGTCGCGTGGGGGTTGTAGAAGGAAGCCCTCCACCGATGTAGAGTCTTCTCAATGCCTTCATGACCACATTCATGTGCATCAGCAAGGGTCAATGGCCACACAGATGAAGCTTCTGGCACAAACACCTTCCCCTTAAAGAGTAGGAGACCATCCATCATCGCCCAACCCTCCGTGGCTGTGCCAGCTGCGAGTTTGGTACGCAGGTCAGCCACTTGAGGATCATTGTCGGCCTCCGCCCGCAGAGTATCAAACAACTGGAACTGCGGTGCTGAAATGCTGTTGAGAGCTGCGGTGTCCTCATCACGGCGTGATAGAGCATCAGCCGCTCCGTTCAATTTGCCCGGCCTGTACTCTACAGAAATATCATATCCAAGCGACTTGCGACCACGTGTCTTTGTGGGATTGTGGACGATCAACGATCAAGAAGGAATTTTAAGCTGTAATGATCAGTTCTGACTATGAATGCACGCCCCCACAAATATGGCCTCCAGTTGCGCACAGCCTTCACAAGGCCAATGAGCTCCCGTTCATATGCTGGCAAGTTCTGATGATGTGGTGCCACTGCGCGGTTGAAGTACGCAATGGCCCCATCGCCTTGGTGAAGCACGGCGCTGAAACCAGCGCCGGAGGCGTCGCAGTCGACGACGAACGGCTTGGTGAAGTCCGGCATTTGCAGCAGAGGCGCCGTCATGAGGGCCTGCTTGAGCTGAAGGAAGGCGTCGTCTGCCTCCTCCGACCAGCGGAAGGCCTCCCGCTTGAGTAGCGTCGTGAGAGGGCCAGCCACCACGCCATAGCCTGCAATAAATTTGCGGTAATATCCGGTGAGGCCGAGGAAGCCTCGTAGCGCCCGTAGAGACCGCGGGCGCGACCAGGCCTCCACTGCTGCAATCTTCTCCGGGTCCATCGCGACGCCCTGGGCCGAGATGATGTGGCCCAGATATGCGACCGATGTCGTGCCGAAAGAGCACTTGGACTGTTTGAGCGCCAGCTTGTGCGCTCGGAGCACCTCGAACACTTGTTTTACATGCTGCAAGTGGTCTGCCCAAGAAGTGCTAAAGACCAAAATATCATCGAAGAAAACGAGTACGAATTTACGAATAAATGGCTTTAGTATCTCGTTCATCAATGATTGAAATGTCGATGGCGCATTGGTGAGGCCGAACGGCATTACCAAAAACTCGAAGTGGCCCCGGTGTGTGCGGAACGCCGTCTTCTCAACGTCATCGGGGTGCATGCGCACCTGATGGTAGCCGCTCCGAAGGTCGAGCTTGGTGAAGAAGCGGGCGCCGCGTAGCTCGTCAAGCAGCTCGTCAACCACCGGAATCGGAAACTTGTCCTTAACCGTCTTGCTGTTGAGCTCGCGGTAGTCGACACAAAAGCGCCACGACTTATCCGCCTTCTTCACAAGTAACACCGGCGAGGAGTACGCTGACGTGCACTCGCGGATGATGCCCTGCTGCAACATGTCGTCGCATTGCCGCTCGATCTCGTCCTTCAGCAGCTGCGGGTAGCGATATGGTCGGACCGCCACCGGTGGTGTCCCCGGCAACAGTCGTATGCGGTGGTCGTGGCGACGAGGTGGGGGAAGACCACGTGGTTCTGCGAAAATGTCGGCGTAGGAGGCGAGGAGGGTCGTCAACAGCTCCCGCGGTTCGGACAGGGTCGCGCACTGGAGGGTTGGCGCCCCCACCCCAGTCCAGCGTACATCGCGGCCGTGTCGCCAGAACTCCCTGGACAGGGCGCTGAAGTTCCACAGGATGGGCCCCAAGGAGCGGAGCCACTGGACACCGAGCACAATGTCGAAGCCGGTCAGTGGAAGTCCGTAGCAGGTGATGTCGAAGGTCTCGTCGTCGATGGAGATGCGAAGCTTGGAGTAGACGCCGCTGCTGACGACGCGATCCCTATTAGCCACCTTGACGGAGAGCCCCGTCCGAGGGTTGACGTGGAGGCCGAGCTGGGATGCCACCGCCTCCTGAATGAAGGTGTGCGTGGAGCCTGTATCGACCAAGGCCACCAAGGTCACGCCTTTGACGGTGACGCGGAGCTTCATGGTGTTGCTGACGTCGATGCCGGTGAGAGCGTGAAGGGAGATGCCCAGGTCGTCCGCGGCCGCACCCTCATCGATGTCGTTGTCCAGCTCCAGCAGGAACACCCCCTTGGCGGTGCACCTGTGGTCGATGGAGTACTTCTCCGGGCAGTGATAGCACTCCCCGTTAGCTCGCTTGGCCGCCAATTCTTCCGCTGTGAGCCGCTTAAAGCGCGGCCGGTTCGGGGCGGCCGCCTTGGCCAATGCCCCAGTAGCGCCCCCCTGGACCGGCGTCGTCGAGAGGCGGGTGGCGCCCTTGCCCTTGGCCCCGACCACGGCCGCCTCTTTACGCTCGTAGGCCCGGGCCAGACTCATGGCAGTCTGCAGGTTACTCGGGTTGTGGAGCTCAACTTCGGTGCATAGTGGTTCCCCAAGGCCTGCTGTGAACATGTTCGCCTGCTGTAATGGTGAAAGATCATTACAACGATAAAGTAATAAAGAAAATTGGCGTTGATATGCCTCCACCGTCCCTGTACGGTAGAGATGCTTCAGCTCTGCCAGGCCGTTGGTCCGCAAGGGTGGCCCGAACCGCATGTGGACGAAGTCGACGAAGCGCGCCCAGGAAAGGATGCCATGGTCCCTCTCCAAGGCGTAGTACCACTCCGCTGCCACACCCTCCAGGTGTAATGACGCGATCCACACCTGCTCGTCCGCCATGGTACGCATACCACAGAAGTACGTGTCGCACTTGGTGATCCACGTCAATGGGTCCGATTCGCCGTCGAACGTCGGGAAGTTCAGCTTGGGACGACGGGCGCCCTCATCGTGACGGCCGCGACCATAGAAGCCGCCGCCATCTTCCGGGTGACTGCGGCCATAGAAGGCACCGCCATCGCCACCCCTGCCGAAACCGCTGTGGTTGCGGCCATAGATGTCAGCGTCACGGGCGTTGCGGCCGGAGAAGTCGCCGTCACCAGCACCGCGGCCACCAGCACGACCCCCACCGCGCGCGTCGCCATATCCACCCCCGCCGCGACCACTGCCGTGGCCGTCGCCGCCACCCCCGCGCCCTCCTTGGTTGGAAATCACGTCGCCATTATCGTCGTTGGCGGCGTCGTCCTCAACGTCATTCACCTCGGCGTGGGCGTCGACATCAGGTGCTTTCTCCATCAGCGCCAGCCGCCGATCATGGGCATCCAGGCGTCCATTCATGGTGGTGATCTGGGCCATCATCCGAGTCACACCATCCATGAGGAAGTTTAGCTTCTCGTCCGATGTCATGGTCGCAGGATCTTTCACGGCGCCGGACATGGGTGTCGATGCGCCGACTGTCTCCGATACCAAATTGTTACGCCTAGGCTTCCTAGGCTGCTGAGGCTTTACCGTATCGCGCAAGGGAGAGTGCAGTAGCTGTTTAGAGAGAGGGAGATGACGCAGGGGGTATGGAGGGAGAGTAGATGGCCGATTACCGTTGTCACCGCAGTGAGCAGCGTGCTCAGCCACGATGACCGAGATAATCCCACCTAACTAGGGAGATTCTTATTCCTCGATGATCCTAATACAAACTATGGCCTGTGCCTTTATAGATGGAGGCGACTTGAGGTCTAAGAAACCAGCACACCACTTTGGAAAGCAATCTGCTATTTTTAGGAAGTAACCAAAACTAAGGAAACAGACACACAAAGAAATCTCCCTGATTATTAGCTGCTGCTGGCGCCTTCCTTTGCCACTTTGGTTGGCATTGCTAGTTGGCCGGCGCCTTGTATACTGACGCCTAACAAAAGCGTCAATAACACATGCATGACTAATTATGTTCAGCTGAGTTCATAATCTGCATGCATTGTTCTGCTATCTGAAGAGTATCATTACCAACACAACTAGAATATCTACTCGGATTACTAACCTATGATTTCTGATGTTTTCACTCTTCTTGCTGTCGCTAGGATGGTGAGATTCCAGAGATGATGGAAGAAGAGAGACAACTGGCTGTCGCACCAACTGCTGCGCTGCCAACCATGGCCTCATGGGTGGGTGGTGTCACCTCAGGGCCAAGAGGTTGTCCATGACACAGTGAACACTGCATCTGGGAGCAAATCTTCAGAACCAACATTCAGAGCAGAACAAGCCACCGGGCGGCACCGATTGATGTCGAGGCGGATGTCCGGCAATGCCAGCGGTTAGTAACGGGTTGTTTGGGTGAAGTTTACCTATAAAAATAGCCTCAATTTTATCCTGATAGCATGTATAAATGAAGCACTGTCGGGACTCAAATATGAAAATTCGTACCCTCTATGTATATTCGGACCCAGGATCACGCTAGTACACACATGCTTAATATAGATGAATATCACAATCATATACAATGTAAATATAATAAATGACTTCATATGTTAAATATTAACCGTCGACTGACCTTACGGTCGAACTTACAGGAATATACCTCATAAGGCTAAACTGATAATAACAGATTAAACTACGGCAGAATGAAAACATTGATAAACCCCACAGTATACTACAGGAAACTGACAAGACTCGCACCCTAAACACTCGTCTCCTCTTGGTACTGCTCTAGCTCTGGTGTAGTCTCCTTAACTGATGATGTTGTTGTTAGAAAGGGTGAGTACTTAAAACACTCAACAAATTTTCCCCTACTCAAAATAGTCCAACCAACAACCTCACGTCATCAAAGCAGAGCGAAGATAACGAAAATCCGGAATTTCTCAGCCAGAGGCCAGCACTACCGCAAATGGGGCCGGTAGTGCTGGATGAACAGTAGCCATCACTATAGTTACAGTAAAAAAACAACACAGTGAATAATGAAAATCAGCCGACTCAAAAGGAAAATTGATGAATCTTTTGATTGGCTGATCTAAACCTTGTAAAACTTTGTATATACCTTCTTATGGATGTCAGAAACCTATTCCAACCTTTAATCGCAAGGATTGACGTCAAAGTTCCAACCTTTTTCCAATTTAAGAAAGAGTACACAAGAACGGGTTCAAAACCAAAAACTTGGCTTTCAGCTAGCTCGTGGGTTCTTGATGTTCAAGATGATCCTAGATGACTTCTCACATGTCATAGCAAGCTAGAACACAAAACAAGAACACCAAAAACCCAACCTTCTAAGAATGATCATCTCAAGAACAAAATATCAGTTCCTTGCAAAAAGGAACACAAGATTTACATAGATGATAGGGATATGGTCTGAGGAAGACTCATCCATCAATCATACATCCTCGGCACAAAATCCACAAGCATTTAGAAGGAGAGGCAAATCCAAAAATGCGGAAAGTAAAATCAGAATTGAGAGGAATAGATTTTTATTTCTGGAAGGGAGGTTTACAAAGCCTCACAAATAATTGGGTAAAACTCAAAGGAGCACCAAAACCTCTAAAACCTTCAAGAGGAGGAAGGCTACCCCTACCCCTCTATTTATACTATTCTTGAGTTACCCTCCATCCTTGGATGAGTTCCTTCTACACTAAGGATCACAATCAAAGGCTAGAATTGACTCACTCACTCATACATAGGCTAATCCGGAACCTTCTAACATAACGGGTTTTATACGCTTCTCAAAATATACTAACTAGACCCGCTACTCTATCTTCTAGACCGCGATTCAACGGCCCTCCTTGATCCGAGTAGCTCCTATGTAGCATCTCATCCATTCCTTATCATCTAGGTTTGCACCGACTCCGTCTCCGATCGTCTTCGATGATCCTCGACCGTCTAGACCTCCAACGTACCTCACCTAGTCCCAGTCATTCTCCGCCTCATCATGACCTAGCACTGTCGTCTTGCAACCATTAAAATCAAGGAAACACATCACATAGCAATGTCCAAGTTGATATATACAATAAACCTCACACAAATTCAAAATTTCAAACTCAAAATTTGCTCAATAGGTTGGCTCTACTGCCTCTTGGGGCTAGTAGTGCCACTCGGCCGACACTACCGCCCCAGCATGGCTGGTAGTGCCACTCCCCTGAAAACCCAACGATGACTCTCTCTCTAGAAAATAACTACCACTCTCCCGGCCGATACTACCGCCCGCTAGCTGGTAGTACTGCCCTCCTAAGGCCGGTAGTGCCGCTCCTGGCAGGCATAACTTAAATTGCTTGATTTTGAAAATCCAATTCAAATCAAACTCAAAACTGAGCATACCAAGCTCAAATACTGTCAAATACTCATCACCATCACAATTCTAACACTACTATATGCAAGGTTTATTCTAAAGGAATGGTTAACATGGTTATTTTGCAGTAAAGCAACAGTTGTAAACCAATACAATAAATAGATTGAAAAGATGGTGAAACAAATACCAATAAATAATAACTTTCAGCATTTCTCAAGTAAATATGGCATCTAACCCTAAGTCAAGTTTCAAACCTTCCAACAGCATCCAGCCCTTCCCATCCAAGTTTTTATTTCACAAAATCTAACCCTTGACTGTAATTCTCGAGAATTGCTCAATACCATGAGCACAGCTATTGTAAGTTCAAGCTCCATTAGTTTTGGTGATTGGTTTTAGATTAACGCTTAATCATTGTTTAATAACAAATCTAATCATTATGAGACTAACATGTTTATTGAGCTTCATTCTTATTAGTCTCAAATTTGGATAGAAAATGGAAAACCCAAGGTATGCACTCGTATTCATTACTATTGTCTTAATACATACTCAGGATTCAAGTTAAACGATTAACTCTTCCATTGCTTATATATTAAAGATGTGCATTATGTTTCCAAATCTATATATACATGAATGCACACATCTTGGGGAGTTGATAATTTAACTTGATATTTCAATAGTATTGATCACATGTCCTCTTGTCAAATAACATATAGGATCAATACTTTGAAACAACCTTTTGAGTATATATAACTTGTGTAGTTGTAGTATACTCATGTCAATATAGGATAAACTCCAATGCAATCAAATTGAATATGTGCATATTGGTTCCAATCCAATTATATATATGCACATTTTCTATGTGGAGCTTATTCTATAATTGATGGTCTCAAAAGTATTGATCTATTTCCATCACTCCAATATATTGGATCACTACTTTCCATCAAATTGAGTATATGAAATTTGTGTAGTTAATATATACTCATGTCAATTTAAATAAAATTTAAATTGAGTTCGGTTGTCTTTTCAATCAATCAAAGAACGCTTATCATATGTTGATGGTGTTTCTTTGTTGATTAAGGACAAACGGAAAGTTCTTGAGTTTAATAAAGCATTAGTTGCATCAAAGTACTCAAGACACATTTAATCATTCAAATTGATTTGGGTTGTGCTCAATCGATCTCGGGGGCATCCATTATATGTTAATGGAGTGTAAGTGATGATTGAGGCAACCGTGTTTGTTGGACTAACTATCTTTCATGAGTTGCGAAGTAGGTTGAATCCAAGATGATATAGAATTGGGAAGATGAAGTCATCATGTGTTGATGAGCTTCAAGAGGAGATCCTGAAGAGAAAAGAAGAGCTAGAGAAGATTCATCATATGTTGATGAACAAGAAGAAGGAGACTCGATCATGGAGAGAAGATGATTGGATATCATAAAAGCTCCAATTGGATCGCTAGAGGCAAAGGTATAACTAGATAGGGTTAAAGATGTGTTTCTAGTCTTTTACCGGTTTTGATGTTTGGATGTGAGACTGGATTGCTAGTATAGATTATCGTACTATTAAGAGGGGTTGAGTCATTTAGCTTGAGCCTCATCATGTGTTGATGAACTCAATCTGGTTCACTCTAGCTCACTCTCTTATTTGGATTTTGCATGAGCTAAGTATTTGCAAGTGTTGCAAATAAGGGAGCTCATGCTTGCTTCTTATTTGAATCTTAATTAATTTGGTTTTTGCATGAAGCTATGGATTTGCATGTGTTGCAAAAGAAAGATACCTTATGCAATTTGGCTTATGTGGTTTTTGTATGGAGCTAAGTTTTGCATGTGTTGCAAAAGGAGAGCGCTCATGCTTCAGAGTCTTTGCTTGTGACTTGATCATGTGTTGATCATCACAAGGCTAAGCAAGGTTTGTGCTTTGTATTTGCAAAATGTGTTTTTGCAAAATATTGATGTTTCTGCTTCTTATCTTGGAGCATGAGATAAGCATTTGCAAATGTGTTTTGCAATATGTTGGGATCATGTGTTGATCATCTATGGCTCAAGATTTGTTTTTAAGTGATTGGAGTTGTTATTTACAAATGTGTTTTGCGAATGAACTAGAGGTTATGGGTTTCAATCCTAGAGTATGTATTGCCATTTGCAAATGTGTTTTGCAAAGTGTCAGGATCATGTGTTGATCCTTACATGGCTAAAGGATTGATCTCATAGGTTCGTGGTTTATTTGCGAATGTGTTTTACAAATAAGTTGGAGTTTAATGCGATTCTCTAGAGCATGTGAACTGGGTTTGCAAATGTGTTTTGCAAATTGCTTGATCATGTGTTGATCATCGCATGGCTCAAAGAATCAATCATTATTGATGTTTGATTTGAAAAGAAAAGATTTTTATGTGAAATCTGATTTTATCTGGAAATTCGGTAGTATCGCAGGTGTAAAGCCGGTACTACCGCTGGGTCGGTAGTACCGCTATTTGGGAGCCGGTACTACTCAAATAGCGGTACTACCGGAGGTCGGTAGTACCACATGTGAGGCCGGATTTCTAGAAGAGCGTGTTTTCTGTGTTTCTGGAGTTCGGAGCTACCGGGCTCAAGGGCAGTACTACTAGAGGTGTGGTAGTACCACGTGTGAGGCCAGATTTCCAGAAGAGCGCGTTTTCTGTGTTTCTGGAGTTCAGAGCTACCGGGCTCAAGGGCGGTACTACTAGAGGTGCGGTAGTACTGGCCTTTTGTAGCTGGTAGTTATTGTTTCTAGAGAGCATATGTTGCTCAGATCTGGAAGTCGGCACTACCGGACCTTGAGGTCGGTAGTACCGCTCGACTGTACTACCGCTTATTGTGTGTTGGTAGTACCGGGGTACTGTAGCCAACGGCTACTACTTGGCTAGATTTCGACCGTTGAGGTCGAGGCCGGTACTACCAGCCCCAGTTGGGCGGTAGTACCGGGATTTGCTGTTTTTGCCCAATCTTGCCCCCAACAGCTAGTTTTTGTTTGGGGGCTATAAAAGGATGCCAAGGGCTGGCATTTGTGGTTGCTGAGTTTATTGGGTGTTGTGGGAGTTGTGTGTATGTGTTGCCCTCTCCTATTTGCTTCTTGAGCTAAGAGTGAGCTCTAATTGCATGTGTTGCAATTAGAAGTAGATTGAGAGCCTCTTGTGCATGTGTTGCACTTGAGGGAAGCCATTGTGCATGTGTTGCACTTAGAAGGTCACGAGAGTGCATGTGTTGCACTAGGTGAAGTTCAAGTTAGGTGTTTGACTTGTTACTCTTGGTGTTTGCCGACACCTAGACGGCGTGTGGAGGTGTCATGCGCGGTGAGCTTCTCGACGAAGGTTATGAGAAGCCTCGGCAAGTTGTGAAGGTCGGTACTCGCCTACCTGGAGGGGAAAAGAGCAACCACTAGTGGATTCAAGGTAGGTGCTCAATTCATGGAACCGGTCCAATTCGTTTGGGCTAACCTCAACGTGGATTAGGGAAGACCAGCAAGTCTCCGAACACCACGGTAAAAAAGTATTGTGTCTCCTTGTGTATGCTTGCAATTCTATATTTACGTTGTTGCAATTTGCATTTCTAGAATTAAATAGCTTACTTGTCTTTAGGATTGCAATTTATTATTAGACATAATTAGTTAGTGCACATAATGAGCCTAGTTGATTTAGGCTTTAATTGTTAAAACCGTAGTTTATCACTTCTGCATTAATTATTGGTAAGGTTTTGACATAAGCGTAATTAGGGGTGAATTTATTTGTAGAAATTCGTAGAAGAATTTTAAAAGTCGCCTATTCATCCCTCTCTAGTCGGCATCCTTGTCCTTATAACTATCCGAATAGATTTTACACTCTGCAGAGATTATGCACTTTACCCACACGATATGAACATCTCTTTGTGCAATCAATACTAACATATTTCCTTTGGTGTGCCGAAGAGATATCATGACAAAACCTTTACAATGCTCTGACTTAACCCAGTATTACCTGCTAAGGTTTCAATACTGAAGGGACTGGTTACCACAATAGGGACCCCTCTTGCGCCATCTGGGTTCATAAAAAGGCGAACCTCACCACCACTGATAGTACCAAAGCTAAGACATTACAAATTAATCAGTTAGGTTGCATGTTTGACTCAGGTTAAAGGCTTGCAAGGTTAAGTCCTCAGGCCAAAGGCTTGCAAGGTTAAGTCCTTAAGATGACTAGGGCAAGACTTCTACATACCCTCTGCCTTTTTGACCCACCTTGGCACACTGCCCCTTGCCATTTGCCCCAATCTAAATGATTACCACCCCAGTTGATTACCAAACACCATGTGCTATCAACAAGTCAACTTCGTTGCGTGACATCCCTTGTCACTACAACTCAACGTTATTATGTGACAACACCTGGCACACCAATTCCATAAACATGTTTCATATTCCATTAGTTAGGATTAACTTTTAGTATCTCAAAAGACATGTGATGTACGTGGTGTGGCTAAGCATACTAACACGGTCTAACCAACCATGTTGATTATTAATATTAACCAACTAATAATGAACCATCCTAGGATGACAAATAATCATGGCATACAAATGAAAAGGTAGGGTATAGCTCAATTGGGTAGATTAACTAGATCCCAAACTATTTCAAAACAGTTGTTCACATAAAATATCATGCATAATGTAAAACGACATAGCAATTAAACTTGGTTCAACATGATCAAAGAACAACTTACTTTAGAAAAACCTTTATTCTTGCTCTAGACCTTGGTCTTGAGTCAACGATTCCTCTTTGGACGCTCTGAGCACTTTGATATCTGCGCGTATTGAGAGAGAACACCAAATAAACACCAAAATAGAGAGCAAATAAATTCTAAAAATCAAATAAAATTCACTCAAAATCAAGATTTTTGCTCTTTGGATGAACGGTAACCCTGATGATCCTGTTAATGAGGCTCGATGAGGGAAGGAGGTACGTCATTTTACCTGGAAGCTTGACCGAAGCAGCTGGATCATAGAACTCAAACTTCCTGTCAAGGGAAAGAATTCTGTCACTATGGATATTAGGATACCCACTATGGAAAATCCCCCATGCCTCCTCTATCTCATTCTTGGTGATTGTGTGCGCTGCGGCATCTGTCATCCAGGTGACGGTATCAAAAGACTCAGAAACGTACAAGGTAGCAAAAAATTGCTCGACCATGTCTTCGTTGTAATCACACTTTCTGCTCACAAAGTCTGACATGCCTGCACTATGAAATAATTCTGGAACTCCCACAAACAGAGGAATCTTTCTAATGTGCTCCCAGTTGATTCATTTATGATCAACAAATTCCTTATCGTTGTAAATCTCATAATATACTTTTTGCTGAAATATAGTTCTGAATCTATCCTCAGTGGCATTTCTAGGCAACAAGTATTGATTTGCATGTCTTAAGGAGAAGTAAGTGTCACCTTTGATTGTTTTTAGATCAGCAGAAGGATCAAAATCATCAAAGTTTTCTTCTTCTGATCCTTCTTCATTTTGTTCCTCATCAACCTCCATTGAATCAATCGCCTCTTCATTTTTGTTTGCTGGTGCGGCTTGTTTCCCTTTGATTGCTTTGAACTATCACCATCATCTTGCTTGCTTTTCTTTCTGACTTGTTGAAGTCTAGTTGCAATGGGCACATCGTCTTCGCTATCACCCACATGAGGAGGAGGGCGACCTTGATTCGCTGCCATCTTTTTGTAAGAGCCACTACCTCTGGTTTTTGGCATGGTTGCTGGATTAAGACAGATTTCAATTCATGAGATCAAGGATATATGCCCTAGAGATGTATTAGATTGTGAAATAAGATGAATTGAGCAAAGTTTTGACAGCAATCCTGGTGCTACCACCCATGCTGGTCCGGTAGCACCGGGCTTGAAGCGATGCTACCGCCGCGAGGTCAGTATGCACCTACGCCCGAGTCAAAACGGGGATTTGAGGGAAACTCTTGATTTTGAGTGATTTGATCCAGAGAATGCACCTCAAGTACTTAGAGAATCATTATATCACTCAATATAATCACAGATTGCAACACACTTGTACAGATTTCACTACATTTCACAATAACCCTAGAAAACTAGATAATGGCACCTAGGGCATGAGAAATCCAAAAAATTCCAGAAAAAATGGTACCTTGGAGAGAGGATCGAGTGGGGAGCGAGAAGATTAAGAGAAATCTTGAATTCACCGCAAGATTCTTGAAGGATTTGAGTGAGGAATCGAGAGAAGAAAAAGAGGAGAGAGAGTGGCCTATTTTGGTTTGAGGAAGAGGGAGGAGGTGGTTGCACTGCACCTGACTTAACCCCACAACCCGAATAATCCGGTGCCACTTTGTTTTGGCCGGTAGTACCAGTCTCCGGTGCTACCGCCCATGTAGGGGCGGTGCTACCAGACCTGACAGCCTTAAAGGCTGAAATTTCATCCAAAAGTACCAAAAGAGTTGAAATAGCTCATATGTTTGCAAATTTTGATTGAAAACATATATGAGCATCCCAACCTTATATACCAATCGAGAATTTTACTTTACAAGAAGTTTTTGCATTAGATATCCTTTTTGCTCCAAAACATTTTCCTCAGGACAAAAATACTTAAATAGCAAAAAAGAAGTTCATTTGCATCTATGAGTTCAAAAGAACCTTTTGGTAGACTAGAAACTATGCTATTATAGTTCCAAAGGTGAAAACTCACAATGTACATTAGATTGATTAATATAGACCATGTTTTTTATTTAAGGAAATTTTGATGAAATTCAAGGATCTTGTCAATAGACATTTTGGATTTATTTTCAACATAGAGAGAATATACTAAGATAAGTATTTCAAGAGATGAGATTTATGTGTCAATAGATTGAAAATGAAGATTTCAAGGAAATTTATTTTACTTTCTTTTTTTTAAATTCCAAAGTAAAAATACTTCAAGTATTTTGACCTAATAACTGAAACAGATTTGTCGTGCAATATTAATCTTTACGTAATCTGAGTTGATTGTTGAAATAGATGTAATGCTTGTAATCTGAAATGGATGTAATTCTTGTACTCTGAGTTGAGTTAATCTGCTTTTCCAGAGGGCATGGCTAGCATTTCCTAAGGCTAGCCAATAAATAGAAAAGTACTTGTTTATGGGTAGACTTATCACAGATGGTTATTAATTACAAACCGTCTGTAATGTCATGTTGTCACAGACGGTTTTAAAATAAAACCGTCTGTGATATCGAAACATCATAGACGGTTTATAATTCAAAACCATCTGTGATATCATATTGTAACAATCGGTTTCAAAACAAAACCATATGTGATATCATAACATCACAGACAATTTATAATTAAAAACCGTCTGTGATGTTAGGATGTTGAAACCTTCTGTGATATCTTCTATGCCGTATCATCACTGACACATGGTTATAGACGGTTCAGAAAACCGTCTGTGATGTTCTTTTCTGTAGTAGTGACTGTCTATGATAACGGTTTTGAATCATCTGTGATGATCTTTTCTGTAGTAGTGAAACGTGTTGACCTGTTGACCCAGAAGGTGAGGCCCACCGTGCATACGACCGGTCCAACTTGAGCTCTGTGCATGCAATTAACACGTGTATCAAATAAAAAAAGGATAGCTAGCTGATACATGCGCATCTGCGCGTGAACGACTGAGTTGTACACGTACATGTCGTCGTCATCCCTTATACCTAGGAAAATGACAGGAGGTCGGCCGGGTAACGAGAACAACTATTTTACGATCGACCACAGACGCATCATTCCCCTTTCCCATGCGGATGGATTTTTTTCCCTGTCCCGCACGGACCGACGCATTCTGTATTCCCACGGAGCCCAGACTTTCCATTCCCACGCTTGTTTTGTATTCCCCTTCTGGGAAGCGGGTTTTTTTTTAGAAAAGGATGGGATGCACACAAGCAACTTTTAAGTGGTAAGAATATTGACTTTTAGGAATAAAATGAACTTTCAACCGACATTAAAGATAGCTTTCAAAATATTATATAATTAGCAAAAAAAACTAATCTTTCTACTGCAAAACACAATAAACAACAAGTACTTCCCCTTTCTCATTCAAACATAAGTTTAAAAATTAACAAAAGACGATATAATAAGGTGTTCCAACCTGGGTAATATATAAATGATCTCTAATATCCTCTCCAAACAAAAAAAAACTAATATATTACATGAATAGTCTATAACAAATCTATTTATGTTGGTGATACCTCAAAAAAAAGAGAACAACAACTTGATCACATTTCTGTCATGCTCTATATGGAGCAAAACAGAAAAAGAAATTAATCCACAAAAACTAAAATTTGAAGACAATATTGCTATAAATATGCAAATGTAATGAAAAAGACTATTTTGTACTTACATGTCTCTGAAGAATTTTGGGAGAAAGAGGACCGAATGGGGGTGGTGCTCGCTCGGACTAGTGTTCGTGATCGCTCGCTCGGGCTAGGGTTCGTGAATTTGGAGAAAAAAAATTCACAGCCGGTGGAGTCTCGAACCCACGATCGCCATCATTAGGCCATGGGTGTGTACCTATGCAGCTGTGCTCACTTAAACGACACAAGCTATAGCCATTCCTATTACAGACGGTTTTTAGCTAAAACCATATGTGATGAGAACAGTGTCATCACAGACAGTTTTTAGTTAAAATTACGTTCTATTTAGGATTAGGAATAAGTGTAATCAGACCTACTTTTGACATCCCCTAATAACTTAGGGTTGTTTTAACTTTCCATATAAACGCACGAGGCCTATCCCTTAGGAGCGATAATTGTCTATGATGAGGCCCATATCACAGACGGTTCTAGCCAAAAACCATCCACTACTACAGAAAAGCTTATATTAGTCGTCTCATCACAGACGGTTCCTCAAAACCATCTGTGACGATGAATATCACTGACGGTTCTATGTTACAACCGTCAGTGACATCATCACAACCGGTATTCTTCAAAAACCGTCAGTGATATACATCAATATCACAGACGGTTTTTAACTAAAACCGTCTGTGATATCATGTATTGTCCCAGACGGTTTAATTATAAAACCATCTGTGATCTATCACTGACGGTTTTATAATAAAACCATCTGGGATTATATGTTTATCACAGACGGTTTATCCAGATAGAACCGTTTGTGATAATATTTTAACTTTCCCGCTCTCACCAAATTTGAATTTCTCGCTCGTCTCATTATCAACTTCCTTTAAAATACGAGCCGCGGCTCTTCTCCAGCTGCTTAATTTCTTCTCACTTCTCCTCGATCTCCTCTTCTCTTCTCTCTTCTCACTTCTCTTCCACTACTCTCATATTCATGTTTTCTTCTCCACTTCCTCTTCTCATCTCATTTCCACTCCTCTCCTCTTCCTCTACTCCAGTCGCAACTAGAGCATACCGTCGTCCATATGTTAGGTAAGTGTGGTGTTCGAATCATTCAATTAAAAACATCCTCTGTTTTGCATAGGCACTTTCGTTTTCGTTTCGATCTGTGCACGTTTCAGTAAAATGATCACAACTTTTGCATACGAGCTCCGATCGCGACGTTCTTGAGCTCGTTGGAAAGCTAGTTTTACCTCAGCAATGAAAGGTCTGTGACAATCAATATCACAGACGGTTCTATACTGGAATTTTCTGTGATAGAACACTATCACAGACAGTTCTATACTAGATTCGTCTGTGATGTGTCTTATCAGAGACGGTTATGAACTAGAACTGTCTGTGATATACTTTCTATATAAGGGTCCATCGCGCAGATCGATTAGTTACCACTCTTCAGAACTCAAAACCCTTGCCGACACATCTCCCACCGAGGCGTCTCCCACTACGCCGGTCCCACGCCGGTCTCCTCCCGCGTCGATGGTCCCCTCGCCGGTCTCCTCTTGCTCGCCCGCGCTGGCTTCCTCCTGCTCCATCTCGCTCACCCGCACCATCTTCCTCCCGCGCGCGCTGCTGGTCCCCACGTCGGCCTCCTCCCACGGCAACCTCCTCCCGCTTGCCACCAAGGTAACCTCCTCCCGCATAACCTCGCTCGTACGAGGGTTTGATTCCGGCACGTCACTAGTTAACTCTTTGCAAACTAGTCAAATGCTTGTGCTTTGCTACGGATAAAAATAATATTGCCTAGCACGCGTGTTAAGTTGTTGTCGCTAGGCTTAGCTTGCGTTATGCTCTTAACTCCACCACAATACCTAGTCGAGCTCTGTCTTGATCCACACCGTGTAAATGCTGTCGAGCTTGGCTTACATCACATCTTTGAATTCGCCACATTGGTTTATTTTCGAGCAAATAACGTCAGATTTTATGTGACATTATTGTTTAAGGACATAATAAAGATAAAGACTAAACTAATTAGGGTATATTTAAGGTTCTGACATGTGCTGATCTGAATATAATCTTTAACAGTGAGATAAAATTGCTAATTCTTTATAGTGCATATTAAGGTGGTAAGGTTTAAGGCCTTATTCACTGGATTAATTGTTAGCCCATTCATGATTAAGGTTGAAAGATTAAAATCTTCGATCAGACCCTAACCTGAGAACAATATAATACAATTTTTACTCAATTTGTGATAGAAGACATGATTCCTTGGATTATGTACTTTTAATCATATTGTTATATGGAATGATCGATAAAATCTTGCTCTTATTATCGCATCTTTTCCAACAATTCATATAATAAATATACTGAAGGATCTAATATATATACTAACTTTATACCTAACAAATAAAAACAGTCATCAATTGGTGACCTTCTTTGCTTGATTTCTTTTCGTTCCTATTGAGCCATGAAAACCAACCTAGATTGCAAGATGATATCCCCTCAATCGTCATCTCAAGGATGTGAAGAGGCTACATCATAAGTTCACGCGAGCCTTTGAAAAAAGTCGATCGCGAAAAATATCGTTTAGGGCCTCAAAACTGCCTTCGAAGTTGATTTTGCATTTTCAAATTCTTTAGAGCGGGAACATGGGATATCTCACATCCAGTAACTCTTCCATTATGCCTGAACTAGCACAGAACAGCTAGATCACAGAAATATCATCTGTACGTGATGATATTTTTTTGTTTCCAAAAGTAACATCACAAACGGTTCTAAACTAAAACCGTCTGTGATGTTTCTATATCACAGACGGTTTTAGTTTAGAACCGTCTGTGATATCTTCTATCACAGACGATTCATAAACCGTCTGTGATGTGCCGTAACATCACTGATACATGGTTACAGACGGTTCAGGAAACCGTCTGTGATGACCTTTTCTGTAATAGTGGTCTGTAATGAGCATGTGAGTTGTGACTCATCACTGATTGTTTTTTCAAAAAACTGTATGTGATGACTCATCACAGATAATTTTTGCAAACCGTTAGTAATGAGAGATCTAATGAGTCGTTTTGTACAAGTGGCATCATGAACGACTGAGTTGTACGTGTGGTCGTCATCCCTTGTACCTGGGAAAATAACAGGAGGCCGGCCGGGTAACTTTGATAGATGTAACTAATAATGACTACAGTTTGTACGTACTTTTCGGCCACCACCAAGAATTAACTCAAAGCATATGAACGAGTGAGCTGTACATTGTACAGCTTGTGCTTTTCTATATATACAGTGGATAAAATGTAAGGGGAGCCACAAATTATTTGTGTTGTGCCCTCCAGGGTGGAGGTAGGTCTCGAATCATCTGGGTCTTAGTATGATATTTTACGATAAAAAGCTTATATAAAATGTATTAAAAATTAGTGAAAATTACAGATTAGTTTAAAAAAAATATGACCTGACTCCGCCCATGGTGCTCTCCTCCAAAAGTAAAAAGGGAGCATCAAACCATCCATTAAAACACAATCCTACCTCCCTTACGTCTTACGGATCTCACCACAGATCCAATACTTCAAAATTTAAATATTTTTTTGCTAATAAAAACATCCGAATAATATTTATCAAAAACTAAACTAAAATCTGCACGCAGAACACGAACACTGGAACAGCGAACGGTGCTTGTTGGCTGCCCGTCATTTCTTGTTTGCGTGAGAATAGCCCTCGCTTGTCCCACCAACCGTGGGCCCTCTGTCATACGGAGCTGACTGGACAAGCCTGCATGTTTACAAATTAGGGAATGAGAATTAGTGAATTGATTGATTTACGTGTGCTAAAAATGGAGCAGTTATAATACTGATAATGACGGCGTAATCGGCCATCAATCAATTGATGAAGCGGACGCAGTTGCATGTTTTATTGCTGTAGAATTTTTTGTTGGGAAACCCTCGTGGTCCATGGAAAGCCCACGTTGGCCCCTTAGTCGAAACCCTAGGTGAGCGCTATAAAAGGAGGAGGGGGGTCCCCCTATGTACATGCAATCAGAAAGCAATAAAGAATTCCGTCGTCGCTCCTTATATACCTGTGTCTCTCTCTTTCTGTTCTCTAATTTTAGATCTGTTCGGGAACCCCGGATTATTCGATAGCGAGGTTCCTTAACACGTTATCAGCACGACGCTCTACCAGAGATCAGAATTGAAAGGTGAGAAAGGTGGGATTTCAGCGATTGAATCTAGACGCTTGTCGTTACTATGCATGCATCTATCCTACGCATCTTGTACCGCTTTGTCACGTGGCACGGCTACACGGCGATCGATCAAGACTACTAGCACGGCTACAATACATAGTTTTTCTTTGTTCATCACGAAAAAAAGAAAAGAAATCGGCGTCGCCTCGGTCTTGGCGACGCAGCGTGCCGCCGCCGGCGGCATTGCCGCCACCTAACGACGCGCACGGAAGCACCGCCGCTAACCGCCATCCGCACGCAGCCGCACGCCGCCGCACGAAACCGCCGGCGCATGGCCCGCCCGCCGCATGATTAGGCTTGCCGGCTCGGCCACCCGTTGCGTCGCCTTGACCTCCGGCCTTTCGGCAAGCCGCGCATCTGGCGCCCGGCAGAAGCCGTCGGCCTCGCGGCACCGCCACCACGGCCGCGGTTGCTCGGCGCCGCCCGGCCTCGGCCGCGGTTGATCCGCCGTTGAACCGGCTCGGCACGTAGCGCGCCACCGCGCCGCCCCGGCCCGCCACCACCGCTCGCGGCCGGCGACGCCGCTTGGTCCCGCCGGCGCGGCGGCGGCGCCGCCTCGGCTCGCGATCGTGCCGCCGGTTCGGCCTTCGCTCGCCATTGCCCGACCGGCTCGGCCTCGCGCGCCGCCGCCGCAAGCGGCTCGGCCTCAGCGCGCCGCGCCGGCCGTCACGCCGGCGCCCCGCCCGGCCTAGGCTCGCCGCCGCCGACATCGCGCAGACGGCAAGCGGCTCCCGGCGCCCGACCAGCAGCCGCCGACCTAGCTCTAAGACGCAGCCACGCCGCCACGCATCCCGGCTGGCGTCCTAGCCGCGCGCCCGGCCCAGCGCCGCCGCCGCCGCCATGCGCCTCGGCCAGCGCGCGGCGCGCCACCACACCGGCTCGAAGCCTCGCCAGCGGCTGAGGCACGCAGCCCGCCGCCGGCTGGCGCCGGCCGTGCCTCTCGCGCCACCCTGAAGAATCTGCGCGCCGTCGGCCGTCGCCTTGCGAGCCGTCGCCGACGACCAAACTCGTCGCGCCGTCGCCGCCTCGCCCTCGCGTCGCCCGACCTCGTCGTCTTTGCCGCAGGTTCATTGGCGATCGCGCGCCCGACCTCCGACCGCCGCCGCCGCCCGCGCTGCACGAAGCCACTCGCCCTCCTTGCCTCAGTGCACGCGCAAGTTGAATGGCGGCTAGGGTTGGAACCCTAGCCGTCGGCGGTATTTTTTGGCAGCGCAATAGGGCTGAAGGCCCAAGAGGCCAGAAGAAGAAAAAAAAAGTGGCCCAAAGGCCACTCGGCTGGAAGAAGAAAAAAAAGAAGAGAAGAAAAAGAAAGGAAAGGAAAAAAAAAAGGGAGAAATTGCAGGAAAATCTGAAAAAATTGCCAGAAAATCAAGAAGATTTTTTTGGCTCTGTTTTTCATTTTCCTAGCTTTATTTCTCTGTTTTAAGAATATTCTTTATGAATTTTGAATTCATTGCTCATTTTTGTATACTGCAATGCATGAAAATTTATTTTTCAGACTTTATGTTTTTGCAACCATTTTCTATCGATTACACGATAATCTAAATCGTAATTTTGAAATCATGAATCGTGAATCGTGAGTTTGAAGAACTGGCCTCGCAAGGTCAGAAATACCTCACTTGGGCATCGGACGTGAAGATCGTTCTTGGGGGCAAGAAGCTCCGTGCTGCGATTGGTCTAGGGTCCTCGCAGGACGCGAAACCTACCGTCAAATAGAACAATCAAGCCTTGCACTGCTGTTTAAATGCATGAATCGCATTTTCTTTTAGATTATGGTTGTTAGCATTTTCTTTTTGAATTATGAATTATAAGCTCTAGAAGAGCATACTTCTCTTATGAATAAATAAGCAATTTATTCTTTATTCCAGTATTCTTTCATTTACAAGCAATATTTGAATTATTTTGCCTCTGTTTGATTGGGATTACATTTCTTGTATCTAGAAATCGTGTAGCGCCCAAATGGAAGAGATATGCATTGTTGATAGTGGCACAACAAATACCATCTTAAGAGAGTCTAAATATTTCCAGTCGATCACGAAGAACGCTGGAAAGATTACTACGATCGCAGGAAGCGACTCATATGTAATCGGCTCAGAAAGAGCCACTATTATATTGCCTATGGGTACAACTTTGATAATTGAAGAAGCCCTTTTGTACCCGGAATCAACGCGCACTCTCTTAAGCTTTAAAGACATCCGCGCCAATGGTTTTCATGTAGAAACCAATGAAGAAAATGGCAAAGAATACTTATGTATTGTGAAGCACGCGGTATGTGGAAAAATGGTATTAGAAAAATGTCCCTCATATGAATCTGGGTTGTACTACACGAATAATCATGCACCCGAAGTGTATACTTCCTTGAAGACTATTTTTAGAAGCTCTGAGTTATTTTCTTTATGGCATGGTAGATTAGGTCATCCTGGTCTTAGAATGATGAGAAATATAGTGAACAACTCACAAGGTCATGGCATTAATGTTAAAAATTTCCCGAATCATTAAGATTTTGTGTGCCCTGCATGTGCCACCGAGAAATTAATAACTAGACCCTCTGTCATGAAAGTGCAAAGTGAAATCCCTGCATTCCTGGAACGCATCTAGGGGGATATTTGCGGTCCGATGCAGCCCCTGTCAGGACTGTTTCGATACTTTATGGTGCTCATCGATGCTTCCTCGAAATGGTCGCATGTATGCTTATTACCAACAAGAAACTATGCTTTCGCAAAGCTGATCTCGCAGATCATAAGAATTAAGAATGCTTTCCCTGATCATCACGTGAAGTCCATTAGAATGGACAATGCTTTGGAGAATTTACTTCAAAAGCATTTGATGATTATTGCACCGCAACAGGATAGCGATTGAGCACTGCACCGCACGTCCATACGCAGAATGGACTAGCGAAGCACTAATAAAGAGGATTAAGTTCATTGCGATCGCTTTTGCGAGTTGTAACTTGCCCAACACTTGTTGGGGACACGCGATCTGCCGCACGCAATGCTCTTATCAATTTGCACCGTCGGCCTACAACATCCATTCTCCTATGCAACTTGTGCACGGATCATCCGAAGATCTCCCATCTTAGAAAATTTGGGTGTATGGTATATGTACCTATATCACCCCTCGTGATCGCAATGGGCCCTCTCCGCAAGTCCGGGATATCGTTGGTTATGTGAGTGCATCCATAATCGGTATTTGGAACCCATGATTGGAGACTTGCATACAACCCGATTCACGATTGCATTTTTGACGAGGATCGTTTCCGTCATTAGGGAGAAATCAAACTTTGGATGAAAAATGCCGGAAATCATATGGCATTCCACTAGGATCCCGCACATGACCCCACACTAATGAAGCAAATCAAGAAGTCGAGAAGATAATTGATTTGCGAATTTAGCAAATGAACCGCTGATCATTTTGTGATCCGAAGGCGTGGTTAAGTCGCATGTACCAGCAAGAAATGCACCGAGAGGGTGGAAATACCAAAGAAAATAGAAGGTATCCTCGGCTGTTCAGAGGCCTCAAAGAAAAAGAACAGAAACTGGCTCCTCAAACCCAAAGTACCCGGAGACGCGTCGAGAAAAGCGGGCGAGAGGACTTACCACAACCAATCACGAAAATGCCCCAAGGAAAGAAGGGAGCAGTTGAGACTGCACGGAAAGAAGCCAACGGAAAGGCAATTCGGACTTGAATCTTCCATGAAGGAAGCGCGAAAATAATGTGTGCGCACACATAGGCGATGAAAGCTAAAGGAACTTGCTCCTGCGATAGGGAATAGAAGTGAAGAGCAAGTAGAAGTGCATGAAGCACCCCATGAAGAAATGGCCATAAACTTTGTAATAACAGGAGAATCCTGAATAGAGCAACGACCAACGTTGATGCATACCAGTAAAGAAGATTGCCTCGATCATTGATCATGATCCCGAGCCTGCATCTCTAGCAGAGTGCAAGAAAAGGCTAGATTGGGAAGAATGGAAAAATGCAATCACTGCAGAGTTAGTCTCTCTGAACAAGAGAGAGGTGTTTGGCCCCGTATGCCGCACACCTCCCCATATAAACCCTGTAGGTCACAAATGGGTCTTTGTTCGGAAGAGAAATGAAAACAACGAAGTTGTGAGGTACAAAGCAAGGCTTGTAGCTCAAGGTTTCACTCAACGTCCTGGAGTTGATTATGAAGAAACCTATTCTCCGGTCATGAGAGGAATTACCTTTAGATATTTGATCTCAATGGCAGTCAACTTGAAGTTGAGAATAAAGCTAATGGATGTTGTCACAGCATATTTGTATGGAAACTTGGATTCGGAGATATACATGAAAGTACCGGAAGGAATTCCTATCCCGAACCAAGACGGAGCAAATAGAAACACATGCAGTGTGAAATTGGAGAAATCACTTGTATGGGCTAAAGCGATCGGGAAGAATGTGGTACAATCGCTGAGTGACTTTCTCTACAAGAAAGGCTACACAAGCAATGAAGATTGTCCATGTGTGTTTATCAATGATCCCGAATGGATTCTGTATAATCTCCGTCTATGTAGATGACTTGAACATCATTGGGACGGATGAAGAAATTGAAGAAGCATGTTCATACTTGAAGTCTGAGTTTGAAATGAAGGATTTGGGTAAAATCAAGTTTTGTTTAGGCTTGCAGCTTGAGCATGTCTAAGGAGGAATCTTGGTACACCAATCCACCTACACGCAGAAAGTGTTGGAAAGGTTTGGTTTTGAAAAAGCATATCCTGCAAAGACTCCAATGGTCGGAAGGTCACTCCAAGCAGAACAAGATCCATACAGACCTAGAGAAGAGGGGGAGGAAGTCCTGGGAGTAGAATTCCCGTATCTGAGTGCAGTTGGAGCGCTCATGTACCTTGCGAATAGCACCAGGCCGGACATTGCGTTCGCTGTGAATTTGCTAGCTCGGTACAGTGCAGAACCCACCAAAAGGCATTGGAAAGGGATCAAGGATATCTTCCGCTACCTCCAAGGAAGCAAAGACCTCGATGCATTTTTCGAAGAAACAATGAATTGAATTTGGTTGGCTATGCCGATCTTGGGTATTTATCGGACCGCATCTTGGCAAGTCCCAAACCGCTATGTTTTTCTATGTGGAGGAACAGCAATTTCTTGGAAGTCGTCTAAGCAGACTCTTGTCTCAACGTCGACAAACCACTCGGAAATCATTGCTTTGTATGAAGTATCTCGTGAATGTGCATGGCTCCGAAGAATGGTTCACCACATCCAGAAGTCATGTGGTTTGAACATTGAGCAAACTCCCACAATCATTTATGAAGATAATACAGCTTGTGTTGCCCAAGCACAGATGGGTTATGTGAAGAGCAATCTCACGAAGCATATCAACCCCAAGTTCTTCTATGCTCATGAATTGCATAAGATGAACAAGATCAAGATATTGCATACTAAGTCATGTGAAAATCTTGCAGATTTGTTCACTAAATCACTCCCAGCATCTACCTTTGAAAGGTGCGTAAAAGGAATTGGGATGATGAGACTTAGAGAAGTGCAGATTTCAAGGGGAGATATTTCACATACTCCCACATAAATCTCGAAGATGAATTATGAATACCCAACATGAATCTCGAAGATTAGCAATTGAAGTTGGGAGAATTGTACTCTTTTTCCTTAGCAAGTTTTCATGAAGTTTTCTTGCATAAGATTTTAACGAGGCAATTCGTGCAACATAGTAAGCGTATGCTATGTACTCTTTCTCCAAGTATTTTTCCCACTGGGTTTTTCTGGAGTTTTAATGAGGCATATGCATCTCGCGGCAAAGGGCCTAAGGGGGAGTGTTGGGAAACCCTCGTGGTCCATGGAAAACCCACGTTGGCCCCTTAGCCGAAACCCTAGGTGAGCGCTATAAAAGGAGGAGGGGGTCCCCCTATGTACATGCAATCAGAAAGCAATAAAGAATTCCGTCGTCGCTCCCCATATACTTGTGTCTCTCTCTTTCTGTTCTCCAATTTTAGATCTGTTCGAGAACCCCGGACTATTCGATAGCGAGGTTCCTTAACATTTTTTTTCGTTGAAAACAAAACGGGATTACCACTGACTTTGTGTACAGAACCAAGGAAAATCTTGCTACGCGCGCGTTCATGCATTAATTATACGGACTTAAACCTTGTTTCTCCTTTTTCTAATGATACACCAAAATAACGTGCCAATTTGACTAATAATATTATATATATTATATCTATTATGCGTGGGGATTGGAGCTCAGGGAGGCATGCCACCTCAACATTTTAGCGAAAAAAACTCCGAGCAATTCAAAATCACGGATAAGTCCTTCTATAAGTTATTTTGCAAAAAAAACACCCTATGAATTTCGAAATCGCGAACAGATCCTTCCACCTGTTATTTTGCAAAAAAGATCCTGTGATTTCGCAAATTCGATCCGGCCACCGGTTCTTTCGGCCCGAAAGATTTTAAAATCGCGAACAGGTCCTTCCATCAGTTATTTTCCAAAAAACCCCGTAGTTCCGCAAATTCGAGACGGCCACCGGTTCTTTCGACCCGAAAGATTTGAAATTACGTTTAGGTCCGCAAATTCGATCCGACCACCGGTTCTTTCGGCCCGAAAGATTTTAAAATCGCGAAGAGGTCCTTCCATCGGTTATTTTCCAAAAAAACCCCGTAGTTCCGCAAATTCGAGACGGCCACCGGTTCTTTCAACCCGAAAGATTTGAAATTACGTGTAGGTCCGGTTATTTCCGTAAGATTTCGAGGTTTGGTTATTTTGCAAAAAAAAAACCGTGGCCCCGCAAATTCAACACGGGTCTGACTATTTTGCAAAAAAAAAAAATCATGGTCCCACAGATTCAATACGGGCACCAGTTCTTTAAACTCAGAACTACGGGGTTCTGCGAATTCAACACGAGCGCCGGTTCTTTAAACCCGAAAAATTTAGAATTATATTTAGGTACGATTATTTTGCAAAAAAAAAAAACCTGTGTTCATGTAAATTCAACACGGACGTCGGTTCTTTAAACGCGGAAGATTTAGGGGTCCGGTTATTTTAAAAAAAAACCGTGGTCCCGCAAATTTAACACGAGCGCCAGTTCTTTAGACCCGAAAAATCTAAAATTACATTTAGGTCCTTCTACCTTTTTTGCAAAAAAAATCCGGACTAGAATTTATCGGCGCGGCGTAGCGCGCTATATTGCCTAGTTATTAATTAGGGAGCTAAGATATGGTTGAGTAGTTACTATAGTTTTTTTTGCGTTGGGGTACGCCGGTTTTTGCAAATTTACGGATTGGGGCCTTGTGTGGAGAAAATGATGTTTCAAACCTAAGGAAATTGAGAAAGGGAGGACTACTGGTTGCTGCCACACATGTAGACATTCTAAACCGATGGAGTGAGCATCCGTCAACCATTTCTTTGTGTTGTTACGTTTGCAAACGATCACCTCATGACTTCAAAATTGTTAGCTCAACCTCCCTTTTTTTTGTAACTCCATCCTCGCCCCACAGCTCCATCGTCGACTGCTTGGTTGAAATCTTCTCAAGGACTTGGCTGTACTCTCTTTATTTCCTTGGAGTCCTTTCTTACTTACTATGGGAATAATAATTTGTAATTTTTATCCTGTCAAGGTCCCCTATGTAAAACTGCAGGAGGTTGCACCGAACTTTTCTTATCAATCCAGAGTTAATAGGCCTTCAGGGCCTTACTTCCTTAAAAAACCTTTTTTACTTTTGGCTCCTTGCTTAACATTACAGGAAAATAATTGCGTTCCTCTCCTGTTCGCTGAGCACCCTGTAGAGTTTTTTTACAGCTCTCGAGGGCATGCAATTTATACTGTCCTTCAAAAGATGCCAAAGTTCTCTAAGCTAGAAAATAAATGTTTACTGTTGTTCATCAACACTAGATTCAGTAAATTTTGATTGATCCATCACGTTTATATTATTTAGTGAAATGTCTGACTTTTTTTTTGCTGGAATTACAAATGACAGAATGTCAAATTTTAATCCCCACGAGCTGAGTTTTGACCAGAAGTTCTATCATCAATTTAATTTCCTCGCTGAAACTCCTCCAAGCTATGCTGCACGTTGCCATTCAAACACGACACACACCTCCACAACTACGAACAAAAAGCACAATGAGTACCAAGCACTGATGTGTGTGTACGACATGATTTGCGGCTGATTCTGTATGGGGCCAAAGAAACGCTTCGGCTGTCGTTTTCTAGTTGATGTTACAGTCCGACTGACTTGAATAATACTGCGGCTGACTAGTTTTTCTTTTAAGAAGAAGTGCTAACCTTAAATTTTGGTGGAAAGTGCATTCAACACCACGAACTGTGAAATCAAATATTTGATCCTCTAAATTTTATAATCTAGTTTAAGACCCTGTTTAGTAGAGCTTTAGATCCCAGCTCCACCTCAGATCTAGAACTTGTAGGTTAAAATAAAGTGAATTAAGTATATATTTTTAGTCTAAAATATAAACAAGATAACCCACTTAAACATTTTTAATGTACCCACAGCTTTACCTCCATAAATTTCTGAAGCTAGGAATACACTGCTCTACCAACTCTATAGATTTTGATAGAGCTGAAGCTATGTCAAACACCCTCTAAATAACACTATAATCCAGTCTTGTACAGTGGTTTGTCCGTGTGGTGCAGTACATTTGCTACGTGGATTGCATGCCTTTGTTTTTTCTTTGGGAAGAACCACCTCGATGACAACTTCGCTGCCTGAGGCATACGCACATCAGCACATGGTGCTATCTAGCTGCAGTAAATAAGCAACTCGCGCGTGCAAAACTAAAGAGAAGATGCATATATAGCGCATTGATGCATGTAAGCTCTGTATTTTATTAGTTTTGTTTGCCGCTTGATTTGCTGATGGAATAAGCAAAAATAACACTTTTTTATTCGAAGAGGGAAATCGACAAGCTAGAATGCTGATGATAATAATAAGAACACATGATGAAGAAAAAAGTAAGCCATGATAAAATACATACGGTTGCTGGTTTATATGAAGACGGGGCCCTCGGCCATTAGCACATCGTAAAGATTCGCGATGCGCTCTATGAATGCTTCGTCATCTTCGTCGTCGACGGCCTCTTGGTCTGGATCACCGGCGGGAGAAGGTTCAGCGGCAGCCGCCTGTTGCTGCTGCTGCTGATTCCGGAGCTTGGCCGACCTGCATGCACATTTCCAATTATAAGGAGATACTCCATTATTAATGGTGTTATCGAACTAGTAATAAATCGTACTCCTCTAAAAAGGAAAGTTATTAATCCGGATAGCATGCAACCTAGGGTAAGCTACTCCTATCGAAAGGTCTAGCACCCCGTCCTAATCCTACTAGCTATCACCTCCATAACAGATACCTGGGAGTTTTACGCCACCAACTATTCCTCATTGGGCCTAACTCAAAACAAATTTTCCTTTGCTTCAATTCGCTTATTCCTCGCTCATTTCGTAATATTTGTCTATTTTCTTGGTATGTGTCATTCAAATCACAATCATAGTTATTTTAATGTTTTCATTCTCTGTTCTACTTTAATGTTGTAAAAGAGGTTTAAAGTTAATTATAATACCTCATTTAATAGGGTCCAGTATCTATCCGATCCAATATCAACTATTTCTTAAATTTGGTTCCTTTTGATACATGCGGTCACGGTGACTTCAACCAAAATGTCACGAGACGTATTATAATTGTGTGCCTGCTATTTAATTGATTCTAGTACAATAAGTAAATGCTGTTTGATTAGGGGTATGTGTGTCGCTTTCTATATCCCCGGCGTAAATTGAAACGCGTTTTGAGCTAATTATCTACTTAAACGAGCTTGCTGACCTAGATATACAGATAATGGGGTTTTGGTGATCTAGTTGAACTGGTGCTCTTTGTTTGTTTTGTGACTTGATATTCCTTAAATAATATCATAAATCTAGAATAAAAAACACACATCTAGTATTAAAGCTGTATTCAAAGGGGAAAAAAAGATTTTGATAAAGCACATGCGTAGATAGATCGATGTATCAGATGGCGACACGAGTACTTACGGCGTAGAGTCGTCACAGGGCTGCGCGCGTTGCATGCGCTTTTGTCTGGACTTCTGGTAGAAGGTCTTCAACGACGATCTCGGTTTCTGCGGTATCGGTATATTGCCTGCACAAGGAAGTTAATTTACGAGTCAATCAAAGAGGAGGAGAAAAGCAAACTAGTAGGCAAGAAATTGACTAGATACTACAAGGGCTAGCTTGCGTGGGAGCAGCAATTAATATTTTTACATATCAGTTTTGCTGAAATTATGTAGTGCTTAGTTTTGATCATCCAACAATTAATATTTCGCTAATCGCAACGTATAGGGAGTGGACTAATAGTTATGTTACCTGGGGGTACGCTAACCGGCGGTGCAGGACCGGGAGGCCATTCAGAGTTAGGCTCCTCCGCCGCTGAACTGTTCGTCTCACTGATGAAATCGTTCTCGTCGCACGAGGGGAGCGTCTCGATGCTCGACAAGTCACCGAACATGTCCTCGCCGTAGTCGTCGCAGACGGCGGCATGTGCGGAAGCTCCGTGCCCATGCGACGTCGACGCCGCGGCCAGATTCTGCTGCGGGTCGCATCGCTGCTGCGCCGCGGGTTCAGCTGAGGAGGAGGCTTCAGGCGCCGAGAGAAGTGGCGCCTGCTGTTGCTGCAGCTTCTGGCGCTTGAAGGCCTGAAAGCAAGGGTGCCGCTGGAGATGCGACGTCCCGTTCTTGGAGCTCGCGCTCAGCGTCGTGCCGCATGTCGGGCACAGCGCTCCTTCGGGGCAGTCGACGTAGAACTCCCACACTTTCGAGCTTTTCTGGCCGCTGCGGGGTCGAGGGGCGGCGCGGGACATTGAGAGAATAAATATTTGTTTGTACTCCAAAGGCACATGGCACGCGCACGCCGGAATCGGATTACACCGTACACATGCAATTACTTGGAAACGGGGAATCAGGAACCCTTTAAACAAAAACTGGTACTCCTCGAAAGTCGAAACTCCATTCTCAACCGACAAACCGTTGTGTATTATATAGACAAGACACTCTAGTTAAGCTAGTCGCGTGGAATTTTCCAAAAGTTTGGCCGGCCCGATCGAATTGGTTCACATTTCGAACGTGTTTATATATATTATTACAGCAAATGTAGTTCGGGCTATAAATATCTATGGGCAAGCCCCACGAGCGGATCGAATTCGTACGTCTGCACATGTTCTCGGACCTACCATACTTTTGAAATTTCCATGCATTAACCGCGGCGACATTTTGGCTTTTGCTTGGACTAGCTTAACTAAAGGGTCTGAAGACTCTGAACGGAACAAACAAGAAACAGTTGCTGGTTGACTTGGAGTTTCTCGCAGTCGGACACAGATAGTATCATATACTCATCTCTCAATCATATTCGTTCTGCTAGATTTTGGTCGGTTAGACGGATACATAGCAAATCTAAGAAGTTGGGTCATCGATGTGACAACATGCTAATCTCACTTTGACAATTAAGGTCAGCTTCCACATATATAACGTGTTACCTCTGACTATGCGGAAGTCACAAAACCCCAATGGATGAAAATTATCTACTTCTTTTGCTTGCATAGGACATTAGACAGGCACTACTACAGAATACCATATCACTGCCGATTCTAAATTGGCATCACTGCCAGATATTGGAACCGGCAGTGATTGGTCGACACTGATAATCGGTATCATTGCCGGTTTGTATGCGAACCGGCAGTGATAGTCCGATTCGTAAATCATTTGGTAAAATAAAAAAATGATTTGCATCCGGACCGACCACCCTGTACTCTACACACGACCGCGCGTCGCAAGTCACAGGTCACGTGATTTTCGCGCGAAATACGCGCTCGTGCGGTTTCTAGGACTCGACTCATGACCTACTGCTCCACACGTGTGCCTCTTGTCATCTCACCCATCACTCAATCCTCAACTAATATAGGATATATTTTTCTTTTGATCCTTTGTCTCCGAAACTTTTGATGATTATTTGGATCTCTAAATGACTTCATATGGGAAGATTGTCAACTACAAAGTTATAGATCTTGTCGAGAGCTACAATTTTCATATAAATTTTACCTCCATCCGACTCTGTATGAAAAAGTTATGATTTTTCGAAAAAAAGTTGATAGCATTATTACTACCGGTTGGTAATACGAACACCGTCAACCGGCAGTGATACTATTATTTGGATATCTAAATTACTTTAAATGAAAAAGTTGTCAACTACAAAGTTGTAGATCTTGTCGAGAGCTATAATTTTAATATAAATTTTATCTCTATCCGACTCCGTATGAAAAAGTTATGATTTTTCGAAAAATAGTTGATAGCATTATTACTGCCGGTTGGTAATACGAAGCGCCAACCGGCAGTGATACCATTATTTGGATATCTAAATTACTTTAAATGACAAAGTTATCAACTACAAAGTTGTAGAACTTGTCGATAGCTACAATTGTCGTATAAATTTTATCTCCATCCGACTCCGTATGAAAAAGTTATGATTTTTTGAAAAATGGTTGATAGCATTATTACTGTCGATTGGTAATACGAACCGCCAACCGGCAGCGATATCATTATTTGGATACCTAAATACTTCAAATGAAAAAGTTGTCAACTACAAAGTTGTAGATCTTGTCAAGAGCTATAATTTTCATATAAATTTTATCTCCATCCGACTTCGTATGAAAAAGTTATAATTTTTTGAAAAGTGGTTAATAGCATTATTACTGCCAGTTGGTAATACGAACCGCCAACCGGCAGTGATACCATTATTGGGATATCTAAATTACTTAGAATGAAAAAGTTGTCAACTACAAAGTTGTAGATCTCGTCGAGAGCTACAATGTTCATATAAATTTTATCTCCATCTGACTCCGTATGAAAAAGTTGTGATTTTTCGAAAAATAGTTGATAGCATTATTACTGCCGGTTGGTAATACGAACCACCAACCAGCAGTGATACCATTATTTCGATATCTAAATTACTTCAAATGACAAAGTTGTCAACTACAAAGTTGTAGAACTCGTCGATAGCTACAATTGTCGTATAAATTTTTCCTCCATCCGACTCCGTATGAAAAAGTTATGATTTTTAAAAAAAATGGTTGATAGCATTATTATTGTCGGTTGGTAATACGAACCGCCAACCGGCATTGATACTATTATTTGGATATCTAAATTACTTCAAATGAAAAAGTTGTCAACTAAAAAGTTTTAGATCTCGTCGTGAGATACAATTTTTATATAAATTTTATCTCGATCCGACTCCTATGAAAAAGTTATGATTTTTTGAAAATATTATCACTGTCGATTCTTTAAAAAAACCAGTAGTGATAGTATTACTGTCGGTTTTTGTCCGAACCGATAGTAATAAGAGATTTATCACTGCCGGTTCATCAGAAAAAGACATTACTATCGGTTTTCCATCTGAACCGGCAGTGATAATATTTTTACTGTAGGTTTTTTATGAACCGACAGTGATATGACGACAATGATCACTGGTTTTGTAGTAGTGAGGAAAGGTGCAATCAGATAGGATAAGATACATGTCGCTTATGTCATATCCTATTCTGTTTTTTTTTTAAATCAGACAGATAATATCATATACCCATTTCTTTTATCTATATTTGCCCTGCAAAGGTTCGATCGGTGTAATCGGAGAGAATGAGACAGATATCCCAATTCTTAAATGCTGAGTGCTTAGCGCATATACAATAAGATCACTTTAGCTTTCTTTTAGCCTATACACATCAGTTTTGTTCTACGGAGAAGAGTGAGAAAAGGGGAGGAAGCAAGCTAGCTCTTATGCAAAAGTCAGCATGGTACAGGAAATAAGATAAATTAGTTATGTATAAAAGAGAAAAGATAGTTATTACACAGTATGTAGAGACACCTTTAAAGATAGTTACTGTATAAATTGGTTTTATTACTTACTTTAGATAACGAAGACTCTTATACTATGTGCAAGCCGCAGGAGCGAGTCGATTTCATACGCAACAAACCAATTCTGCTGCTGTCTGCTTGACACCCAACATATTTCTCTGTCTCGTGGGTCATTCGGTCGTTAACACCTGGCTCATAAAGTTTGAATCACGTGATCCATTTGGTGGCTTGATTCTCTCTTTTTTTTCACAATCTTCCAGATGCTGGTGTGACTCAACACTCAACAACGACAGTCTTAGCTGAGGAACGTTGTGACCGGCGTTGCCATGGGTACAACTCTCGGCAACCAACAACGGCATGTCTTAATCTTCTTTATTAGATCACTCATTATTCAACGACATGTCGCCATGGTACGCGTTTTCAAGCTCTGGAAAAGATTGTTCCATCGATCGATCGTCGTCGCTAGCTTGGGAAGGAAACGAGTAAGCAGGCAGAGCGCGGGCGGGCGCCCGAGTGGATGCGTCGATGGCCAGCCCGAATCCCAATAGACGTACTTTTACTAAATATTGTCACTAGGCCTTGTGTTGAGTAGAGATGATAATCTTACTTGAATTCCCATATATCTAAGGGTAAAAACCTTAATAGAGGTAGGTATGTTTCTCTTTTGTTGTTTTTGTTGAGAAACCCTAAAGCCCACCGAAGGCCCATGTGGTCCCTAATGCCGAAACCCTAGAGAGCGCTATAAAAGGAGGAAGGGGGGTCCCCCCATGTACACAGAATTCATTAGCAATAAAGAATTTCCGCTTTCGCTCTCCCTAAACACGTGTGTCTCTCTTTCTGTTCTCCACTTCAGATCTGTTCGGGAACCCCGGACTATTCGATAGCGAGGTTCCTCAACACGTTATCAGCACGAAGCTCTACCGGAGATCAGATTGAAAAGGTGAGAAGAGGTAGAATTTGAAAATTGAATCTAGACGCATGTTGTTTCTATGCATGCATCTAACCTACGATCGGTATTGCGTTCGTCATGTGGCAAGAAGCTACAACGACGAAGCAACAGTACACATGAAGCATATTTACATCCGAGAAAAAGAAACAAGCGCCGGCTTCGGCGCTCGCGTGCAGCCGCCGTTGTTGCCTCGGTTCGCGTGCACGACACGAAGTCACCGGCGCCGTCGCTGCCTTGGTTCCCGCTCGCCGACCGAAGCCCGGCTGCCGCGCCGTCGCTCGAGACACGCTTTCGGCCTCGGCCGCGCGCCAGCGCCGCTCGATCTCGGTCATCACCACCTCGCCGTGAGCCGCCCCACCGGTAGTATTTGCCGCCGACGCGGCCTCGGCCTTGTCGCCGCCGCAGACGGCGTCGTCCTTAGCCTCCTCGCGCCGCGACGGCTTCGCCCGGCTCGCGGCCGGTCGGCCCGCCCCGGCGCAACCCGCGGCCTCGGCCGTCCGCGCCGCGCGCGCCGCCGCCTCGGTCTCGCCGCGCGCCGCCGACAGAGCCCACATCCACCGCAGACGCACGGCGCGACGCGATGGAGCCTCCGCCATCGCCTCGGCAAGAGCATCTGAGCGGCCGGCCGTCGCGGCGCCGGCCGCCCCGCCGCCGCATGGAGGTCCGCCCCGACGCCGCCACGCATGAAGCGATCGCGACGCGCCCAGCGGCGCGCCGCACCGCCACCATGGCCGCTCGCGGCTCGCTGCGCGTCCGTGCCGGCGCGCCGGCGCCTCAACCCCGGCCCGGCGGCTCGAAGCCCGACCGATGTCATTGCCGGCCCGAGCCCGACGCCGCCGATGGCGCCGGCGACGCGACCGCCGCCGGCTCGGCCCGCTGACTCCGCGCGCCGCGACGAAGCCGCCACCACGCGACGCCGCATGAAGATGGCCGCCGGCCGATGCCCGCTCGCCGCCGTCGCGCCAGCGCCGCCACGCAGCGCCGCTGCCTCGGCCTCCACGCACGTGCGCCGCCGCCGTTGTTCGAAGAAGGGCGGCGCCGGCGCCGGCTCGCAGACCCTCCGTCGCCTCCGGCCGCCAGCAGCAGCGCAGCAGCCGCGCAGCCCCCAGCGCCGTCGGCTCGCGGCCAGCGTCGCCCGTGGGCCTTGGCACCCAGCGCCTGGCGCCGGGCTCGCAGACCTTCTGCGCCTCCGCCACCGGCCGGCTCAAAGCCCCATCGCCTCGCTCGGAGATCCCGCGGAAAAGAAGAGCGACGGGGAGGGAGGCGGCGCGAAAAGGAGGTGCGCACGGGGAGAAGAAGAGTGCGCATGGAAGAGAAGAAAGGGACGCGCGGAAGAAAAAAAAAAAATGGGCGGCGGCGGCTAGGGGAAACCCTAGCTGCTTGTGTCTCACGGGAGCGAGCCATGTGGGCCAAGCGGAAATGGGCAGGCCCATGGGGCGTTCGGCGTAAGAAAAGAAAGAGAAAAAGAAAAGAAAGGAGAAAAAAGAGAAAATTGCGAGAAAATTTTGAAAAATTGCGTAAAATCAAGAAGATTTATTTGGCTCTGTTTTTAATTTTTTGTCTTTATTTCTCTGTTTTATGAATTTTCTTTATGAATTTTGAATCTGTTGCTTTATTTAAGATATTGCAATGCATAGCAATTTATTTTCCTGCATTTTATGCTTTTTGCAACCATTTTCTATCGACACACATGATAATCTAAACCGAATTTTGAAATCATGAATCGTGAATCGTGAGTTTGAAGAATCGCCCCTTGCAGTCGAACTACCTCACTTGGGCATCGGACGTGAAGATAGTTCTTGGGGGCAAGAAGCTCCGTGCTGCGATTGGTCTAGGGTCCTCGCAGGACGCGAAACCTACCGTCGAGTAGAACGATCAAACCATGCACTGCCATTTAAATGCATGAATCGCATTTTCTTTTAGATTATGGTTGTTAGCATTTTCTTTGAATAATGAATAGTAAGCTCTAGAAGAGCATACTTCTTTCATGAATAAATACGCAATTTATCCTTTATTCCAGTATTCTTTCCTTTACAAGCAATATTTGGATTGTTTTGCCTCTGTTTTATTGGAATTATAGTAGCACAACAAATACCATCTTAAGAGAGTCTAAATATTTCCAATCGATCACGAAGAATTTGGAAAGATTACTACGATCGCAGGAAGCGACTCATATGTAATCGGCTCAGGAAGAGCCACAATTATATTGCCTATGGGTACAACTTTGGTAATTGAAGAAGCCTTTTTGTACCCTGAATCAACACGTACTCTCTTAAGCTTTAAAGACATCCGCGCCAATGGTTTTCACGTAGAAACCAATGAAGAAAATGGCAAAGAATACTTGTGCATTGTGAAGCACGCGGTATGTGGAAAAATGGTATTAGAAAAATGTCCTCATATGAATCAGGTTGTTCTACACGAATATTCATGCACCAAGTGTATACTTCCTTGAAGACATTTTTAGAAGCTCTGAGTTATTTTCTTTATGGTATGGTAGATTAGGTCATCCTGGTCTTAGAATGATGAGAAATATAGTGAACAACTCACAAGGTCATGGTATTAATGTTAAAAATTTCCCGAATCATGAAGATTTTGTGTGCCCTGCATGTGCCACCGGGAAATTAATAACTAGACCCTCTGTCATGAAAGTGCAAAGTGAAATCCCGTATTCTGGAGCATCCAGGGGATATTTGTGGTCCGATTCAGCCCCTGTCAGGGCCGTTTCGATACTTTATGGTGCTCATCGATGCTTCCTCGAAATGGTCGCATGTATGCTTGTTGTCAACAAGAAACCATGCTTTTGCAAAGCTGATCTCGCAGATCATAAGAATTAACAATGCTTTCCCTGATCATCGCGTGAAGTCCATTAGAATGGACAATGCCGGAGAATTTACTTCAAAGGCATTTGATGATTATTGCACAAAGAACGAGGATAGCGATTGAGCACTCCGTACCGCACGTCCATACGCAGAATGGACTAGCAGAAGCACTAATAAAGAGGATTAAGTTCATTGCCAGACCGCTTTTGCAGAGTTGTAACTTGCCCAACACTTGTTGGGGACACGCAGTCCTGCACGCAGCAGCTCTTATCATTTTTAGACCGTCGGCCTACAACATCCATTCTCCTATGCAGCTTGTGTACGGGATCATCCCGAAGATCTCCCATCTTAGAAAATTTGGGTGTATGGTATATGTACCTATACCACCCCTCTCGTGATCGCAATGGGCCCTCTCCGCAAGTCCGGGATATACGTTGGTTATGGGAGTGCATCCATAATCGTATTTAGAACCCATGATCGAGATTTGCATCTGACCGATTCACGATTGCATCTTTGACGAGGATCGTTTCCGTCATTAGGGGAGAAATCAACCTTTGGATGAAAATGCCGGAAATCATATGGCATTCCACGGGATCCCCGCACATGACCCCGAACTAATGAAGCAAATCAGAAGTCTAGAAGATAATCGATTTGCGAATTTAGCAAATGAAGCGCTGATCATTTTGTGATCCGAAGGGCGTGGTTAAGTCGCATGTACCAGCAAGAAATGCACCGAGAGGGTGGAAATACCAAAGAAAATAGAAGGTATCCTCAACCTGTTCAGAGGCCTCAAAGAAAAGAACAGCAATCTGCTCCTCAAACCCAAAGTACCGGAGACGTCCGGAGAAAATCTGGCGAGAGGACTTACCACAACCAATCACGAAAATGCCCCAAGGAAAGAAGGGGAGCAGTTGAGACACAGCCGGAAAGAAGCCAACAGAAAGGCAATTCGGACTTGAATCTTCCATGAAGGAAGCCGCGGAAATAATGTGTGCGCACACATAGGCGATGAAAAGCTAAAGGAACTTGCTCTGCGATAGGAAAAGCAGCGAAGAGCAAGTAGAAGTGCATGAAGCACCCCATGAAGAAATGGCCATAAACTTTGTAACAACGGAGAATCCTCGAATAGAGCAACGACCAACGTTGATGCCTACTTCGCAAAGAAGATTGCCTCGATCATTGATCATGATCCCGAGCTGCATCTCTCGCAGAGTGCAAGAAAAGGCTAGATTGGGAAGAATGGAAAAGGCAATCATCTGCAGAGTTAGTCTCTCGAACAAGAGAGAGGTGTTTGAGCCGTATGCCGCACACCTCCCCATATAAACCCGTAGGTCACAAATGGATCTTTGTTCTAAGAGAAATGAAAACAACGAAGTTGTAAGGTACAAAGCAAGGCTTGTAGCTCAAGGTTTCACTCAACGTCCGGAGTTGATTATGAAGAAACCTATTCTCCGGTCATGGGAGGAATTACCTTTAGATATTTGATCTCAATGGCAGTCAACTTGAAGTTGAGAATGAAGCTAATGGATGTTGTCACATACTGTATGGGAACTTGGATTCGAGATATACATGAAAGTACAGGAAGGAATTCTATCCCGAACCAAGATGGAGCAAATAGAAACACATGCAGTGTGAAATTGGAGAAATCACTTTGTATGAAATTTCAAGCGATCGGGAAGAATGTGGTACAATCGCTAAGTGACTTTCTCTGCAAGAAAGGCTACACAAACAGCGAAGATTGTCCATGTGTGTTTATCAATGATCCCCGAATGGATTCTGTATAATCTCCGTCTATGTAGATGACTTGAACATCATTGGGACGGATTAAGAAATTGAAGAAGCATGCTCATACTTGAAGTCTGAGTTTGAAATGAAAGATTTGGGTAAAACCAAGTTTTGTTTAGGCTTGCAGCTTGAACATGTCCAAGGAGGAATCTTGGTACATCAATCAACCTACACACAGAAAGTGTTGGAAAGGTTTGGTTTTGAAAAGTCATATCCTGCAAAGACTCCAATGGTCGGAAGGTCATTCCAAGCAGACCTAGACCCATACAGACCTAGAGAAGAGGGGGAGGAAGTCCTGGCAGCAGAATTCCCATATCGAGTGCAATTAGAGCGCTCATGTACCTTGCAAATAGCACTAGGCCGGACATTGCGTTATTTGTGAATTTGCTAGCTCGATCTGATCTGAGAACCCACCAAAAGGCATTGGAAAGGGATCAAGGACATCTTCGCTACCACCAAGGAAGCAAAGACCTCGTCTGCATTCTTTAGAAGAAACAATGAATTGAATTTGGTTGGCTACGCCGATCTTCGGGTACCTATCGGACCAGATCTTGGCAAGTCCCAAGCGGCTATGTTTTCCTATGTGAAGGAACAGCAATTTCTTGGAAGTCGTCTAAGCGGACTCTTGTCTCAACGTCGACAAACCACTCGGAAATCATCGCCTTGTATGAAGCATCTCGTGAATGTGCATGGCTCGGAAGAATGGTTCACCACATCCGTAAGTCATGTGGTTTGAACATTGAGCAAACTCCCACGATAATTTATGAAGATAATGCAGCTTGTGTTGCCCAAGCACAGATGGGTTATGTGAAGAGCAATCTCACGAAGCATATCAACCCCAAGTTCTTCTATGCTCATGAATTGCATAAGATGAACGAGATCAAGATATTGCATACTAAGTCATGTGAAAATCTTGCATTTGTTCACTAAATCACTCCCAAAGCATCTACCTTTGAAAGGTGCGTGAAAGGAATTGGGATGATGAGACTTAGAGAAGTGCAGATTTCAGAGGGAGATATTTCACATACTCCCACATGAATCTCGAAGATGAATTATGAATACCCAACATGAATCTCGAAGATTAGCATTTGAAGTTGGGAGAATTGTACTCTTTTTCCTTAGCAAGTTTTTCATGAAGTTTTCTTGCATAAGGTTTTAACGAGGCAATTCGTGCAACATAGTAAGCGTATGCTATGTGCTCTTTCTCCAAGTATTTTTCCCACTTGGGTTTTTCTCGAGTTTTAATGAGGCATATGCATCTCATGCAAAGGGCCCAAGGGGGAGTGTTGAGAAACCCTAAAGCCCACCGAAGGCCCATGTGGTCCCTAATGCCGAAACCCTAGAGAGCGCTATAAAAGGAGGAAGGGGGGTCCCCCCATGTACACAGAATTCATTAGCAATAAAGAATTTCCGCTTTCGCTCTCCCTAAACACGTGTGTCTCTCTCTTTCTGTTCTCCACTTCAGATCTGTTCGGGAACCCCGGACTATTCGATAGCGAGGTTCCTCAACAGTTTTTAACATGTTTATGAGGACCAAACTTTGTCCAACGAGCAAACGGTATAGGTATGGAGGCTCCACCTATACCTGTTTTACCCGATTATGTCACCTTCTGTCGGATCTCGGAAAAACACTTTTGAAATCTTGTGTATATTGTACTAGTCCAGAAAAAGCTAGTACACAAAGTGAACAAAGCTGATACCACAACATATCAAACACACTTTAATAATCAGAGTTTACAATAAAAGTGCCACATGGGCCGAATAAATTAGCACAGCGGAATGAAGAAAGAAGTAGTAGGGTTCAATAAATATGCCACAGGCAATCAACTGGGAAACGGTCTAGTCCATCTGGTCCTCACCATCGTAGAGCTTCTCCTATGAATCAACAGAGTAAGTAAGGGTGAGTACAAAAAAGTACTCCACAAGTTATAAAGGAGATGCAATATTAATGAAGGATTACAAAGGAAGGCATAACGATGGTTAATTTGAGCATAAAGAAATATTTTAAATTCAATAAGTAATTTTCAATGCTTAATTGATATAGTAAAAACTGAGTTTTAATCCAATTTTCAACATGAGCTCCAACCCGGAGTTTCATCCCAAATTTCCCCATGTGGACTCTCCACTTATAAATCACTTTTCTGAAACTATTTTTGAAATATCAAAATCTAATCCGTGAAAGGCTTGCTCGGCATACCCATGACCACCGACGCGACAAATCGATTAATTTTACACTCTACAGAGGTTGTATAACTTTACCCATAAGATATGATTATCTCCTTTTGTCCAACTACACACTTCTTTTGGTGTGTTGGCAGAGAAAATTATGATGAGGCCCCTATAAACCTCCATCCACGTAGTCATGCCTGCTATGGTCTCACCACTGGTAGGGTTGAACCACCTATTCCAGAAGCCCCCTCTTATACCAAATGACAGCCTTACACCCAACCCACTTTCAACCTAATGGCATGACTATTCATGGTATGTTTCAATACGGTTAGCCAGGTCTGTCCAATACCAGACTTGCGCTAGTACGATAAGGTATTACATTCAGCGTAACACAAATCGGTCCTTAATTGATCCGGCGAGCTTGCTATAATCCAACCCTTGTGCCTCACGCACCCACCTGTCAACCATTCTCGTCCGGTCTAAACCACATTTTTACTTTATTTTGAATAACATCATCTTTCATAACATTCCATAGAGCACCGACACCAAGGAATAACTTTATTTTCAACATAAAACTTGGTTTAGAATAAATCACTAAAAAGTTTCGAATTCATGTCTAAACATGTCTAAGACATTTACTGTATATTACTAGTTAATATTACAATAATGTATCAACCAGTGATATTTTGCTCTAAGATGGCAAGGTATAAATATTTCAAAGTCAATTGAGACCATAAAAATTAGGAGTAACTAATTATTTTAAACTAGAATTTAAATTACACTGATAAAACTATGCACACAAAAATTTAAATCAAAATATAATCTTTAGATTCTGATATCAACATATTCAAGGGTATAACTTGCCTTGGTCGTAGAGTAGCTGTTCGGAATCGTCGGCTGCGAACTCCTCTGGCTCTTCGAAATGTATACACAAAAATTATCCAAATTCAAATATTATACCAAACCAGTATAGAAGATAAATTTAGAATTTTAGATGAATCAAGAAAGAAAAACGGAGGCATACAGAGTTCGAACGAGCGAAAATGGGCTCTCAAAAGATTTATAATCGCATAACATGGTAAAGAAATGATTTTTCAATTTTTGAAATTTATTTTATAAATAAAATTTTCAAATTTTCAGAGTTAAAATTTAGATTTCAAAATTTGAATTTTTCTAAATTTTCCCTCTTTTTTCTCATTTTCTCTTGTTTTTGACGGCTTCCCTCCCTCCTCTTCTTTCTTTCTCTGAATTTTTCCTTCTTCTCACGAGCTGCACATGCCTACGGGTTTGAGAGCAAAATGCTCTTAATTTGTTCTAAGGCCATGGTGAATGGTAGAGAGGACCATGGGATGCTGGTCAGCGGCAACGGGTCGGTGCCGGCGTGGTGAGCTCACCAGTGCCGACGGCGGCAGGAGAGGAGCAGCCGGGTGGTGGTGGTGGTCGGAAAAATGAGAGCTGGCCAAATCTTGAAGAAACATATGATGGGTGGGGTCCGGTCCCACCTGTAATTTGCCCTTTATTTTTTTTCGAAATAATTTGTGAAGAGAGATAAAAGACTTGGGAAAATAAAGTAAAAAGACTTTAAAACTTTCGATAAAATTCTCTAAAATACTATGGAATATTTGAAACCTAATAAAATTGTTTTTGAAATTTTTTGTTTTATTTTTTCTGCAGAAATTATTTTTATAAACTCAAAATTGCAAAAAGACTTTATAAAATATAGTAAAATCAGTGAAATTACAAGAAATTTTTTAATAATAATTAAAACAAAAATATACAATTTTTTAGAGCATTACAAAGGCACAGACTATCTGTAGGATCAAGGATAACCGACTAGAGGGGGGTGAATAGGAGGTTTCTAAATTTTCTCAACACAATTTAGAAATTACAAACAACACTACGAAACTTAAATATGAATATGAAGAACACACTAAAGTCTCTAACAAAGCTTGAGATGCTATGACAATACAAGTGAAGCAAATATACTTATGAGCACAAATATTATGAAGAGTATGGTATTAACTAAATGGATTCTCAACAATCAAGAATACCAAGCACAATAAAATAGGAGACAAGGAATTTTAACCCGTGGTCTCGGAGACTTGCCGGTCTCCCCTACTCCACGTTGAGGTGACTTGATCCACGTCAAGCCGGCTCCACTCGCTTGAGCCTTCCTCGATCACTAAGGTAGTTCTTCCCTGCTCTGGGTAGGCGAACTCTAGCCTTCACAACTTGCCGGGGCTTCTCACAATCTCCGTCGAGAAGCTCACCGCGCACGATCGCCACCAAGCCGTCTAGGAGGCGGCAACCTCCAAGAGTAATAAACCTTGACGCTAGCTTGAGGTCGAATGTCGGTGTCTAAAGGCTCAAACACTAAATGCAACACCCAATTTGCTTCTTACACTCACAAATAGAAATTGAATGCACACAAGAGTGGAGAACACTTGCTAGAGCTCAAATATCATCAATGAGGACCAAGAGTTGCTCTAGAATGCAGGTGGAGAGGTATTTATAGCCTCCACCAGACTTTCTAGCCGTTGGAGCTCGAATCTGCAGAAAATCTGTTTTTCCGGTGCTACCGCCCATGTAGGACCGGTAGCACCGAGCTCTGCTTCAACGGCTAGAACAGTGCATTTAATGCACTTGCCAGAGAACGTTACAGGAAGTCCGATGCTACCGCCCAACTAGGGCCGGTAGCATCGGGCTCCATTTCTTTTTCTTTCTTCAGAAACACACTTCTCTGGAAATATAGCACCGGGCTGAGGTTCGGTGCTACCGAAGGTCCGGTAGCACCGGGCTTCCAAAAGCTTAGAAAAGTGCTTCTCTGGAATTTTTACACCGGGTTAAGGTCCGGTGCTACCGAAGGTCCGGTAGCACCGGGCCACCATGGGCGGTAGCACCGGGCCACCAAATCACCCAAAAACACACCCTCTGTGATTTTCACACTGGACTAAAGTCCGGTGCTACCGTGATCTCGGTAGCACCGGGCTGCCATGGGTGGTAGCACCGGGCTACAAAATCACCCAAAAGCCCTTCTCTGGAATTTTCACACCGGGCTGTTGAGCCGGTGCTACCGCGCACCCGGTAGCACCGCGCTGCCATAGGCGGTAGCACCGGATTTCTAGAGACTTGAAATAATTCAAGGTTTTTACAAAGATGGAATTTGTCTAAAACTTAAGCAACTTATTTGAATATGCATTTGAGCCTTTAAACTCTAAATGACATCAAGATAAACATCAAGATCCCTCTTAATAGTACGGCCCTAAATCTAGTAAACCGATCTTTATTCCAAACTCCAAGATCGTTAAAGGACTAAAAAAGAGCCTTATGTATTTACTTACAAATGGTCTTGATATATTTCTTGATTTGCTTGAACCTTCCTTGGTATTTCCATGACCATCAATCTTGGAATTGACCTACTTTCAATATTCTCAACAGGAGCGTTAAATCATACAGCAGAGTTGTCATTAATTATCAAAACCAAAATATAATGGGTGCCTAGATGCTTTCACTATCGCCGAGGTAGACTGTACTTGGATCATGCCAACAGTGTTAGGTCTTGGATAGGCCCATTTGGCACGGCCTAAAAAGGAGAATGGAGAATTTACATTTATTTTTAAATTAAAATAATTTTATAAATATAAATGGCTTTATAGAAAATATCAAATAGAGTTCAACAAATTTGGAAAAAATCTCAAAAATACTTCGGAATATTTTGAACCTAGGAAAATTATTCCTATCATATTTTTTGTTTCATTTTCCATGAATAAATTAATTTTATAAATCTAAAAATAGCAAACAACATTTATAAACTCCAGAAAATCATAAATAAACATTGAACAATAATATACAAATTTTAAGGCGTTACACCTTTATAGTTGAAGGAGCAAGAGGATATCAATGATAATACTATGGAGGAGGACATGATGATTTGATCTAAGGGACAAATAGTGAGACTTCAGTTGACAAACTTGAGAAAAAACTTACTAGTGATACTAGTGAACATAATATTGTTCTTGTGCCCACCTTAGAAGTGGAATGAGTTTTATTGTTTTTACGATCATGTATATTATGATCATGTATTATGTTCTTGTGGGATTTTTCACTTTTGTTTCCGTATCTGCTCTGTTCTATTTCGCATCCGTTTTCATCACTATTTGTTTCCGTATCCGTTTTTAGTGTTTTTAATTTCGTTTCTATTACTGGTAAAAGATGTGGAAACGGAAACGGAACGATTATTTATTGACCATTTTCATTCCGTTTTCAACCCTAATCTAGAGTATTGACTAATAATGTCCTCCAGTCTATCGAGATCGACGACAGGCTATAGAGTAACCCTCCTATAGTGTCGTTGTTTGGCCGACTCAGGTCAGTTATGTCCAGGGTTCACAAAACCATCGAAAACCGCTTCGTATTAGTCGGTTTGACATCCAAAACTAGTCGGTAAACCAGTCTAATTCAAAAAAATAAAAAAATTTATGCATTGTTAAACCGGTCGATTTTCGATCAAAACCGACCGGTTTTTGGTCAAAATCGACCGGTTTTAAGTTAAAATCATGTGGCAACACCGCAGTGGTCAGCATCGCCTAATTGGCTAGTTAATTTTTGGTCAATACTGGCTGGTTTTCAGTCAAAGTCGACCAGTTTCCACCAAAACCGGTTCATTTTTATTTATTTATTTTACAAAAATTTTGAATTCTTAACCCATCGTTTTCTGTCGATTTTCGAGCAATTTTCTACTCGATATTTTTATTTTCAAATCTTGATTTTTGAATAATTTCTTTGAAATTGGTATTGTTAAACATGGCCGTGTCACATCTTGCTAGTCCTACAATGACTTCGACAGTAAGGGTGTGTTTAGTTGCTTGTATCAAGTAGTATATGTATGAGATGGTTCAAGAAAAAAGTCATTTATGTGTTTGGTTACTTGAATGGAACCATCCCATCCTAAATGGTGGGATACAAATTTAAGAAATATTTTCTATAGATGCTGAACCATTCCATTAATCTAAAAAAAATGAAACTAAATGGTGCAGGACCATCCCATCCTATTTATCCTCATCCCACAAACCAAACACACCCTAAGATAGTGATAGATCTCAACTTAATACTCCACTAATCGTTCACGCACGGCAATGCATGGAGCAAGCATTTTGGTTTGGTGCAGCGATCAGCATCCAGAAGTGCACTCCTAATACATGTTTTCTATAATCAAATATAACAATATTCACATCATTTATAAACACTACTAGATATTACTCCTTCAACCTTTTGTATCTTAGTACAAATACATAGAGAACGTCAAATAAATATCATACAAGGCATAAATACAACCCTCCTCTTCCCATGTATGTTTTTGTTGCATCTCCTTTTGATTTGTGAGTCCAAACTGTTTCTCATGCAATAAATAGTTTTCATCTCTTCTTGTTTAATTTTCTCTCTACGTAAGCATTAATCCTGCGTAGCATGTTGAAGAAACTATTAACATATAAGCATTGAGAGTGTCCTAAGTTGATAAGGTAGGTAGCCCACCAGAACCGGCCATGTACGCGACAGGTGGCTTCGAACGAGAACTGGCACACTAGCAAGCTAGGCCCTGTGCATGTCATAGGTCGTCCAACCCCGACCTCCAAGTAGGTTAATCGTACCGAACGAGGTAGAAATTTGGTCACTCTTTATCGAAAATAGGTAGAAATCAAACGAATTATAAAGTCAAATTTTTTGAATTTGACGGTCAAAAAGTGGCAAAAAACGAAAATCGACCGGTTTGACTGATTTTGTTCGATTTTTTACCTAGATCGGTACACTCAAGGACCGTTTTTCTATTTCAATTTTTCACCGATTTTGTTCAATTTTCGTCTTGTTTACATCGAAAATCGACACTCAAGAACAATTGAAGAAAATAAAAAAAATAGAAAATACGAATAAATCAAAATTAATCTATAAAACACTTCAAATAAACAACTAGCAAGAAAGACAAAGGATAGGCTAACATGATAAGAGAGAGCGATAAGCGAGCGAGCAGCGATAGGAGTGGAGATAGCTAGGTGTGGTGCCGACCAATAAGAGGAGAGAGGGACTGAGAGAGTGATATAGAGAGTCGGAGAGAGAGAGAGAGGGACTGAGAGAGTGACACAGAGAGTTAAAGAGAAAGAGTGGCATAGAGAGTCAGATGGAGAGAGTAAGAGTGAGTCAGAGAGAGTGACATAAAGAGTTGAAGGGAAAGAGAGGGACTGAGAGAGTGAGAGTGAGCCAGAGAGAGTGAGCTAGAGAGTATGAATCTCTCTCAACTCTCTCTCTCTCACATGTTACTCCCTCTCTCTCACCTGTCTCTCTCAATCTCTCTTGCATGTCTCTCACTCGTTACCGGCTGAGGGGAGAGAGCTAGGCGCAGTGTCGATCGAGAGGAGGGAGAGAGGGACTGAGAGGGTGAGAGTGAGCCAGAGAGTGACATAGAGAATCAGAGGGTGATAAGCAATGGTCGAAGAGCCATATATAGCCATATCGTCTATTCTGTATTATGCTATATACATCCAACCTAGCACATGACAACCAATAAGCTTCTAAATTCAGCATTTCTAGAGGAATTCCAAACTAAACTAACTTGATCGACCATCATTACTCCACCATTCCAAATCAAATTCCTAACACCTAAGCTAATCAGTACATGACAATCACAATCCAAACTGATTCGATGGCGTTCATCAAATCAAACTCGACTCTTAACAACGACCCTATAAAAATGAATCAAAGTTCGACTCTTAACAACGACCTTATAAAAATGAATCAATGAATTTCGAACCGTAGGTGTTTCTCTCTCTCTCTCTCCCTCCTTTCCCTCTTTTTTCCCTCTCTCTCCTTTTTCCTACCGAATGCATGTGCCGCCCCTCTTTTCCTTTCTCTCTGTCTCTTTCCCCCTCCTCTCTCTTTTTCATTGCACGGCGCCTCCCCTCCCCTTTCGTGACGCCTCATTGGCCTCCCCTCCCATTCTTCAGCGCTTCGCCTCCCGTCTCCTTCCTCGTCGGCCTCCCCTCCCCTTCCTCGGCGCCTCGCCTCCCCTCCCCTTCCCCACTGGCCTCAGCCTCCTGTCACCTTCCTCACTGGCCTCAGCTCCCCTCCCTTTCCCCACGGCGGCACGGTACTGACCTCGACCTCTCCTTCCCCGTTGCCCTCGGCTCCCCTCCCTTTAACTATTGTGCCACGGCCCCCTCTACCGCTCGTGCCTACCCCTCCACACTCCCCCATCACCACCCCTCCACCGCTCCTTCACGGCTCCCTCCATGATGACATGACGAGGGCGTGGGGACACGGCGGCCATGGCGGATGAGGCGGCGAGTGTGGAGGAGGTGGAGGGTGCGGGCGCAAGGGCCACCGCGGTGGTCACGGCGACACTACGCGAGGTGTGGGGATAGGCCACAGCGACGTGCCTGAATCGTGCAACACGACGACGACTGTGGGAGGCGAGGCGCGGCATGGCCTCGACGAGCGGGCAAGGCCATGTCAGCTTGGGTGTCCCCTTTCCCCTCTTCTGCGATGACACAGTGGCGTTGGCTCGGCGCGGCCACAGACAGTGATGCGTCGATCGGGAGCTTCGAGGCAAGCCGACGTGTGGTGGCCACGGCGATGCCCCAGGTAAGGTCCCCCGTCCCTCTGTCTTCCTCTCCGTCGGCCCGACCACGTGCTACACGCACTGCCGTGGGCCTTGTCGCAGGCCATGTCGGGTGTGCCCGCGGCACGCACGGACTATTTTGGGCCATGCCGACCCGAGCACAGCCCAGATTACTATGCTAGGGTGAGCCGCCCACCATGCCCGATTGGTAGGCTAGGCACGGCCCGGGCAACCGTACATAGTCAGCCCGGCCCGTTCAGAACAGTTTCGTGTCGGGCCGTGAATCGAGCTGGGCCGAGCGTGCCTCGTGTCAACCCAAAATGGCCCAGCCTAGTACCACCTTGTGCTCCAAAGGGAGTTCGGCTCAGGTGTAGGGGACCCTGCATATATAATGCACAGGGCCAATATGGTTGTGGCACGTGTCCAATGTAAATCATACATAAACTAACTGCTTTAGAAGGTTATTATCTCGTTGATACGGCAGAATAACCATGCCTCCGCTCCTCTACACGCCGGCCACAGATATCTTCGGGCCCGGCAAGTTGGCGAGAAATGTAAACGAATGCCAACCAAAAGTCAAAAAAGTTCACGCAGCAAATGCAGTTTGACCGGGCCGATTGAATTAGGTTGCATTTCAAACATGCGTCTATATTATTTTAGAATGTTTTTAAAATATTATATTTTTAATAAACAATTACAGAAATAATATGCCAAAAAAAATATCAGATTTATACACCTGTCGCAATTCCAAATTGCGACAAACACTTTGTCGCAATTTGGAATCACGACAGAGACGGCTTAGTCGGGCCAGGCGCATTAGCGAGCTGAGAGGGACCAAGGATCACACCCGTGGAATGCTGGTAAGGATCTACTAAGAAGTCCAAGTAGGTGTCGTCGAAAGGAGAGAAGTCAACGGAGATTAACGTCAGTGCTCTTGTTCTCATGCAGGCTTACACGAAAGGGTTTTGTAGACGTGCTTCGACGTGACTACTCACTGCATGGTACGAAGTCTCTTCGGTACATTCAGTATACACCAACTACACACTGCACAGTCCGAAGTGACCACTTCCTACTTTTAACTCCAAATTGACCACTTATTGTATAGTACATTTTGTTAGTGCTGACACCTTGCGTGCATGACTGCCTTTTCAGCCCAACTTGACTACACACTCCGGCATTTTGCTATCCATTTGTATGTTTGAATCTTACCTTCCAACACTTAGTCCATACACCACCCCTTTAATTCTATAAAAGGCCAAACCGCAAGCACACATCCACAGCTCATACTCACACTTCACCATGGCTGTATCTTCTAGCAGAGCATTCTCATGAACACCAGATATGAGAACCGTAGCCCTTCATTACACGTTGAAGGTTATACGTAGTGGGAAGGACGATCCATTCAAGAAGGAGAACCTAAGTAAAGTGGAGTCCAAATTGCAAGAGTGGCGTTCGACATTACCGAGGCATAACGTGACAACCTCTTGCCTGAACCTTGTGACCTCCGACGACCCCAAGGCGCACTTGTAAGGGTGACGTCAAAGGTATTTAAGAGTGTGCGAACTAGCCGACCACCTTTCTGCTATAGGTTTCTCTATAAGATCTTATAGGGTAGTGATATTGTCTGATCAGTATGTAGAGCATATTAAGGTTTATTATTTCATATTTGTTCACCTTACTAATCTTTTTAGCATTATACATAAGTTCACTACTTCGTATGCTCGTCTTATATGTTAGTCCTTCCCAGAGGATGAAGAGTTGTTGAACAAAGATATTCAAAAATTCTTAGCGATATATATGCTCTTCGGTGAGGGTGTGATGCCTGATTCGCGTAGAAGATGCAGAAGAGAATCTAACTGGAGGGATAGAGGTCGACACAGTACTACTGCAGCAGCAAGTTCAATAGGACGTTCAACCACCACCGGAGGGGGTTGCTCCTAACTATACAAATGACAATGATGATGACGATTTCATATCACCTAGACCTCGACGTTCAAGCACTACCACAACAAGCTATTCAAGCACTACTACAGCAGACCGTTCAAGAAACAATGCAAAAGGACGTTCAACCAGCACTAGAGGCGGGCTAGCTCCTAACCATACAAATGACGATGATGATGACGATTTCATGCCATCTAGACCAGGAACCTTGTGTCCTCGAAGTCCTCCCAATTCTGATGATAATATTACATTAAGCCCCATCAGCAATCCAAACGTAATACCCCATCAGCCACCAATATATAACTTTTGTCCTTTTGACTATGGCCTGTACCGAAAACCATGGCCATAGAATGTATGGTTTTGTGACTTATGTTGTATCTCAGTTTTATGAATTCTCTAAAGCATTTATGTGCCTATGTTGTATCCTAGTTTTATGAATTCCCTAAGGCATGTACCTATGTTCTATTCCTGTTTGTGTCTTAGTCCTGCAATATCAACGTCAGGTTTTATTCAATATTTTGAATATTTTACTATGAATTGTCGTCCAATTTGGAAATATGGCGAACAATAAATCCCAATTTTTTTGTCACAAAATTTAGTCTAACAAATAATTTTATCCAATACTACATGAATTATCACTGACAAATAAGAATTTTTCTGAATTTATTGGACTCTAGTTTGAACTGTAAAATACATGAATTATCACTGATAAATATGAATTTTTCTAAATTTATTGGACCCTAATTTGAGCTGTAAAATTGTAAAAGTTAGGGACTCAGTCGCAATTCCAAATTACTACAGAGACAACTACGACAGAGTCTCTGTCGCAATTTCAAATTACGATAGAGAGTAATCGCAATTCAAAACTACGACATGTGTGTAAATCTGTTATTTTTTCAGTATATTATTTCTGTAATTGTTTATTAAAAATATATTATTTTAAAAAAATCTTATTACAACTAGATGTAGGAATCGTTGCACGGGCACGACGAACTGCGGATCTTGACCATGCCTTGTCGGTTTGATTCACCTTTATCGAGCCTAGGCGTGGTCTATTAGCGAGTTATGCTGGCTTCGCGCCTATCGGTTTAGGTCCGATTCATTTGCACTATTACGACGAGAAGAAATAAGCCGAAAACGCAAGAAGCTAAGGCAGGAAACACAAATATCGGGGAAAAGAACTAAATTTTATTCATTCTTGAATAATACAGAGTTACTGCACGTTAAAAATCTTACACCCTAGTGTGGGGTATCACGGTAAGGAAAAGAGTACAGTAAATACATACATATATATAGACTAGTCAAGATCGAGGTGTTCAAAGTCAGCTAACGTCTCTATGAACTCTGGATCTTCGATCTGATGTTATGTACTCTCATCTGCATATTTTCAGTCTTTGAGACAAGTGATTGCCTCAACCATAGCAGGTGTGAAAGAAGACCTTCTATATCATAAATTTTCTGGTTGCACTAAGGGGAAAATTTTTTCTTGGATTCCATGTAGTAGGAGACAGAAACAGAATTCATGCAATACGCAACTCACGTTAGGCACGTTGGTATTTGACCTGTATTTATGGAGGCTCCTACTAAGGGTGCCCGCACGTTAGGAAAGACCTACCATTTGCTTGTGATAACTGATACCCTACGTCCGTTCCCCTTTCTTGTGGCTGTGCAAGTTGGTCTTGCAAGCTGCTGCTCCGTTCTTTTTTAGCTATCATTTTAGAACGTATGCAGTCAAGCTTATGAAACCGTCCACTAATATACGTAAAAGTATTTAGATTTGTCCTGTAAAAATGCGATCATTAGGTTTATGACAAATAGTTTCAGACATTATAGTTTTAATAATTTTTACTGACATATAATTAGACAAAGTTATGGTAAAAAATATGTATTTGAGATTGCGTTGATCCCACGGGGAATTAACAAGAATTCATTTCCTTAATTAATTTGTCAGCAGACCATTAGCAGCATTTCTTCTTTTTGTTTTTATTTGTATTTTTGAGAGAGGCCCGATGCCCCTAATCCCTTCAATTCGTCACGTGTGTATTGACCTTTCCACACCAATTGTGTGCAATTGTTGCTTTCTGTTTTGACCTTAAAAAAGAATAAAAATCTACGAGTTCGGCTCCGCAGATGTAAACCGCCCTGCACATAACAATGTGCAGGGCCAGCATGCCGCTTGCAATTAATTAATTAGTTTAAAACCAAATTGAGTGCTCAAGTTAATTACGCTATTTATCTGATCCCAACCTTCTTCTTATCTGAATTATCCCTCATCTCTCTCCTCAAATGCCGATTCATGACTTTTGTTTGAAGATCAAATCCAGATTTGATTCTCAGTTCTCTCTTTCCTTGACTTCTTCCATCGAAGCCTATGGCTACGTCCATGGCAACCGGGCAACCGGGACTGATCTTCCGCTCAATCAATTCGAAGATACGCGTAGCTACAAATTAAACTCCTTAACCATAGTGAGCTGATGAAATGATGAAGTGCTTGACGGCTAGAGCAGCAGGTACTCGAAAGTTCACTCGTTCGATTCTCGTCGATGCATTTGTCAAGGTTGTCTTTCCGTGAGCCCTCCGGCTGCTGTGACCCAAACATTGTCGACTCCAAATACTACCTGTACTCACGGGCGAACCGACCAGGGACTAGGGCATCCTCTATCCCTGATCACACCATAGGTACCCCCGTAGCACCTCCTTTCCACCGTGGGGCGTCACCATGTCGTCGCCATAGAAACTGGCCAGAAGATTGAAAGTTAGAGGCTAATTTAGCACACCCTAAATTTATATCCTGGGTCCGTCACTGTCTGTACTATCTACCTGTGAGGATATTTACTGCCATACTAAACAAAACCATACTACAAAGTTTAGATTGGATGCCAATGCCGGAGTTACCGGGGTAAAGCGGTATCTCCTGCGTAAAATCATACTAGGAGAGTTGCGTGCTACTTGCGACGTATATAGGAATGAAAACGGAACAAAACAGTCGGTAAACGGCAAAGGGCAGAGGAAGAAGAAGGGGACTCAGGGCGGTTCACTGGACTACCGGAGGGAGTGGAGGAGGGAGGCGAGCACCTACGGCGTCCAGCCAGCAGCACCGCGTAGCCAAGGCATCGCGTAGGCGACGCTGTAACAACCGTGATATTAGTGCAAAATGGGATAAGCTTTATATTATATTATTGTTAGCCTGCTACCCAAGAGAAAAGATGCTTGGTCATGAGTATGCAATTGTTTGGCACTCTTTTTAACTTCCTATGCATTTGGATGTGCATGTTAGGTTGATAGAGTGATTGAGTACAAGCCAGGAGAATATGCAGATGGGATCAAGAATGTCACGATAAACGATAACTTCTTCCCTGGGCATTTCCCAGAGCGACCTATAATACCTGGTGTTCTCATGGTTGAGGTATGTACTGATTCACTGTACTGCCATACCTGTATAGTCCAATAATCTTGTTTAATGTCTGGATCTTACTGTTTCTTAAGGAGTAATTAAATTGTCTTTGCATCATCCATAGAGATGCCAGTCCATTTGTGGTCCAACAAAGGATAGCCGCAATATTTAGTTCTGCAATTTAGTTTACCATGGCCTCATTCGGTCATAGTTCTAGGCCTTTTGCTGTCGAAGTATATCACGGTACTGTACATGAACAGTACTAACATATATTGTAGCAACAGGCCCACGCGGGGGATGGCTTCTTCCCTACCAAGTTACCTATTTCTTAGATAGCTTGATTACTTTCCTAAGATAAGGATTATTTGTTTTGCATTCATCTAGGGAAGATATTATTTAGATGAGTAAATTGTATAATTTTGAAAGACCATGTGGAGGTTTATCCTTGTGTGTGATGAGTAATTGATGAGTTTTGAGCTTGTGTTGTTTTAAATTGATTTGGGTTTGAAGCAATTTGAGTGTTGGTCTACCGGCTTCGGGGCTTTGGCTGGTCGGAGACCAGTTGTCCGACCCTGAGTGGTCGAGGCTTTCGTTGGTCGAGAGAGAGACCAGTCGTCCGACTCCGAGTGGTTGAGTTGGAGACCAGTCGTCCGACTCCGAGTGGTTGAGTCGGAGACCAGTTGTCTGACCTCGAGTGGTCAGGTCTTTGGTTGGTTGGAGACCAGTGATCCAACCCGGAGTGGTCTGGGCCTTGGCTGGTCGGAGACCAGTGGTCAGAACTCGAGTGGTCGGGATGGAGACCAGTGGTCAGACCACGTGTGGTCAGGGTTTTGCTGGTCAGCGTAGTGTATATCTTTCTGTTGAGATGGATATGTGTTGTGGGCTTTGCTATGTGATGTGGTTTCCTTGTCTATGATGGATGCAGGACTTTGGAGCTAGGTCATGGTGAGGCGAAGGAGATCAGGACTAGGCTGAGAGAGCTGAGGTCCAGATGATCAAGGTGTCGCCAAAGATGACTGAGGCTAGGGAGTAGCTGCAAGCCAAGAAGACAAAGGAAAGGATGAGATGCTAACTTGGAGCTGCTCTGATCAAGAAGGACCGTTGGATCGCGTTCAGGAAGATACAGTAGCGGGCCAAGTTAGTATGATTTGAAAAGCGTGCAAAACCCGTTGTGTTGTTGGGTTTCGGGTCAGCCCATGCATAGCTGTGTGAGTGGGTAAAATCTCAGCCCTTGATGGAGTGCTCTAGGGTTTAGAGGCTCATCTAAGGGTGGTAGGTGGTCCAAGCCTGCTAAATAGACAGGGAGAGGGGTGTCTCCTTTGTGGGTTGAGCAGGTGAGGAAAGTGTAGCTTGCTGTCAGGTGTACTGAGATAGTACCTGAGAGTAGTTGAGAGTTGTTGAGAGTGACAGTGTAAGGATCAAATCCTAGCTCTTGGATGTTGGCTTAGGATTGAAGCAGGACATCCAAAGGTGGGAATTGATCCCAAGTCACTATAAATAGAGGGGTAGGGGCAGCCTCCCCTCTTTGAAGGTTCTGAGGTTTTTGCTGCTCAGTTGAGTTTTGCCCACTTTGTTGTGAGGCTTTGTAAACCTCCCTTCCAGAAATGAAATGTTCTTCATTTATGTTCTTGTTTCATTTCCCTTACGTATTTACATTACGCACTTAAATTCTGTTATCTAAATTCCGCATTTACTTACTTGCAATTTACTTTACGTAATTTGGATTTGCCTCATCTCCTTCTACATGCTATTGAATCTTTGTTGAAATTTATGATTGATGAACTCTTCTCAGGATTCGGTGCTTTCAATCATCTAGGCAATCCTTGCGTTATTGTTGCAAGTTGTAAATCTGTGTGTTCTTAAAGTGCGTAAACGTGTGACTTGCGTTCTTTGGTCTTGTTTGGCTTCTAGTTCTTGTTGCCAAGGATGAAAGATTGTTGGATGAATCTTCTGTAGATCATATCCCAATCATCTAGGCAATCTACAACCTCTTCTATTCAGTTTTGCAAGAAATCAATTTTTATGCCTAGTAGAAGAAAATGCTTTCAGAACGTGTTTCTATTTGTTTGAAGGGTTGTTTCCTCGTGTACTTACTTGCTATGATTTGTGGAGAGTCATCCAAGGATTTCTGACCATCAACTCCCACCAGCAAGTTAGGGGTGAGGTCTGTGTTCGTGACTCTGTTTTTAGTGTTGCATTTGTTAAACTGAAAAGGGATGGAACCTTGGTATAAATTCCTTCAATTGATGATTGAAATAGGTTCCTGACATCCTTAGAGAGGTGCACACCAATTTTCACTGTTTTTGGATCAGTCGATCAAAAGTTACATCGATTTCTGTTTTTGAGTTCGTGCTGATTTTACTGTTCACCGAACACTATTCACCGATAATCGTTCATCCGACCTCTTCAAGTCGGAGTCTCATTCATCCGACCGATGTTGGTCGCGGTGCTATTCATCGAACACTATTCACCCCGAGTACTGTTCATCCGACCTCTGCAGATCGGGAGCACTGTTCATCCGACTAGTACTGACGACCAGTTCGCAGTACTGTTCATCCGACCAAAGCTACCCGACCAGTGCAGTTTTTATTGTTCACCCGACCTTAACTGATTGGAGCCTCTGTTCATGAAATTGCCTGATTGATGGTTCAGTTCTTTTTTCTGGTCTTTTGGTGTTTTGAATTCTAGGGGGAGTGTTTATTCCAAAATTTTATTTGGCTTCTATTCACCCTCTTATAGTCGCCTTTTTTGATTCTTCAAATTTAGATGAGTAAATTGCAGTTTCCACCGCCTAATTGAAGCTCCGTTGCGCAAAACGCCGGGTATTGTCTTTCCTTGCAACATCGCCTAGTTTTACAATGCTGCACTTTGCACCAAGGTATGCGGACCTGTTTGGGAGAAGACTAGCTAGTGACAACGCCATACTGCTCGAGTCAGTGGTTGAAGCGGGTGCGCGCGTGCAACGAGTCCTCGAGCTCTGCAAGGTTGTTGATCTTGGACTCGGAGCTGGAGGCGTGGTTGGTGGCGGACAAGGTGAGGCCGTGGACTCTTCTGGCCTCCTTGTTCGTGGGTGGGTCGGCGTCCCTCGACTGCAAGCACTGGACAAGGTGACAGGCGACGGTAGAAATGCGTGTCGGACGAGGCAGAGTGGCGTCTCCATTGATGCGTCCCTTTCAAGCTAGCTAGTTCCTTCTCTCTCTTGTATTCTTGCGTGTGCTACTGCTAGTGACGAGGTAGTTGCCCAATTCTTGCCGCAACCGCTGCTCTTCTTTTTCCTTTTGCGCCTTGACGAGGATGAACACACAGTGTCGAGGACGAATACAATGACGTACAATAGAACAAGGGAGTGCAATGTGTTTGGTTCTCTTCAATGGTCGGAATCGATCTCTTCCGAGTATGCTTATGTGAACCACACAAAGCGATCGCCTCCCCATGGCCACCATGGACGCCAACACCACACGCGCGACACCTAAAGATAGGCCCAGGTTGTCTCGATTTGATGAGAGCCCTGGTGCAAAGTGCAATGAATTGTAAGATTAGATGGTGTTATGTGCAAACAAAGGTAATACGTGGTTTTTTCTTCAACGGAGATCTAATTAGACGGTGGAAAGTGCAATTTACTCTATATAGATTGATCTTATCAATAGTTGTTAGGAGAGCCCTCTATATAAGGAGCCTATTGTAATCATTATTCTCAAGCAAAAAGATGAATTAGTCTCAAGTTCATCTCCCCTAGTCTAGATTCTCTCTAGTCTCTACCCCAACAGGCGCCTGCATCATTCTTCCTTCAAAACGTTGCCGTTGGTCTCTCTTCTACGCTGTTTACCCCGTTATGTATTAAGATTCATGAAAATAATTTATTCGTTTTCAAGGTGCCACGGTTTTTATGAAACAAAATTGCAAATGTTCAGATGTGTGTACTTTATGTTTGAATTCAATGAAAAACTGCCTTTATGTAATCATTGTACTGCACACATTGTTTTTTTGTAACTCCATGAATCTTTTTATTTTCACTCTGCTGTAAGGAATTGATTTCCCAAGAGTTTTCAGGCATCAACTGGTTACAATGTACCGTAGCCGTCATAAGCAACGTGTAGCAACTGATATGTTCTGTAGTAAAGTTTTAGCTACAAGCCTGCAACCATGATGATCTGCAGGGCTGATGTCTGTTTCATAGTCCAATCAGAACTCACAAATGGCTGAAAATCCCCCAACCATCTGATATATGTAGTTGTCTCCGTAGTGTGTGTATTCTGCTGAGAGCATGGCTGGATCTTCAATAGCTACTGTTGTTTCTCAAGTAGACAAGTTTCTGGATTCCCTTCACATGAGAAATTCTTTTTGTACCTTGATGCACAGGCTATGGCCCAGGTCGGTGGTCTGGCGATGTTGCAACCTGAGGTTGGTGGGTCCCGAGACAACTTCTTTTTTGTTGGGATTGATAAAGTGGGATTCCGGAAGCCAGTAATTGCTGGGGATACCTTGGTCATGAGTGTTGAGAAACCTAGGCCCATGTGGTCACTGTAAGCAAAACACAGAAGCGCTATAAAAGGAGGAGGGTCCCCATATACAGTGAATTCATTATGATAAAGAATTTCCGCTTTCGCTCTCCTAAACACGTGTCTCTCTCTCTTCATTCTCACTTCAGATCTGTTCGGGAACCCCGGACTATTCGATAGCGAGGTTCCTTAACACGTTATCAGCACGAAGCTCTACCGGAGATCAGGTTGAAAAAGGTGAGAAAAGGTGGGATTAGCGTTTGAATCTAATCGATACTTTTCTATGCATGCATCTATCTTACGTGGCACGAAGCTACACGTCAAAAGCTCGAGATTCTGATCTGCTCACGAGAAAATTTTACATCGGCTTGCGTCGCGGCTTGAAGCTTTCTTCATGCGCATTGCAGGGCATCGCCATCACCTCGGTCTTTGCGCTCGTAGCGCGCAGCCGTGTATGACGTCGCCACCACCGTCGGCTCGATCGGTTTCAGCGCCGGCGCAACAATCTGCCGGCGCACATGAAGCCCTCGCGGCTCGGCATGAAGCCCGCCACGGCAGAGCACCTCGGCGTGCCTCGCCGCGCCGCCGAGGTAGCCGGCTCGAAGCCGCACAAGCACGGCAGCGGCCGGCGGCGCGCCGCCGGACCTCTGCCTCGGCGCGTTGCTAGAATGGCGCAAGACCGCCCTCGAAGTCGTCGCCGCCACGGCTTTATGGCCGTCGCCGTCGGCCGTGTCGCCCGCCACGAAGTCCCGCCGCCCGGCTTGAAGCCCGGCTAGCCCGCCGCCGTCTGCCTCGACCGCGTCGCCCGCCCGGCGCAAGACCCATCTCAGTAGTCGCCGCCACGGCTTGTAGCCGTCGCCACGTCGGCGATGTCGCCCGCACGAAGTCCGCCGCCGGCTTGAAGCCCGGCTAGCCCGCCGCCGTCTGCCTCGACCGCGTCGCCCGCACGGCGCAAGACCGCCCTCGAAGTCGTCGCTGCCACGGCTTGTAGCCGTCGCACGTCGGCCGCGTCGCCCGCACCGGTTTTAGGCTCGAAGCCGCCCGCCCGGCCGGTCACGGTGCGCGCCTCCGCCACAGTGCGTGTCGGCCGGCCCGCGCAAGCCACCGACGCATCGCCCGTGTCGCCTCGGTTTCACCACCCTTGCCCAGCGTTGCGCGATGGGAGAAGCGGCGCGGAGAGCAGCGCGAGCGGGCGGCGGCAGCAAGCGTGGCAATGAGAGAAAAGCGACGCACGGAAAAGAGCGCAAAGAAAAAGTGGCGGCGGCTAGGGTTTTTCCCTAGCCGTGCTGCGTGTGTCTTGAACCAGCGGCGGCCGAAGGCGAGGCAAGGCCCAATGGCCGTTCGGCCAGAGAAAAAAAATGGCAAGGCCAGCGGGCCAGTTCGGCCAGAAGAGAAGAAAAGAAAAAAGAGAAAAAAAAAGAGAAAATTTGCAGAAAATTTTGAAAAAATTGCCGAAAAATCATGAAGATTTATTTGGCTCTGGTTTTAATTTTCCTGCTTTATTTCTCTGTTCTATGAATTTTCTTTATGAATTTTGAATTCTTTGCTTTATTTTATATAATGCAATGCATATGATTTTATTTTTCTGCACCTTATGCCTTTTTGCAACCATTTTCTATCAGATTACACGCAGTAATCTAAACCAGAATTTTGAAATCATGCAGATGTCTGGAATTGTGAATCGTGAGTTTGAAGAACTGGCCCCGCATGGTCAGAACTACCTCACTTGGGCATCGGACGTAAAGATCGTCCTTGGGGGCCAGAAGCTCCGCTCGGTGATTGGTCTAGGGTCCCGCGGGGCGCAAAACCTACTGCGTGAGCGAGCGATCAAGCTCTGCATTTTCTCGAGCACCACCTCTCGGCCACTCTAAAGAATGAATATATGGCGAGGAGAGTGCACTTGAGCTTTGGTACGCACTTGAGCGGTTGAAAAGCTCAAGTACACCATCTTGCCCCAAGCACAGCAAGATTGGAGTGCGCTGAGGTTTGCGAGACTTGAGCGATGGTGAGTACAATTACGCCTTGCAGAATTTGTACCAATCTCTCCTATGTGGCAAGAAGATCAGCGATGAGGAGAAGATTGAGAAACTCTCTCTACCTTCCACCTAATGCTATCCAGTGCACGCACTATCGTCGGGGCGCATACAAGGAGTATAGCGAATCGATTGATGTAATGCAAGTTGCGGAATCGCAAGACGATGTTCTACGCAAGAACTATGTCTCGCAGACCACTGACGAGGCTTGCATGAAGTCAATGCCATGACTACAAGGTGAAAGCCCACTCATAGAAAGAAGGGCAAGCGGGGTGGAAAGAGAGACCCGGCCAAAGGAAAGTCAAAGCCCCTGTGAAGAGGGATGACAAAGAAAAGACGCATACGCCAAGCCGTATGGACAGCGAGAACGGGCGTGCTTCAAGTGTGGCACTTGGGGACATTGGTCGAAGATATGTCGAGAATCCAAGGAAGCGATCAACATATCGGGCTAAGAAGAAGGCAAAGGAAAACGCCCATGAGGCGCGCCGCCAACATCGGTGAAGATGATGTCATGGATGTAGACACCCACTTGCCTCATCCTCACAGAATAGCCTGACATCGATCTGCGAGCCATGATTATGGCAAATGAAGAAAACCTGCAGATGATATAGAAGCGAAATTAATGCATATTTTCTGATTACATTTAATGCATTTCTTTTAGATTATGGTTGTTAGCATTTTCTTTGAATAAAGGATTGTAAGCTCTAGAAGAGCATACTTCTTTCATGAATAAATACGCAATTTATTCTTTATTCCAGTATTCTTCAATTTTGCAAGTAATATTTGGATTGTTTTGCCTCTATTTGATTAGAATTATATTTCTTTTATCTAGAAATCGTGTAGCGCCCAAATGGAAGAGGTATGCATTGTTGATAGTGGCACAACAAATACCATCTTAAGAGAGTCTAAATATTTCCAGTCGATCACGAAGAACGCTGGAAAGATTACTACGATCGCAGGAAGCGACTCATATGTAATCGGCTCAGGAAGAGCCACAATTATATTGCCTATGGGTACAACTTTGGTAATTGAAGAAGCCCTTTTGTACCCTGAATCAACACGTACTCTCTTAAGCTTTAAAGACATCCGCGCCAATGGTTTTCACGTAGAAACCAATGAAGAAAATGGCAAAGAATACTTGTGCATTGTGAAGCACGCGGTATGTGGAAAAATGGTATTAGAAAAATGTCCCTCATATGAATCAGGTTGTACTACGAATATTCATGCACCGAAGTGTATACTTCCTTGAAGACTGCTTTTAGAAGCTCGAATTATTTTCTTTATGGCATGGTAGATTAGGTCATCTGGTCTTAGAATGATGAGGAATATAGTGAACAACTCACAGGTCATGGCATTAATGTTAAAATTTCCCGAATCATGAAGATTTTGTGTGCCTGCATGTGCCAGGGAAATTAATAACTAGACCCTCTGTCATGAAAGTGCAAAGTGAAATCCTGCATTCTGGAGCATCCGGGGGATATTTGCGGTCGATTCAGCCCTCGTCGGGCCGTTTCGATACTTTATGGTGCTCATCGATGCTTCCTCGAAATGGTCGCATGTATGCTTGTTGTCAACAAGAAACCATGCTTTTGCAAAGCGATCTCGCGAGATCATAAGAATTAAGAATGCTTTCCACGATCATCGCGTGAAGTCCATTAGAATGGACAATGCGGAGAATTTACTTCAAAGGCATTTGATGATTATTGCACAACAACGAGGATAGCGATTGAGCACTCCGTGCCGCACGCGTTCATACGAGCGGACTAGCGAAGCACTAATAAAGAGGATTAAGTTCATTGCGGACGCTTTGCGAGTTGTAACTTGCCCAACACTTGTTGGGGACACGCGATCTGCACGCAGCAGCTCTTATCATTTTAGACCGTCGGCCTACAACATCCATTCTCCTATGCGGCTTGTGCACGGATCATCGAAGATCTCCCATCTTAGAAAATTTGGGTGTATGGTATATGTACCTATACCACCCCCTCGTGATTGCAATGGGCCCTCTCATGAAGTCTGGGATATCGTTGGTTATGAGAGTGCATCCATAATCGGTATTTGGAACCCATATTGGAGATTTGCATACTGACCGGTCGATTCGATTGCATCTTTGGCGAGGATCGTTTCCGTCATTAGGGGAGAAATCAACCTTTGGATGAAAAATGCCGGAAATCATATGGCATTCCAGGGATCCCCGCACATGACCCCGCACTAATGAAGCAAATCAAGAAGTCGAGAAGATAATTGATTTGCGAAATTTAGCAAATGAACTGCTGATCATTTTGTGATCGAAGGCGTGGTTAAGTCGCATGTACCCGCAAGGAATGCACCGAGAGGGTGGAAATACCAAAGAAAATAGAAGGTATCCCTCAACCTGTTGAGGCCTCAAAGAAAAAGAACAGCAATCGGCTCCTCAAACCCAAAGTACCGGAGGCGTCGGAGAAAAGCTGGCGAGAGGACTTACCACAACCAATCACGAAAATGCCCCAAGGAAAGAAGGGGAGCAGTTGAGACACAGCTGGAAAGAAGCCAACGGAAAGGCAATTCCGGACTTGAATCTTCCACTGCAGAAGCCGTAGGAAATAATGTGCGCACACATAAGCGATGAAAAGCTAAAGGAACTTGCTCTGCGATAGGGAAAAGCGGCGAAGAGCAAGTAGAAGTGCATGAAGCACCCCATGAAGAAATGGCCATAAACTTTGTAATAACGGAGAATCACTGAATAGAGCAACGACCAACGTTGATGCATACTTTGCAAAGAAGATTGCCTCGATCATTGATCATGATCCGAGCACTGCATCTCTCGCAGAGTGCAAGAAAAGGCTAGATTGGGAAGCATGGAAAAGGCAATCACTGCGAGTTAGTCTCTCCGAACAAGAGAGAGGTGTTTGAGCCGTATCGCACACCTCCCAATATAAACCCGTAGGTCACAAATGGGTCTTTGTTAGGAGAGAAATGAAAACAACGAAGTTGTAAGGTACAAAGCTAGGCTTGTAGCTCAGGTTTCACTCAACGTCCTGGAGTTGATTATGAAGAAACCTATTCTCCGGTCATGGGAGGAATTACCTTTAGATATTTGATCTCAATGGCGATCAACTTGAAGTTGAGAATGAAGCGATGGATGTTGTCACAGACATACCTGTATGGAAACTTGGATTCGGAGATATACATGAAATCAGGAAGGAATTCCTATCTGAACCAAGGCGGACAAATAGAAATGCATGCAGTGTGAAATTGGAGAAATCTTTGTAAATTTGAAGCGATCGGGAAGAATGTGGTACAATCGCTTGAGTGACTTTCTCTGCAAGAAAGGCTACACAAGCAGCGAAGATTGTCCATGTGTGTTTATCTGTGATCCCGAATGGATTCGTATAATCTCCGTCTATGTAGATGACTTGAACATCATTGGGACGGATGAAGAAATTGAAGAGGCATGCTCATACTTGAAGTCGAGTTTGAAATGAAGGATTTGGGTAAAACCAAATTTTGTTTAGGCTTGCGACTTGAACATGTCCAAGGAGGAATCTTGGTACATCAATCAACCTACCTTGAAAGTGTTGGAGCGATTTGGATTTGAAAAAGCATATCCTGCGAAGACTCCAATGGTGGAAGGTCACTCCAAGCGGACCTAGATCCATCTGAGACCTAGAGAAGGGGAGGAAGTCACGGGAGCAGAATTCCCATATCGAGTGCAATTGGAGCGCTCATGTACCTTGCGAATAGCACTAGACCGGACATTGCGTTATTTGTGAATTTGCTAGCTCGATGCAGTCTGAGAACCCACCAAAAGGCATTGGAAAGGGATCAAGGACATCTTCCGCTACCTCCAAGGAAGCAAAGACCTCGATGCATTTTTGAAGAAATAATGAATTGAATTTGGTTGGCTATGCGATCTTTGGTATTTATCGGACCCGCATCTTGGCAAGTCCTAAAGCGGCTATGTTTTCCTATGTGGAGGAACAGCAATTTCTTGGAAGTCGTCTAAGCAGACTCTTGTCTCGACGTCGACAAACCACTCGGAAATCATCGCTTTGTATGAAGCATCGCGTGAATGTGCATGGCTCAGAAGAATGGTTCACCACATCCAGAAGTCATGTGGTTTGAACATTGAGCAAATTCCACGATTATTTATGAAGATAATGCGGCTTGTGTTGCCCAAGCACAAATGGGTTATGTGAAGAGCAATCTCACGAAGCATATCAACCCCAAGTTCTTCTATGCTCATGAATTGCATAAGATGAATGAGATTAAGATATTGCATACTAAGTCATGTGAAAATCTTGCAGATTTGTTCACTAAATCACTCCCGACATCTACCTTTGAAAGGTGCGTGAAAGGAATTGGGATGATGAGACTTAGAAGTGCGATTCGGGGAGATATTTCACATACTCCACATGAATCTCGAGCATGAATTATGAATACCCAACATAAATCTCGAAGATTAGCAATTGAAGTTGGGAGAATTGTACTCTTTTTCCTTAGCAAGTTTTTCATGAAGTTTTCTTGCATAAGGTTTTGTGAGGCAATTCGTGCAACATAGTAGCGTATGCTATGTACTCTTTCTCCAAGTATTTTTCCCCTTTGGGTTTTTCGGAGTTTTAATGAGGCATATGCATCTCGTGGCAAAGGGCCCAAGGAGTGTTGAGAAACCCTAAAGCCCACGAAGGCCCATGTGGTCCCTAATGCCGAAACCCTAGAGGCGCTATAAAAGGAGGAGGGGTCCCCCATATACAGAATTCATTAGCAATAAAAATTTCGCTTTCGCTCTCCCTAAACACGTGTCTCTCTCTCTTTACATTCTCCACTTGAGATCTGTTCGGAACCCGGACTATTCGATGTGAGGTTCCTTAACAATGAGAATGACTCTGACCAAGTTTCAGAAGAGATTTGGACTTGCAAAGATGGAAGGAAAAGCTTATGTTGGTGGTGACCTAGTATGTGAGGGAGAGTTCCTCCTTGTTAGCGCAACTGAATAGTGCAAAGGTACCAAGTTTTAATGTGATTCTCTTGCATAATCATTGGTTAGAATGGTATCAGGTTCATTTCTCACAGGAATCGAGTTTTGAACTAAACTTACAGCATGTGAGGCAATCTTTTTACTTGTTAAGTACGTCGAGTTTAGATGTCCAATGCACCATATGATCGTGCGCATATATTCGCCTTCTTGGGCTGAGTCTAGCTCTGCTGCTGTTGTAATACAGGATTACAATCTCTTTTATAGTTTTTTAAAATCTCTTCGATAGTTGTTTAATGGAGTAAACAATGCTTGTTCGATTGTGCTTCACTGAATTTCTGTTAGTCCTGTACATGTTTTTAATTTCATTTCTCTTGTATTGACAGTATGTTGAGTGAATGCAAGACCCTTACAGTTTTTTCTTATAGTATAATACTGACTATTGTGATATCAAATTTTATTTTGTTCATAGTCTAGCATAATAAACTCATGGCGCGTTAGTATGACGACATGCAGCCGTGTGAATGGACATCAAGAATAGTTCATGATCTGGTTATTCTGTTGTCATGAGAATCTTCCCGGGATAACGTGTCAAGACTGAAAAATTAGCACTTTGTTCATGGATTCGGAAGAACATAGGTGACATTTTCGTCGTTTCGAGATCATAAAAGCTAACTGGCAAGGCGAAATAGAATGCGATTCATTACAATTCTAATTGCTACATCTGTGGCCAATTGGCTAAAATATCAAATTTCATAAACTTGTGTGTATAGTCTGGCTTGATTCATAGTTGCCAGCGATTGTCTGTATTACCTCCAGGGTGCTCCTTGTGTAGTACAACCATGGGAGAAACGAACTCCCAGAGAGAAAAAAAAACATATTCTTTTCATGCTTCAACCTCTAACATGGCGCAACTACCAGTAATTTAAATAATAAGTAATCCATGTAATCTTGTGCAATGAACATGAAGAGGAAAGATGCTGATGTGGCAAATCATGGATTCTCCGTCTTTCTGGATCCTAAGAGGATCAAACTGCAGGTATGGCAACTGGCATGTGATGCCCTCCTTGTACTCATGAAGATAGCTTTGCTGGGTAAATTGATGCATTGATGCCCCTCCTTATGACAATACCATATGAGAAGATCCTGAGAAAACTTTCATTTTTCTTTCATAAGGATGTGAACTTCTTACTCTTAATACCCCATCGACGATATATAAGTCATGTGTTCATATCTAGTTTCAGGATCATAGTAAGCATGAGTTCATCCACATGACAAGATACCATGCATGACTAATTAAGTTCAGCTGAGTTCATAATCTGCATGCATTGTTCTGCTATCTGAAGAGTCTGTTTGCACCAAAATTTGGCAAGTCTAAACATAATCAGCAATGAAATCAAAGATACGGACGTTAAAGGACAAATTAAGAAAGTTTAGAGATATTTATGTTGACGGCAAGATTTTTAGGAGATAACTGTTCAAAGATAAGGCCGATACGGACACGGGCTTGAAGCGTGTTGTAATAGGATACTATCGACCAAGGTTATAAAAGAAGGACCAAAGCGAGCTGCGAAGGCATCATCATCAATACATACAATCAACCAACATTTACTCTTTTTCCTATCAACTAGGAGTAGCTCTTGTAATTTAGCCTTTGTAATCGATTTTGATCAATAAAGTTGCGCATCCCCGATTGTTGATCTTCGTCAATTACACCCCATGTTGATTTGTTCTGATTTTGTTGCGCATCGCCTTCTTCAGAATTAATCCGCCTTTATCCCCTGATTAGCCTTAATCGGCTAATTAGATTTATCTTGTTCCTTTGATCTTGATCGGCTTCAAGCTGATTGAGTCTAAACCGATTGATCGTTGTGATCGGCTTTGAGTGAATTTTATATTTTACATTGTCGATTACAGGTCAAATCGACTAGCACGCTCTGAACCGGTGTTTATGCGGTGTCTTTGTTGTCGAAACCCTACATCAAGTTTTGGCGTAACACACTCTTAGCACGCCGGTGGGACCCATAATGTCTTCATCAGGGAAGTCGATTCCACCTTCAGATCTCAACGCAGAGGCTATAATCGTCCCAACAATGGACGATTTGTCTGCGGAACAACGTCAAGAAATTGAAGCTCGGAAGGCTGCGCTGGAAGAGATGATGCTAAGCTGCTATCAGAAAACTATACGTGGCGTCACTCAAAAATCCGCCTGCTGAGCGGTCAGCATACAGGTGGCGGGTGTAGAACAAATGGCCGATACCTACCTGCTTAAGCCGAATTATCGGCTATGATTAATCAATCTGTGCATCACGCTTTAATAAACCAATCATCGTCTCTTGTGACAACACTTAAGCCGATGATAGCAAATAGCGTCAAATCTATAGCCCAGGAGTTAGCCTCGTCAGGAAGTCTGCTAGATCCATTGCAAGCTCTGCCAAATTATCCTGTTTTTTCGGTACCACAGAACACGCAGAGTATGACGGCCGATCCTAAACCATCGGCTATGACTTCACCTCCCACCATGATGCCCACACAACTCACGGTCATATTGCCTAGGGATCCTCGGTCAAGTGGGGTGAGCCATTACCACGCCTATACCGACGCCGCTAGGTTGGATGCGTCAATCAAATTGCTGCTGTCGGCTCCGTTCTACGCCTTTCCCCAATCGGTTTCACAGCCGATTGGTCCCGAGAGATTCCCACAAGAGCCTACCCTGCTAAGGAACCTAGGTCCACACAGGGTAGTAACATACTCTGAGCCATTTGTTCCAGTGCCAGAAACTCAAACCAGGCATAATAGACGCGATCAGTATGGTCGTATGCCGACGGCACAGCATAATTGGCAACCCGAGCTTGCACTTGGGGGGCAGGATGCCGATTATGACCGACATTATCAAGGGCCTGCTATGCCAATGGCCGATAATGCTAACTGGACCGATCGATCTGTCTGCTGTTTGAGGACCAATTTGGCATACAACCAAAAGGGAAAGTGATCTGCTATAGAAAGCCGTACCCCGACTACATAGATCGCATGCCCTACCCTCATAATTTCAGAGTCCCGGACTTTGCCAAATTCTCTGGGGATGATTCTATCACCACCCTGGAGCATGTCGGACGCTTTATCGCGCAATGCGGTGAAGCGGCCCAGTTCGACGGGCTGAAAATTAGGTTATTCCCGTTGTCTTTGTCCGGGGCAGCGTTCACTTGGTTCACATGTTTGCCTCCGAATTCGGTCCATTTATGGAACGATTTGGAAAGCCGATTCCATGAATACTTCTTTTCAGGCAGTTTGGAACTCAGGATTTCAGATCTGAGTTCTGTACGGCAAAAGTTTGGGGAATCGGTAACAGATTACATCAAGAGATTTAGAGAAATCAGGAATCGGTGTTTTAGTATTACATTGCCTGACAATCAACTCGCCGATTTAGCATTTCAAGGTTTGATTCCTCCTCTTAGGGAGAAATTCGGTGGGCAAGAATTCACCGACCTTAGTCACTTATTGCATCGCGTATCGGCTCAAGAAGGCCGATTCACTGATAATAAGGTATTTAAAGATAGATTTAAAATTAGCAATAACAAAGAGAAAGACAAAGCTAAGGTCAATATGGTTGAGTATTGTCCAAGTGATTCATCGGAGGATGAAGAGGCAGAAATAAATATAGCCGAATGGGTAAAAGGGCCCAAGAAATCTTTAGTCTGTTCTTGGCTTAAGCCGACTAGGAATAAGTCGGAAGTTAAGCACTCTTTTGATGTTTCTAAGTGCGATCATATTTTTGATTTACTTCTGCAAGAAAAGATAATACGATTGCTAGAGGGACATGTGATACCGTCGCCCGATGAGATCAAGAAACGCAGGTATTGCAAGTGGCATCATTCTTATTCGCATAACACTAATGACTGCAATATCTTCCGTCAACAGATCCAATCTGCTATTGAAGATGGTCGGTTGAAGTTTGCCGATGAGCCGACCATGCAAGTTGATGTTGATCCATTTCCCATCAACATGGTACAGTGCTCGGCTAAAGGAAAAGAGCCGATGTAAGACGAGCAGAAAACGGATCGACAAGTCGACATACAATCAAGCTCGGACGGCGGTCAAACACTGAAGATTTCCATCGGTTCCTTACAAATAGAAGCCGATCGAGAAGGAAAGAATTCAAGAACCATTAAACCCAAGGGAAATCCCCAGGTGGGTAAATGGTACAAAGCAGAGAAGTCTCCATCAAGGCAGCCAGCGAAAAGGTCAGGTCCAACGTTCTCACAATTAATGGAGAAATACGAAAGGATGAACAGCCGACCACGGTATCATACCCGCCGATCGGATAATTTGTACCGTACTGAGAACGTGGAGAGGGCACATAGAAGGTGTCCCTTTTGGCAGTTTTGCTGGGAAAGAAAAGTAGCGTTACCATCACCGTACACCTGCCCGATGGAACATTATCTCCAAGACGATTGGCCAAGGCAATCGACCAGAGATAGGTTATCTGGGCCGATCAGAGAGCAAGGCAAAAGTCACAGAAGGCCGGTACACGAGAGAATATATAAACCGAATCAAGAGCCGAGCCAAGTAAAGACACACAAGCCCAGCTCTAATCAAGAAGATTTGGCTGGTCAAATACGGAAGCCGGTGGAACCCAAACCCAGGTGGTGCCCATCTGGCCTGAGCCGATCACAACGACGACGGCTTCAGAGGCTAAGGACACAAGAGATTCGTGAGGCCGATACTGAGAGACAGAGAGACGAAGTGTTTAATGAACTTCGTCCGATCAAATGCGTCAAGAAAGAGTGGAGAAGAAAAGAACAAGCCGAAGAAGATTTCGAATCGGCTGATGACTTGGATTCTCCCATGATTCAGGATGACACGCCTCCCATGAATATTAACATGGTGTTCACATTGCCGGCTGAGTTCAAGTCAGAAATGAATCGACCAAAGAGGCAGTTGCTCAGTTGTGCTCCGGCGTGCAGAGCGCCATCTTTGAGAAACCCAAAGATGATCATCGGCATCTGAAACCATTGCATCTGAAAGGGTATATAAATGGCAAGCCGATATCAAGGATGCTAGTAGACGGAGGCGCCACGGTGAATCTGATGCCGTACACGACATGCAAAAAACTGGGTAAGTCTGATGAAGACTTAATCAAAACTAACATGGTTCTGAATGACTTCACAGGCGACCCTACAGAAGCAAAAGGTGTCATGGTCACAGAGCTGACTGTCGGCAGCAAGACTTTGCCGACAGCGTTCTTTGTAATTGATGCCAAAGGAAACTACAGTGTGCTGCTCGGTCGGGATTGGATTCATGCAAACTGCTGTATCCCATCGACCATGCATCAAGCACTGGTTCAATGGAACGGAGAAGAAGTTGAGGTCGTTACAGCCGATACATCAGCTCATATTGCCATGGCTAGCTCCGATGCGAATTGGCAACACGAAGAAGCTGGCTGCATATCGGGCAAGGCGCTGGACGACTGCGATTTCATCTGTGTGAGCAAGTTAGGACTCATGCCGATCAGTGTCAAACCGGGCACTTTTGATCGGGCAAATGAAGTATTACGCCGATGGGGACAAGAAAAACATTGAAGGCGTTGCAGGACAAAATGCAAAGCTATCGGCAAACAACGGATAGCTACGAAGCCATAGAAGACTTTGAAGAAATCGAAAAGTTAGGTCAAGGGTTCACATCCACCGATTTGCTTGAAGAAGTCGATATAGGTAGCGGTGATAGGAAAAGACCAACTTTTATTAGTGCAAATTTAGATGTAAAGTACAAAGAAAAACTAATAAAAATACTTAGAGATTATAAGGATTATTTCGCTTGGGAGTATCATGAGATGCCCGGATTAAGCTGTTAACTGGTGGAACATCGGCTACCTATAAAATCGGGTTATCGGTCGTTTAAACAGTATCCCAGGCGTTTCAATCCAGCCTTGTACCAAGTCATAAAAGAAGAAATAGAACGATTGTTGGAAGCAAAATTTATCAGGCCTTGCCGATATGCGGAGTGGGTTTCCAACATCGTTCCAGTTATGAAGAAAAATGGAAAGCTTCGAGTATGCGTCGACTTTAGAGATTTGAACAAGCGCGCGAAGATGAATACCGATGCCCATAGTCGATATGCTTATCGATCTTGCATCGAGGAACAAGATCATAAGTTTTACGGATGGTAATGCGGGTATAACCGGATACTCATGGCGAAGCCGATATACCAAAGACGACTTTCGGTGTCTGGTGCAATAGGATTGTTCGAGTGGACAGTGATGACTTTCGGCTTGAAAAACGCTGGAGCAACGTATCAGCGGGCAATGAATCTGATCTTTCACGATTTAATCGGCCACATTGTCGAAATTTATATTGATGATGTAGTGGTAAAATCTGCAGAAGATTTCCAACATCTGGCCGATTTAGAGAGGGTGTTTAAAAACATAAGATCACACGGTTTGAAGATGAATCCTTACAAGTGTGCGTTGGCGTGTCAATTTGGGCAGTTTTAGGCTTTATGGTACATGAAAGAGGAATCGAAGTCCAAAGCGAGGCCAAGGCCATAGCCAATACTGAACCACCGACATGCAAAAACGAATTACAAAAGTTGATCGGCAAAATTAACTATCTCCGTCGGTTCATCTCGAACCTATCTGGGAGGATTCGTGCTTTTACTCCATTGCTGAAGTTAAAGGACAATGAAGAATTTATATGGGGAGCCGATCAGCAGAAAGCTTTCGACGAAGTCAAAAGGTATTTGTCCAACCCTCCAGTTTTGGCTGCACCTCAAAAAGGGGTTCCTTTTAGATTATATGTCTCGGCCGAAGAAGATACTATTGGAGCTGTTTTGGCACAAAAGGTGCATGGTAAAGAGAGGGTTATCTTTTATTTAAGCCGACGATTGCTGGACGCAGAAGTCAGGTACCCTTTTATCGAAAAACTATGCTTATCTTTGTACTTCTCGTGCACAAAACTAAGGCACTACCCTGTAAAGTAATCTGTAAAACCGATGTTATAAAATATATTTTGTCAGCCCCTATTCTGCGAGGTAGACTTGGCAAATGGGCTTACGCCTTGGTCGAGTTCGACTTATCATATGAATCGGCCAAAGCAGTCAAAGGACAAGTCCTAGCCGATTTTATAACAGGACATGACACAGCGGCAAACTTAGTCTTGGTCGCACCATGGCAACTGTTCTTTGACGGATCAGTATGTGGGGAAGGAGATGGTATCGGTATTGTACTCACCTCACCCAGAGGACATAGCTTTGAATTTGCATTCCGGCTAAATAGCCGATGCTTAAACAACCAGGCCGAGTACGAAGCGTTACTCAAAGGCTTACAGTTGTTGGAAAATATTGGAGTAAGTGCTATTGAGGCATATGGTGATTCGTTATTGGTTGTACAGCAAGTAAAGGGAGAATACCAATACCGAGATGAAGTGCTACTGAAGTATTTAGAACAAAGCTTAGAAATTATCGGCTCTTTTGCATCGTTTTCTATCGGTCATGTTCCTCAAGAATTGAATGATAGAGCTAATGCTTTAGCTCAACAAGCATCAGGATATAAAGATGTTGGCCGAAGTCAGGAGACTGAACTGGTAGACAAAGCAGTCATGTGCACCGATATTGCAGATTGGAGAACGCGAATAAAAGATTATCTAATCGATCCATCCAAGCCGACAGAACGAAAGATACGACAACAAGCTTTGAAATACGTTGTTTTGGACGATATACTATATTATCAGACTATGGAGGGCTTGTTGTTAAGATGTCTTGAAGCTGAAGAAGCGCGAGTGGCGATGGGTGAAGTGCATGAAGGCATTTGTGGTTCTCATCAATCGGCACATAAGATGAAATGGATGCTCAGACGGACAGGTTATTTTTGGCCGACGATGCTAGAAGATTGTTTCAAATATTATAGAGGATGTCAAACGTGTCAAAAGTTTGGCAACATACAACCAGCACCAGCATCGGCTTTACATCCAATTATCAAATCTTGGCCGTTCAGGGGTTGGAGAATAGATATAATCGGTCAAATATTTCCTGCCTCGAGTAAAGGCCACAAATTTATTTTGGCCGCAACCGATTATTTCTCAAAGTGGATCGAAGCTATACCACTTAAGAAAGTGACCAGTATTGAGGCGATTAGTTTTGTGAATGAACATATCGTCCATCGGTTTGGAATACCGCAAACAATCACGACTGATCAAGGTACGGTATTCATGTCTAACGAGTTTCAAGTTTACGCAACGAGTCTAGGAATCAAATTGTTAAACTCTTCGCCATATTACGCTCAGGCTAATGGACAGGCCGAGTCATCTAATAAAACACTAATCAAGTTGATCAAAAGAAAAATTGATGAGAAGCTAAGGAATTAGCATTCAACTCTATCGGAATCACTTTGGGCCTATCGACTATCTTATCACGGGGCGACGAAGCTTTCACCTTACCAATTGGTATATGGACAAGAAGCCGTTCTACCCTTGGAGATTAACATTGAGTCGATACGAATAGCTAGACAAAATGGTTTGTCGGCTCAAGATTACAATGATTTAATGATCGATAACTTGGACGAGTTGTCGGAGCTACGTTTGTTTACGCTTGATCGACTTAAAAAGAATAAGATCAGAGTTGCAAAGGCATACAACAAAAGGGTCGTGCCTAAATCTTTCGGTCAAGCCGATTTAGTATGGAAGAAAATATTACCTGTTGGTTCTAAGGATAACCGATTTGGGAAATGGTCACCTACGTGGGAAGGGCCATACAAAAATAATCGACTAGTCGGTGGAAACTCGTACTTACTAGAAACGCTTGAGGGGTATGTATTGCCAAAAGCTATTAACGGGAAATACTTGAAAAAATACTACCCTAGCGTTTGGGTTGGAGCTTAGCCGACTAAAAATCATGTTCAGAGCCAAGATTAACACGATGCTGTTAATCGGCAGAAAGGATTGCAAACTTGAAGATACAAGTTTATGAATCGGTTAAACAGCCGATTATAAGTATAACGAGTTACAAGCATTCAGAACTCGTGTTTTCAAGATGACCGTCAAAGTGCTACAAGATTAAAAGTTCAATCACAGAATGCCCGATCCGGGGAGAGTTGCGCCCAAAGCCGACAACGCGCCTGCAGCCCTTGCAATCACGCCTTGGATTTCATCAAGAATTCGCTCGTCTTCTTTGGCGCTCCCCGGGACTGGTACCACCTTGGCCGATTGTTCCTTCACGCTTGCCACAGCCGTTGCAATCTCAAGTTTTTGATCCTTTATATCCGACATTGTTTTTTCCATGGAGACTTGGCCTTCTTGGATTTGTTTCTCCGCCTTGGCCAATTCTTCCAAAAGAAATTTCTTCGTGGTTTCAAGCTTGGAGAGGGATTCCTTGGCCGACTTAAGCTGTTGTGCGTGGGCGTCAAATTTGCGTTTCTTTGCCTTCGCATCTGCGACCAGTTCATCTAGAAGCTTTTTGTCGGCTTCTTGGGCCTCACGTTGGCCAATCCTCGCCTAAGCTGCCTCCACTTCAGATCTTCTATCGTCTAGATGGCAAACATTCAGGAGAGCCGCCATAGCTTCTGGAGGTAAGTCAGCTTCGACGGAGGCCATGGCGTCTCGGATCGGCTGGTTGTTTGCTAGTATCTCCGATTGAGGTCTTGTAACCAAGTCAAAAAGCTTGTTAAGTTTTTATTTTATGCCCGGAGTTGAAGTGACGACCACCGATGCTTCCTTTGAGACTTGAAGAATTTTTCTGAATTCAGCATCATGGTCGGGCGCCATAATTTCTGGATCATCAAGGTCAGCTAAAGAGAAGCCCAACAGATCAGTCGGGTCCGATGGCTCTGGGGAGAGTGTGATTACAGGCTTTGGCGTCGGCTTTGGTGGGGAGACTGGCGTTGCAGCAATGTTTGGGAGGTTTGCCAAGATTTTTGCAACCTGGGCAGACCGAGTCGGCTACAAGAAATGAATGGATAGTTAGTCAATGTGTTCGAAGAAATAATAGCCGACACATATAGCCTATCGAAAATATGATAAACTCACCTGTGCAGTAGCCGAAGTATGAGGAGAACTTTCACCGCTTTGCTCCTGAGGTTTAGGCCCTTTCTTTGCTGGAGCTTTAGTATACTTTGTTTTCTTCTTTTCTGAAAATATAATCGGCTAAAAGTTAGTTGGGCAAAGCAAAGACAAATATCAACCGATTATAATTTTACTTACTTGGTTGCTTCTTCTCAATGTCCGATAGAGATGGACTTTGAATTCCCGAGTCTGGGAGGTATACCTGTGAGGCCGATCATCCAAGTGACCTCTTTGTTGGCCTTTGCTTGATTGGCGAAATCGACCTTTGCCGTGACTTTAGTCTGAAAATAAGAAACAAAGAATAAGAGAGTGTGCTTAAAGAAATTGATATATAAAAGAGTATTAGTCGATCTGATACCTTATCAGTATCTACAAGACTTGTATTAGTATAACCCGAAGAGTTAGTTTCATCGCTTGAATCGCTGTTAGTATCCACTGTCGGCTCAGAAAGATTTGGAAGAAATTCATTAACAATAGACGACAGTGACTTGTCAGAATGTAACGCAGTTGCAATAGATAACCACCATAAAGAAAAGCGCTCTGAGCGACGGGTATTTAACACAAAATGAGGCAAGTCTTTGATCTGGAGTTCGTCGGCTATCTCAAGAACAAGGTTGGCTGCGGTGGCATTGCGGACCCTGGCTCGTGGTTGAAGCCGATCAAGCAGTGGTAGACTAGGGATAACTTGACCAAAGCCCAACTGCCTAGCATAAACTGAAGGATTATAGAACTCATATGAAGGTTGAAACGTCCGATTCCTGGTATGCAGACCGACATGCAGAATGCTGGGCGAGATAAAAATCTTGAACAAACCCAAAGTATTATGCGGCATCAGGGCACTGTCGGCTTCAAGGTGAAGAAAAGAAGGCCGCGGGAAATCGGCTGTACTTGTATAACTGAAGAAATCATTTTGTTTGAATTCATTGCTATCAAGTTGCAGGAAAAATAACAAATATTTCTTAGAGCCGATGGGGGTCACCCTTGTCTCATTTCCAGAGCACATCATGAACCTTTCCCCGTACGATCGGCTAGCTATGAACTGAGGTATCATGCCTTCTGGAGTATCTTCTCGGGGGAAAGCCGTATCTTCAGAAGGATTTAACTCAAACGATCGGCTGAACAAGCAATATAACCAAATCTGAATAAACTAGAGCGGTCCTCCGACATTTCCAACGATGAATTTTGAAAACCCAGTAAACAGTCGACACCTTATTATGTGCATCATCTGATAAACTGCGCCCAGGAACATCTTTCCAAGTGCTAGCCGACGCCCCTCTACCAATTGTTCTGCTATGGTTTGGTATACTTGAGTTGGTCCTAAAGAAGCGCCACAAAATAAAAATCGGTCTAGCCAGAGATTCAGGAAAGCAACATGCTCTTCATCCGACACTATCCCATTGACCTTGTTGTTATTTTTGATATATTTCGCCCATCCTTCACCCTTGGATTTAATAAGTTTGTACTTAGGCTTAGCACTGTAAGCCGATATCTGGTCTCCATCAGGTCTCAAGCAACACAACTGGGCCACGTCCAAAAGAGTTGGGCCGACAAGACCGGTGCGGAACATGAAGGCATTAAAGGTATCCGACCAGAAGTAACAAGTCGTGCCCACTAAGGGCTCATTGGCCTCTGGATCGGCTAAAGAAAGAGGGACACATTCAGCTATGCCCATTTTTTCCCATTCGACCCTCTTTTGAGCTGCTACACGAATATACCATGATCTCCACCCTTTAAGAGCCGTCGTCCAAGCCCTGAAGCTCTTAGTCCAACCCTCTATATTGTACCCCGAAGCCGACAAAGGGAGACGAGGGATTTCTTCGTTTATTACGGAATCAGATTCTAAATTCCCTACTGGACCCAGATAGAATTGGTCTTTGCTGTTTGGAATCGGGGTGAATACCTGAGAAGGATCCATGGAAGCAATTCTGACAGCCGATTGGAAGCAGTGCTCAAAAGCCGATTGGAAGCTTGAGAAGCTTGAAAGAACAAAAGCCGATTGTGGATAAATCGAGAGCTTGTACGCGTGAGGAATGGGTCCCGGGGGGCCATGTATTTATAGCACGGTGAAAATTTTGAAACGGCGGGAAACGAATCTCAAAGGACATGGCAATTAAAGCGCACTACCCGCATGTCAGAAAATTACGGCGCGAATAAAGCAACGGTTAATGAGTGAAATTCAAACGTTAGCCGATTGAAAAGCCGATAATTGATATTTTTGACAGATGACAAGTCATCTCTCAAAAATGGGGGGCATATGTTTGCCCCAAAATTTGGCAAGTCTAAACATAATCAGCAATGAAATCAAAGATACGGACGTTAAAGGACAAATTAAGAAAGTTTAGAGATATTTATGTTGACGGCAAGATTTTTAGGAGATAACTGTTCAAAGATAAGGCCGATACGGACACCGGCTTGAAGCGTGTTGTAACAGGACACTATCGACCAAGGGTATAAAAGAAGGACCAAAGCGAGCTGCGAAGGCATCATCATCAATACATACAATCAACCAGCATTTACTCTTTTTCCTATCAACTAGGAGTAGCTCTTGTAATTTAGCCTTTGTAATCGATTTTGATCAATAAAGTTGCGCATCGCCTATTGTTGATCTTCGTCAATTACACCCCAGGTTTGATTTATTCTGATTTTGTTGCGCATCGCCTTCTTCAGAATTAATCCGCCTTTATCCCCTGATTAGCCTTAATCGGCTAATTAGATTTATCTTGTTCCTTTGATCTTGATCGGCTTCAAGCTGATTGAGTCTCAGCCGATTGATTGTTGTGATCGGCTTTGAGTGAATTTTATATTTTACCTTGTCGATTACAGGTCAAATCGACTGGCACGCTCTAAACCGGTGTTCGTCTGGTGTGCTGTTGTCAGAAACCCTACATCAAGTTTTTAATGCCAACATTATCATTACCAACACAACTAGAATATCTACTCGGATTACTAACCTATGATTTATGATGTTTGCTCTCTTCTTGATGTCGCTAGGATGGTGAGATTCCAGAGATGATGGAAGAAGAGAGACTACTGGCTGTCGCACCAACTGCTGCGGTGCCAACCATGGCCTCATGGGTGGTGCCACCTCAGGGCCAAGAGGTTGTCCATGACACAGTGAACACTGCATCTGGGAGCAAATCTTCAGAACCAACATTCAGCGCAGAACAAGCCATCGGGCGGCACCGATGGATGTCGTGGTGGATGTCCGGCAATGCCAGCCGCAGGCGCAGCCGTGCCAGCATGCTTCGTTCTGGTCAGGTTTGTAACTGGTTGTTTGGGTGGTGTTTACCTGTAAAAATAGCCTGAATTGTATCCTGATAGCATGTATAACCGAAGAACCATGGGATTCTTGGAATTTAGATGAATATATGTGAGCTAGAGACTGAAAATCCAATTTAAAGTTATTTTTGGATTTCAGTTAATTGAGTGCTTGTTATCCTACCAAGTGCAGGTTTCTTCTGAGTTGGGGAAAATTTCAAATACACTCAACTTTATACCGTATATTTTTAATTTCGGGCAACATTTATTCGTATTCTCCGAAATGACGCCAGTAGCCGGCATGCGACGTGACGGCAAGGCATAGCCGGCATCCCACACACCGGCTACGCCATAGCCGGCGCACCACATGCCGGCTATACGGTGGGCCCGGCCGGTCGCGTCGCATGTCAGCTCGTTTGTTTGCATGCTTGGCTGATTGCTTCGGATGCATGCATCCTCACTTTGCATGACAGCTTTGCACGCCGAAAGCTGGTTATTTTGCATGCATGTTTCTTGGATGATTACTTCGCATGCATGCATCCTCACTTTGCATGCATGTTTCTTTGTCGGCTGCCTCACATGCTTAAGCGCAGCGCAGAATAAATAGAGAGGAGAGGAAGCAGAACTCGCAGAGGAGCGTCACACCGAGAGCTAGCACACTGAGAATTTGCGAGTGAGAGAAGCTTGGCAAGCAGAAGAGAAAGAGGAGGAGGAGACCAAGGAGAAGGAGAAGGAAGCGTCTAGTGCAGAGCAAGGAGAAGGAGAAGGAGGCGTTCAGTGTTAGTAAGTCATTGTTAGATTAATTAGCGTAATTATCTAGTTAGATTAATTAGCATTGGTAAGTCATTGTTAGATTAATTAGAGTAATTATTTGTAACTACCTAGTTAGATTAATTAGCGTTGGTAAGTCATTGTTAGATTAATTAGCGTAAGTATTCGTAATTACCTAGTTAGATTAATTAGCGTAAGTATTCGTAATTACCTAGTTAGATTAATTAGTGTGAAAACGATATGTAAATTAGAGAGCGATTATAGTTAGTATATTAATTATTGCCTCACTCATGCATCTCATTCGTACCTCATGTACTTAATCTCCGTTAGGAACTATAATCCATGCATGTCGCATGCGTTTACTAAATCTCTTTTAGTAAATTAATTATTGCCTCACTCATGCATCTCATATAATTATAGTTTTATTTATTTTTATATGGCAGCATACGTTTACTGATGAACGAAAAACCTTTTATTTATAGACTAAAGTAGCCAGAAAAAATCACGAGTAGGAGCAAGTATGTGTAGTGGATAAACTAGCACATTTGGTTGTGCTATATAGTTAGGTTAATTAGAACTCCACAGTAATTAGGCTTGAACTTAGTTGCATGCACTTCACATAGCATAGTTAGATAAAGTAGTCTCTAGTTATCTTGTTAAACATAAATGTTAGTAACTGTAACTCATGAGCGTAGTCTGAGTAATTATTCATAAACAAAAAATTTAATTTGTTTAGTAATTAATTTCAACCCTCGGTATAGTTAATTAGTTGTTATTTTTTGAAACATTTTTAGGTACCATATTCCACGTGGCCGTTGCATCATGAATTTTCATATTTACTACGGTGAACGGCCTATCATATTGCACGAGAGAATAGTCACAGTGCAAAACTGCGAACACACATATAGTTCAAGTGATAGTCCATTAGACTTGGAAGGACTTAAATCACATGTTATGAGCGTGTTGCGTTTAAGTCGAAACACATCTGATTTTCCTAGAGGCGGTCGCGACCAAGGGAAGTTCCAAACAACAACGTCATTGTGCATACTTTGTTCGCACTGAGAAATAATAAGGCTTGGTTATTGTATGCACGAAAGGCCATAGAGGGCGGGTTTTCGATGGGTGTTTATGTAAACATATTGCCACTCGAGGCGAATGCCGATGCTGGTCCTAGCGGCGAAATTTTAGGCCACCAGGGAGAGGGAGAAGTGATCCAAGGACATGTGGGGGACGGTAGTTCGGGTGCACATGAAGAAGTACTTCCTTCTGAGGTAGATGCGACATGTATGGATGACGAGGCTGGTGGAAGTGAGGATGAAGAGGGCACTGACAACGATGACCCAGCTCCAGCAGTCTAGTACTTCCGTGGTAATGGCCTTTTGGAGTGTGGCATTGCTGACTATAATAACTTAGCTATGTGGGGGTACCAGAACAGCGACATCCAGATTGAGAAACGCTTCCCCAACAAGTTAGAGCTAATCCATTTCATCAGCAATTATGCTGTCATCACTAGAAGAGAGCACAAGTGTACCAGGTCGAAGCCCACTGAGTATGAGGTTAGGTGCACCAAGGCCCTAAGCGCCCTTTCTCGTCCGTGCTCACCAAATAAACACGAGCACTACTTTGTGGTGAGCCGGAACACACCTCATACATGCACGGAGGAGTCGATCAGAACCATGAGCCACGTGGTCGACGCTAGATTCATTGCCCAACTAGTCGTGACCCAGGTTGGTTCAGATATTGGATTATCACCGAAATCGATTATGGAGCAAGTGCAGAGTAGAACAGGGATGCACATAAGCTACCTAACCGCGTGGCGAGCAAAGCAGAAGGCGTTGAAGATACTTTTTGGATCATTCGAAGACTCATACAACTATGCCTCGAGGTTGCTGCAGAAGATATCAATGACCAACCCAGGGACTCTGTTCGCAATGGCGGACGAGCCTACTAAGCTTCAAGATGGTTCGTACAGCACCGCGGAACAATACCTGATTAGGGTATTCTGGGCTTTTGGACAATGCATTGAAGCTTTCAAGCATTGCAGGCCTGTCATTTGTGTTGATGGCACATTTCTGAGCGGGAAGTACTATAGCACCCTGCTGACTGCGATCACGGCCGACGCAAACAATCAGATAATACCAATTGCCTACGCATATGTGGAGAGTAAGAAGAGAGATAGTTGGTTGTGGTTCCTCACTTTGGTCCGGACGCGTGTCATGGGGGATAGGCAAAGAGTGTGTGTTGTGTTTGACCGCAATGCAGGTCTTCTCCACGCTCTAGAGGTGCTGCATGGCAGCACGGACCCGTCTATAGCATGGGCTAATGTGGAGAGAAAGTGGTGCATGCGACACCTTGGTGCAAACCTATATTCACGGTACCATAACAGATCCCTAGTGAAGAAGTTCAAAGGGTTGTGCCTTCAGAACCAGCCTGCCAAGTTTCGTGAGATTTGGAGACAGTTGAACGAGACCACTAGGAAGATGATGGAAAATCAGCAATCACAGGAGGAAGCGATTGCGATGCGCAAATGGTGGGAGGGCAAGCGTCATTAATCATGATCATTGCACCTTTAGCCAATGGATAGCAGGGAAGCCAGCGGAGCGTTGGTCCCTTATGCACGACACAGGCGGCGCGAGGTCAGTTGCACCAATTAATTTGTGAGATTAACTTATTCTAAGAGTGTTGGACCCATTCATGATAGACTTTGCGTGTTTGTTTATTAGGTACACCATTATGACGACGAACATAGCGGAAGCCTTCAACAATATCCTCAAGGGCGTTCGTGGGCTTCCGTTATGTGCCATAATAGAGCCGACGTTCTCTGAGCAATGAGACTCTTTTCGAGATCGTGGTCGTCTTTGCGACGGTCAAAGACTCAATTCTCAACCAAGGTGGAGGAGATCATCGGTAGTAGGAGGAGCAAATCTCTGTTCCACCGCACGAGGGTGTATGACCTCGGTAACCACATATTTGAGGTAATGTGCCGCCGTAGGTACAACTCTGGCTATAGCGCCGGTGACACCGTCCAGCAATGTACTCTAGGCACGAAGGAGGTGGTGTGCTCGTGCAATAAGCCAAAACTGCATCATATCCCTTGCTCCCTGTATTCGCGGCTTGCAGGGATATGGGAGGGAATGATGCATCTCAATACATATCGTCGTACTACACAGTAGAAGCCCTGAGAGACACTTGGCATCCCAAGATGAGTTCCTTCAATGTTGGTACGAGTTACAAGTCGATCGACGGGCCTTTATGGGTGCCTTATCCGTTAACACGACGCAAAGAGCCTGGGAGGCCCAGAGGGACAAGAATGCACGGTGATATGGATGTAGCTGATGCCGTGCAGGGGCAGAGGAAGTGCAAGATTTTGCAAGCGAGTGGACATGATCGGAGGACATGTCCTAATAAGCGATGAGACGATTTAGTAATTTTTATCGTATGGTGTTGTATTGAATGGATTTCTTATGTGTTGTATTGCACCGCTTTGTTTAACATCTGTTGCATCCCTAATTGTGTATGCTATCTTGTTGTTGTACCGATGATTTTTGTTGCACTGACCTATGCAGGTGGTATTTTCAGCATGGCTACCGGTGGTCTTCCCGAGCTTCTTCAGCAGCAGTACGATGATCAGCATTGTGAGAGGATGATTTTCACGCACGCTTGAGTTAATCTTGTTGTATTTATTGAGGTTAGCACTGTTGTATTTATTGTTCCATATTACGAGTTTACATTGTAACCATTGATTGTAACATGATCGTGTCCTTTTGCAGATGGGTCCATTGCGTGCGCGAGTCTTCCACAAGATCAAGGCATTAGACCCCGTTTCTATTAGTGCCTAGCACGAGTTGGACTACTCCCATTCGCTCTTTTGATGGATGGGACTACTGAGCCATTACCGCGGGGTGGGGTGCGACACACAACTCTCCCTGCCATAGATGTGTCCCTGGTGACTGCCGTGGTAGATCGGTGGCGTCCTAAGACACACACGTTCCACTTTTCCTTTGGAGAGATGACAATTACTTTGAAGGATGTGGCTATGATTACTGGCTTGTCGATCAGAGGTTGCCCCTTAGTGAGTAGGCGGCCACGAAAGGATCAGTGGAGGGAGTATGTGCAACAAAGGTAAACATGTATGCTACTACGTGCGTAAAGTTTTTGCTTAGAATTAAGCTCACATTCATTTGTTTCTGTTGCAAGTTTGGTCGTCCGTACATAGGAAAGGACCACGGCCTCTCTTTGAAATGGTTTCATGAATTGCTAGAGTACGGGCCATGTCCTGAGGGAGCAGACGAGGGCACTATTTCAAGGCACCTGGAGGTATACCTCTATGATTTATTTGGAGGGATCATGTTCTGCAACGCAGCGGGCAACTATCTTGAGCCACACCTCATCTTGTTAGCGCGTGATCTTGTCACGTAACTGGATGAGGTCCCACAATATAGCTGGGGTTCCGCTATGTTAGCAGCAACCTATAGAGGACTGTGTGATGCTTCCCAGCGGGCCACCGCGAAGGGTCAATCACAGTTGTTTGCACCTAATGCAATTTGTGGGTGGGAGTATCTTCCTATCTCTCGTCCTAGGGTGGAGATGGCTATGTACCCAAAGGATATCTCTCAGGACGTGCCTGAGACCATGAGGCCCACGATGGGCTATAGGTGGATCCATTCTAGGTTGCGATGGAGCCACCTCCAGGATCACGGAAGCTACCCACGTGCTGGTAGCGATCTTGACTTCCTGACTTCCGAGCACGTGAGTTGGGATCCGTGGACACAGGGGAGATTTGCCGAGATCGCAACGGGCACACGCATCTCATCGTTCTGTGCACAGGATGAGCACCTATGGATGACTACATGCTTCATTTTGTACTAGAATTCTGTGGAAGTCTACTCCCCTAAGCGTGTACAGCGACAGTTCGGATATCGGCAGGTAGTCCCGGTCCCCCCACCACGGGACGCAGGCGATCACACTTGTAAGTTTAGTAGAAAAATACTGCATTACTACATTATGATCATTCTTCCTTTTGTGAGTTCTAACCCTTCATACTTCTGTGCAGGAGGAGTGCAAAAGGAATGGGAGGCACGTTGGACTGGTCCACCGTCCATCGTGACCACATACTACGGTGGAACGAGCAGGCCGAAGCTTCCGTCGTAGTCCTCTGAGGCCGTCTGACCCTTCCTCGTACTGGGAGTACTTCTTGTGGTACAGTCCTGCTTCGCACACGCCACTCTACTTAGTGGTCACGTGGAAGATGCACCAAGACCATTCCCCGAGGACCGTTCCCGCCAGCTTCACATCCTGGTTAGTACTTTGATGCATGCAATCCTTTCAATTTCTCATAAACAGTACATACTTACACGTGAACCTCATTTTGGAGTCGCAGGAAGCGTACGAGATGCACACTATGGTAGACCGCCGTTGCGTGATTTTGGCGCGAGTCCTCCTCAGTTCACAACAGGAGTGACCTACGAAGGTACTTCATGAGAGGAGGGTGAAGTATATATTTATATTTCGTGCTATCTATATCAAGTTCTTAATATGATATACTACAATGTATGTTGTCTTATTGCCCAATGCACAGATACTTCAGCAACAGAGGGTCACGTTTGGTCTCGGCTATCCGTTCTTTTGGTGGATGCGCACCTAGGCCAAATAGGGGGTACGAAGTTCTGGTTATGGATCCTTCACGTGCCTTCCATGCCAGGAAATCGGTGGATACCCATTCATCACGGAGTGCTCGTCCCTCCACAGCTCGCCCGTCCACATCTCGTGCGCACGGCTATCCAAATCCTCACCGCGAAACTCAGGTTCCCGTGACTTACTAAGTTCCATGTATCGTTTCATTTTCTCAATTCAAGGCAACTGTTGTTAAATACTCTACTTTGTAACGTAACTCACTACATTTTTCACTACAGCAGGACTACGGCGTCGCTAATTACCCACATGTGACACAACCAACATGTGGTGCCAGCCATCACGACGGAGGTGAGCACGACGAAGTTCACCATAGCGGCGGTGATGACGCTCAGGTTGAGTCTGAGCATACGCCACATTAGAGTGAGGATCATGCTTTCAGCTGGCCTAAAATGGAGCAAGCGACTTTCACCGAGCTCCTCGATTGTGGACGACGGATGCCTACAGGAGGTGAATCCTCACAGCACCAGACTCTGTACCAGCAGGATCCTACGCAGCACATCCTAGAGTCGACTGCGCTTCCTCCAGAGGACCCGTTGGCCTGGTACACCCAGGAACACATGACCGGTGCTAACTACACCTTCTTGGGGGGTCCGACGCAGTAAATTGATGAGGACACAGGAGAGCGTCCCACGCGGCAGGGCCCCTCACAGGCTGCGGGACTTAGGAGGACGAGGGGGCCTAATATCTACACCCTGACCAAGTTATACGCCACCGAAAGCCGAGCAAGCCTTAATCTCGGCAGTGCCCAAGCATGCGTTGCATGTTCCTCGCCACGCCGAAAGCCGAGCCAATTTTTTTTAGTGATGCATGAGGTTCTGGGTTCGAGTCCAACCCAAGCCATTTTTTAAATTTTTTTTGCCCTTTTGCATTCAAATGTTCATATCTTTTGCTAGGATGGTCAAAATAAAGTGAAATTAGTTTCTAAATTTAACTTTTGAAATGATGAATTTGAATCTGAAATAAAAAGTTTTATGTTGCATGCAGAAAAATATTTTTATTGCAGTTTGAATTGTAGGCTCTAAATGTGGCTTACGAATGAAGTATACTCTCTGTTGATCCTTAAATCTTGAAATAAATACCATAGATTCCTGCAACCATATATACTTCTTTTCTGCAAAAATATTTAAATTTAAATGCATTTTGAATCAGTTATGGCTAGTTGAAACCCTTAATAACATTCGAATTTCAAGTGGCTGGAAAAATGTTCAAACGACCTCAAAACTTGATAAAACCAGTTTTTTTACATTCTTGGGGTTGCATAGGTCACAGATATGTAAAAACATTTAGACTTTGCTTCAATTTGCATTGTTTACTAGTTGCTTGAACATTCAATCGGCAAAACGATCATTTGTTCGTAACCTTCGCAAACAAGCCTCAAATTCGATGACATAAAATGCTATAACCTTAAAATAATATGTACTAGCTTTATATATAGAAATAACATCAATTTGATCAATTTTGAGTTAGGCCATATTAAGCCCTAATGACCGTACACGTGAAAAACGTCTCAAATAAATGCATAATATCACGAAACTAACTTTAAAATACTTTTAGGGCTATCCCCTGCTAATATATGAAAAATGGTTAGATTCTTCCATAAGGTGTAGCCGCAATCGAAGAATTAAAATTTGACCGCAACCGCGCGATCGGCTTGATCGTATTAGCTTTTCGGCAAGTCATGAAATATCTTAAATAAATGGAAAATAATGAAAGAAAAGCTCAGTACCATCCTATAACATTTACTCTACCATAATATGGAAAAATATTTCAATTACAACCAGTGTAGCATATAAAACTTATCGCTGCAAATACCTTCGAAGATTTAGAACTGCACAAACTATAATGACTAAGCCTTTCGGCAATCAGAAAAATATCTCGTCCTAATGCAAAAGTAAAATAAAAAGGGTCCATATCAGAGTTTAGTATATATACTACCATATTCTGTAAAAATATTTTAATTAAAACTTGATTTGCATCTGAATCCTACTTAAGCAAAACCCTAATCGACAACGTCGATGAAATCTCTTGTATGGAGTTTTCATGAGTTTGTTTAGTGTGTAAGAAATAAAATAATTTTAAAGTTTACGTTAGAACAGATATCAGAGATTGTTTCTAAGCTATTCCGTGACTATTTCCCCTTTGCACAGGGTATTTCACAGGATGCCGAAAAGGCTTATATTACCATGAAAAAGATGCCACGAGTAGTGAATTCTGCCTGAAGAAGCTCAGAGCGATGGTAGCTAATCGACATCTACTTCACAAGAATAGCTACCACTACAAAAAGGATAGCCACACACACAATCTTCTCCAACCATTTCACATTATCTAAAATGCGGTCCATCTTGAACATCAGCATGTTCAGCCTCTGCTCGAGCATAGGGTCCATCCTCTCCATAGTAGGATGCATCCTCTGTGGTACTGTGGTTATTGCATGCTCCACCGAGGTGTCCAATGTGTCCGCCCACTGGAAATATTGGCGCCCTCCAGCCTACGTGATGAGGTTAACATGCTTTTAGGCTATGCAAATAAATGAGATCTCTGCAAGGAACTACACAACTCCAATCGGAAAAAGAGAGCAAACGAACTTTTCAATTACGGAGAAAAAAGGGCATTTCTAGAAAACCCGGCCATTATTTGCCTCAGTGTTGGAGCAGAACACATTAGCTTGCACACGGCAATTAGGACAATCGACTTGCCTTGCAGTGGCAAGCGCACGGGCCCTCCGATTTCCAAAGCTCGCTGTTTGAGACATCAACTTTGGAGGCTAGGAATGGGATGAGGATGAGGATATATGCAAGCGGAGCTGGTATGAAAGCCTACTTATAGAGGAAGTGCATACTCCGCGCGTCGCCCAATCGACCAATTTTCCAGCCGGCCCGACGTGCCCACGCTCCCGCCGGCCGCCACATGTCTGGACCAGTGCCCCCACCCCCCGAACCCCCTGGCCGCTACGCCCCTGCTCCCGCATGCCGCCACGCCGCCCCGGTCCTCCTGCGCCCGCGCTGCGGTCTTGCGATAGGGAATCTCACGGGCGATCTGCTAATAAATGACATACTTGAAGAACAAGGATAAGGCTTTATTTGTAGTGTTGACATGGAAATTGATTCAATTCACACAACTAGAATAACCGTACTATTAAGAGGGATTATACATGAGAAATGATCCTGGTTCACATGCAAAATCAGTAAGATTACTTGAAGCATAGGACTTTTTATATTCCTCATTCAAAAATCCCTGTCTTCGCTCTTTTAGCCAAAAGGAGTCCCTTGTGGACTAACTTCTTTGCAGCCTTTGACAGAGGGTGACACGTCGTGCAGCCTTTCCCAGAGGGTGACACATCGTGCAGCTTTCGACAGAGGGTGACAGCTCGTGCAGCCTTCGACAGAGGGTGACAGCTCGTGCAGCCTTCGACAAAGGGTGACACGTCGTGCAGCCTTCGACAGAGGGTGACAGGTCATGCAGCTTTTCCCAGAGGGTGACTCGTCGTGCAGCTTTTCTCAGAAGGTGACAGGTCGTCAGAATCGACAGGTGTTGTAGTTGTGTGGAGTAACCCCTCACCACCACTATAAAATCGACCGAGGGATAGACATCCAACATCGCCAAACCAGCAATAAACGTCAGCTGAATCTACACAAATTAGGGCACGATGTCGTTCTACCGTCGCTTCTTCAGCAAGCAGAAGTCATCCCGCCCCGAATACTCGGATACCAGTAGCGTTGACGCCCCAGTTCTGCCGGAGCTGCCCCGACCCAAATGCGACTGCAACCTTCCAGCGAAGATGATGCAATCTACCGACGGAGATACGACCGCCCGCGCTCACTACTGTTGTGCCCACCCCTACCGGGTAAACCTACTCGTGTCCATACAGTACAAAGTAACAGTAGCATTTCATGCATCGTTCTTTCTTTTCTCAGCACAACGACCGGTGTTGCTTCTTCCAATGGATCGACGAGCCGGAACGACGTGACTACGAATTTATGTACAACTGCCATGACGCCTACCCCGCTTCGCCCGAGAACTTCATCCGGTGGGAGAGGCCGACAGGATTGTCCCTGCTCTAGATCGACCAGAGCTCAGGGCCGGTGGGCAAGGGGGCAACCAATCGGTGAGTTTCATGCGACATACTCATGTTTCACGCACAAAGTAGTAATTCTAAACCAGTTCATCGCATACAGGACTTCAAAAAGAAAATTGAGAAATTACTCGAGTCAAAGGAGAAACCTCCTCAAGGGCTACCCGAAAGCCCCGACTTTTGCGAACACGGCCTGCAGGCAGTGGTTGATACCTGCCACGAAGATCTAGCGGACCGGAGATTCTACCGGTGCCCCTTGGCCGAGGATGAATGGTGCGGCTACTTCAACTGGGTGGACCCGGAGACGTACCATCCACATCTCAAACTTCTTGTGTGGGATAACTGGGGGGAGCAACCCTCTCCGTGGTGCTACTACCGCCCAGAAAAGCCAGACCCCGAGTACGCTTACGGTGTTATTCAACGACCAAAGCGGCCATACTGCATTGACTGCAGGGCACGCTTTCGGTTGTACAAGGATAAGCCCAACACACACCTCCTTCACCATGTAGTGGGGTGCGAGCCGAAACAGAGCAGGCGTCTCGGCAAGTCTCCGCCAACGGCCAATGCACCAAAGGTGCAAGAGGGTACCTCCTCTCGAAGAGGAAGGGACAAGGGGAAGCAGCTGGCCGAGGTCCGCACCACACAACAAAACCTTGACGCGTTACGCAGACCATCCGGGAACCCGGGTGGTATTAACATAGGGGACGCCGGGAATCGGGATGACATGCCCATATGGGAGGGCAGAAATCCACATAAAAAAGACCAAAAAATTCACTCTTACACACCCGAGACGTACGGCATAGGCCACCCATCCGGCGATAACTGGGAGCACTGCGCATCCCCGTGGAGTTCTTTCATACTAGGGATTGAGCGGTGTCCGAGTACAAATCACAAAATTTACACGGGTCATGTAATATGCAGAAAATGTTGGACATCATTCCCGTTGTACCCAGATAGGCAGAACGATCATTTGTTCCACCATGACCAATAGTGCTTTCGTTAGTTGTTTCGTCAAGCAATTTCGTCACTGTTGTAATGCCCTTGTAATATAATCCAATCTATTGCTTATTTCATCATCTGAACTTATGATTGAAATTGTCGACCAATTACTGTAATTTTGTCGTGACCGCATATTTTGAAAACAAATTATACTGTGATCTAATGCATATATATATATATATATATATATATATATATATATATATATATCTTTTCATATTACTAACCTACGAAACCAAAATCGGCCAAAAAAACATCTACAGAAATAAAATTTCATTCTTCGGTCTTCATGCATGCGCCCGATTTCTTCTCTCTGCATGTACCTGGTTTCTCCTCCGTCTACACGCGCCCATACACAAAAAAATTCAAAATTTTCTAAAGTGGTTTGTACCATTTTTCATTTCATTCATTTTTGTCGGCTTTGCTTTGCTCTGGGTAGTAGCAAAATTTTAATAAATTCATACAGCTTGTTCATCATCAGAAAATTTTATGGGAATATTAATGATGCATCATAACCATAGACAAAAAATTTCAAAATTTTCTAACATGATTTGTTTCATTTTTTGTTCGGTTAAAATTAACTTGTCAGCGTGTGTCATTTTTCGCTCGGTTAAAATTAACTTGTCAACCGAAATTTTTATGAAAATATCATTGATGTGTCACAAACCTCCACAAGTATTTTGAAAATTTTTCAATATCCATGGAGTCGCCCTGCCACCCCTACCCCTACCCCCCGACCACTGCCATCTTTTATTCTTAACACACTTTTTTTATTCTCGGTTATGCTAGAAATATGCTAGCTAAGTACAAGCGGTTTGGTAGACTAAGTGATTAAGTGTGTAATCCGTATGACAGTGGTCAACCAGAAACAATTTACTTAATCAAGCCATGCTGCAGCTAGCAGCAATAATTCACGGGAAGTTCAAACGTGCAGACAGACAAGGATTGACGCGACGACAGGTTTCACATCAAAGCAAAGCATGCATGCAAACAAAGGAACTGTCGGTATGCAAAGCATCTTCATGCGCGACGCGATCGGCGGCATGCAAATCACCTTCACGCGCGAGAATTGGCCGGGCCAAGCCATAGCCGGCATGTGGTGCGCCGGCTATGCCATAGCCGGCGTGTGGGATGCCGGCTATGGCATAGCCGACGCACCACATGCCGACTATGCCTTGCCGTCACATCGCATGCCGGCTACTGACGCTATTTCGGAGAATACGAATAAATGTTGCCCGAAATTGAAAATATAAGGTATAAAGTTGACTGTATTTAAAATTTTGCCTCTGTGGGAGAGTACAGCAACATGTGCTACTCTTCACTAGAGACGGTCAAATAGGCTTTGCCTATTGGGGCGATCCGTGGCACAATACTATAGGCACGACCTGGCCCACCTCTAATCGTGCCATGCCGGCACGGTCCGCGAGTCTGTGCCGTGTTTGGGCCGGTTCCTCGGCACGTCACGGCCTAGGCACAGCACGTTTACTAGCGGTATGGCCCGTTTAGCTTGACACGGCCCACTTAGTTTGAAAATTAGCCGTTTTCTAGCTGTTGCGAGCTTAAAAATTTCAAAAAAATTATGAATTTTTTCTTATAAATAGGTGGCTGCCCCTTCATTTCTACACCAGCAATCTTGCATTCTCTCCTATTCATTCTCTTGTGGAAATTCTTTTACTCTTGGTGGTAATTTGGTAAAATTCGAATTTGTTTTGCCAAAAATCCAAAAATCAAAAATTCATCTTTCGGCTTCTATCAAGAAATCAAGGTAATAATTGTGATTTAATTTTTCATTTTGTTAGTATATTAAATAGGGATGAAAACGGAACAGAAATGGTCGGTAGATGGTCGTTCCGTTTCCGTTTCCACATCTTTTACCAGTAACGCAAACGGAATCGGAAACCCCGGAAATGGATACGAAAACGAATAATGATCAAAACAGATGCGGAACGGAACTGAGCGGATACGGAAACTAAAGTGAAAAATTCCACAAAAACGTAATACATGATCACAATATACATGACCACAAAAATAATGTAACTCATTTCATCACCAAGGTGGATACAAGAATAATATTATGTTCACCGGTATCACTAGAAAGTTTTTTCTCAAGTTTGTCAATTGAAGGCTCGCTATTTGTCCCCCATATCAAACCATCATATCCTCCTCCATATCATTATCATCGACATCCTCTTGCTCCTCTAACTATAAATATGTAATGCCCTAAAATTTGCATATTATTGTTCAATATTCATTTATGATTTTATGAGATTTATCCTGGATTTTTTGGAGTTTATAAATGCTATTTTACTATTTTTTAGATTTATATAATTAATTTATTCATGAAAATTGAAACCAAAAATATGCTAGAAATAATTTTTCTAGGTTCAAAATGTTCCAAAGTATTTTTGAGAAATTTCTTAGAATTTTTGAACTCTATTTGATATTTTCTATAAAGCCATTTGTATTTCTGAAATTATTTTAATTCAAAAATAAATGTAAATTCTCTATTCTCCTTTTTGGACCAAATGGGCCAAGTTTCCGACGGAATTTTTGGTTTCACTTATACGGAATTTCCGATTCATTTGCATTTTGGCGTAAATGGCTCTCCGCTTCGTTTAGTTTCAGATCGACATTTTCTTTTTCCGTTTCCGAAAAAAGGCTTCCGTTTTCGTTTTTCTCCGGAACGATCGAAAATTCCGTTTTCACCCCTAATTTTAAATGATATTAAAGTACTAATAGCGTAATTATTTCTTGCAGTTTTCTTTTTGGAGCACAGCGATTTTCCGTCCTTCCCAACTTTTAATTTCGGGATTTCATCCGAGGAACTTCTATCCTATGAAGCTGGAGAAGCTGCATGAGCTGTACCATCCTCAGGCTCTACAAGTGCTACTGCGTTGGCAAGCACTAGGGCGAAAAGATCAAGACGCAGTACATCGTGAGTCTGGGAAGATTTCAAGCAAAGTTTTGAGACATCAGATGGCGTTCAGAGCAGATATGCTGTTTTTTAGATATTGTAAGCACAAACTAACTGCGAAATCTTCAGGTGGAATGGGCCACTTGAAGAGGCATGCTAAGAGCTGTAAAAGAAAAGCAGAGGTGGCTATGAGACAGACGCAGCTGCAGTACAACCCCGACGGTACAATACATAGCTGGGACTACAATCCTGAGTTAGCTCGTGAATCTCTTTGCCATTTAATCACTTCTCAAGATCTTCCTTTGAACTTTGGTGAGTAACCTGCATTTGAAAACTATATTAAAACAGTTCATAATCATAGGTTTTTCTCAGTTTCACAGACAACAACTAGATATTTGATTAAATACTATAATAACTGTCGTAGTAAGCTAAAAGAGCAATTTAGTACCTATACTTTTTCTGTGTCTTTGACATCTGACATATGGAGTGGTAGGGCTAAAGAAGATTACCTTAGTGTAGTTGCTTATTATATAAACAATGATCGGCAACTAGAAAAGAGAATCATAGGATTCAAATTAATTGATATAGCACAAACTTGTGAAAATATTGCTGATTGTATTGTAAAAGTTGTGGAAGATTTTGACCTTAGCGATAAGATTTTTGTAATAACATTAGATAATGCTTTAGCAAATACTTTTGCCATAAACATTCTTACTTCCCTTTTCAATTCGTATGCTGAATCTTTCTTATTACATCAGCGATGTGCTTGCTATATTATTAATCTTATAGTTAAATCTGGTTTGAAAAGGCAAGAAATTTCTTTGTTATATGCATTTGCATTTAGTTTAGATCCTAGAGCTAAAATTCGATAATTTTCTAATGTTCTCTCACTTCTAAGTGATGCGGTAGGTACTGATTATTCTAGTTATTTTTCAAATGATCGTGCTAACTTATCTCAAATTTATGCTAAATATGATTAGAAATTTACTGAAGTTTGCATGCTAACTTGGGCCGGCACGGCACGCCCGTCCCGTTTAGCCGAAACGGGCCATGCCGTGTGAGCATGTGACTAGCATAGAGCATGTCTATTCCATGTTGCAATGTATGATAGTTTTCACCACCACATAGATCAGTATATGCTGATGTAATCATATAATGGCTTAGAGTATATCATGCCAGTTTCATCTCCAGATTTAATTGTTAACCAGGATCCTTCTGGGAGATACACAAGATTTTGCATAAAGGTCTTGGCCTTAATTTAATTCACCAGGATAAACGGAAAAGCCATTTTAATCACACTATTTCAATCATAACCGAAACCGTCTTTTAATCGGTAATTAGGCCAAAAAATCTGAGAAGAAATCAGCCGTTACTCAATACCATGTTGTTCAACTCATAGAAGAATGAAGTGGTCAGATCGGTTACTGCTCTTTAGCAAACCAGCATACATACAATGAGATTGCAGCACAGATAAATTTCATCTCCAGTGCACCCTGATAAACAGTGAGACCAAACACTGAAACAGATGGGGCTGAACAAAACCTTATCAGGTAAGACAAATCAAACATGCCATAGACCACGAATCATTGCTAGGTTCTTTGTCTCAGCAGTATAAACTTTTAAGTATAACTTGGTACAATTTGGGAGTATGCAACTCTAATCACTCCATACACTGTCAAGTAATAACATACAAGTATACAACAACGGTTTGCTGAAGGTTTCAGCTATTATGAATATTTCCCCTCCAGGGATAACATAGTCAAAAAAGAATCGTGTATGTGAATTCTTGCTGTTAAGTGGACATTCCTGCTGGAAAAAGGGCAACAGTAGAAGAATGTAATAGTCTTTTTAATTTAGTTCCTTGAGCTGATTCCTCTGCCGAATGGCCATCAAATTATCACTATGACCTTTCTATACCCGAGTAAGTGGTGCAATCTCTGTGGTAGAATAACTTCAATATAGGGAGGCGTCATGCCTTCCCTCAGTTTGCTGCAAAAATGTAAGCTACTTTTGCAGCATTAGTCTCCAGAGACAAATTTCTTTTGCGTGTAGTATCTGTCTTCACTCGCCTTCTTTTTCAAATTCCTTTTCTGTTTATAAAAACCCCACCAATAATGTTTAGTAGGGATAAACATTAACAAACAAACCTAAATAGAAAAAGGAATATGTGACTATCAAGTAAGTCCCTGACACTGTGACAATGTACCTTGTAAGCTTCATGGTTATCAATTATTCTTGTAGCCACTGAAACTGATGTTATAGTTTTGGGGCTTGTGACTGTTTGGAAAATACCCATGCTCTTTGGAACAGTGTAAGGATCAATTTCACCCTGCAGGATGCGTTCGTCAAGTTTCAAGTTGAATTTGGGCAATTAATTTAGTTAAGTTTGCCATCAGCATTCATTAGATTGTAATTAAGTACTTACTGCAGAACTGCCCTCAGCTATTGTCCCATGCACAACCAATGAAATGTTAAACGTCGTGATCTGCGCCATTTGATAGAAGAGGTGTGAGGGTTTGTTCAATTTTCAATAGACAATCACATCACAATCACCGCATCGTACACAATGTAACCATTCTCGAAACAAATTCATGCAAGTATAGAGAAATAGATATGAATCAGCTCATAGAAATTTAAACATACCATATCCCTCGAGACCTCCCATGGTGCACCTATTATAACTTCGTCAACATAGCGACAGGCAAGAACACTAAGAGTACGCTCATGGAGGTGCATGATAGGACGATAGCCACTTCTTTCCCTGGACAACTAGTCCTCATAAGCATAGTATCTAAATTGATAAAAACTAACTACATAACAGGAATTGGTCTGGTATATATATTTGATGTTCATTTGTGGTCATCGTTGTATAATCTTAAGGAAATAAAATAAATACCTGATTGCCTGGTCATCATGAACACCCACAAGAAGGAAGTCACCAAGTTGCCTAGCACTTCTGAGGATCTGCATTAAATAATAACCATCAAATATATTTAATGGCAACATATGAATCACACCAAAGAACAAACTTGGTGAGTGATGACAAAATGATTTGCATGAGAACCACAAAAGGTACCTCAACATGGCCAGCATGGAAAAGGTCAAACGCGCCATCTATATACACGATGCTAGCACCTGGTGAAGGAGCCTGAGTAAAGATGAGCATATTGTTTAATAGAAGCAATAGAAGGGCATTGTCATAGAAACATGCAAAATAAATTGTCAACATTATACTGTCGGGATTATCATTGAGGACCACGATTGAAAAGGTACAATGGACGCATCGTATGTGCAGTACGTGTACGTTTAGTTTAGTTAGATTAGCTGAGAAAGATATAGCAGACTATTTTTGCCATAAATGCCCTAAAAGGCTTATCAAACAAAGGTCACTTACATGGACAGTAAGAATGATAAGCAACCTTAGCCCTAACATAACAATTGGGAATGGAGTTCCTTAAAGTTTCATACCTGCCCATTTGAAAACTGCATTATCCGGCGGGAAGTTGGAAGAAAATTGGATAATTGACTTTTTAGTTGATCACATGATTCCGCTCCAGCCATCTCATTAACAGCAACATTTGCATCAGTGGTTGTTCCCATCCTGCCAGCCTCTTTATGCTTGAATGTTTGCAATATCCTCCCTGTATGGAAAGAATGTTGTTCGCATGTAAGATTTGCAATGGACCAAAAAAAATCATTTAGAATGGACATGAAAAATATATTTCAAGGAATGCATGATATGCTTTGATATAAAATTGTAAATAACATTCAGGAGAATCTACGACCCCAAAAACAATGGTGATGTTACTGATTTATATGGTCGTCTTACCAACTATATCGGTACTTGAGACACCTTCAGTACGCTTGATTTGCTTGTAACGGCCAACCTTCTTTGCTAATGCATAAGCATCCGTTCCATCAGGTAGAAGACAAGGATCATCTCCATGTATGATGTAGTCAATGTTGTATTTATTGAAGAGGGTATTCATAAATTCTTCAGTGATCTCATAGGGTGCATTTGGAATGACCTCATCCACCCACTTCAATCCACTAACGAGCGTCAACCTAGAAAGTAAAAACATAGATACATACAGGAACAGTAAGTTCAAATGGAAAACCAGAAGCTTGTGCATTTGTCAAAAAAGTATAATTTACAGTTAAGATAAAAAGAAGCTAGGACTAGACCATCTCCAATCATTCTCGCTTTGGAAGGTCCTGCTCTTACAGTTAATTTCCAATGAAAGATCGGGTAATGATGAAGGCCAAGAAGTCTATATTTAGATCTTTAGATAAAGTTTCAGAGAATATGAAATAGGATAGTTCAACAAGCTTTACAGTCAATTCTTCAATCCTGCTGCTAACATTGGCAATATGTTTTTGGGAAAAAGAATAGTGCATTTCACAGGACAAGAAAACTAGCCTTGTAGTACCTCTCTTCCATCGAAAGCACAGGCGGACCCTTATTCGCCACGATCTCCTCATCACTGACAACTCCCACTACCAATTGATCTCCTAACAACTTGGCTTGTCGCAATGCATTTGCATGGCCGTAGTGCATGAGGTCAAAGCATCCATCCATGTACACTCTCACGGGCCTTTTTTGTTCTTTGTTCTTGGGAAGTTGCCCTAAATATGGCCAAAAATATGGAGCAAAAGGAGCACCAATTCCTCCAAAGTAGCCTGTAGATAAGCAAAGAATGGCAACAGTGATCATAACTCCTCCAATTCCAAACAACTGTGAATAGTATCCGCCATTCCAAAGCCCTTGGTTGCTCTCAAACGGTAGCAAACCCATCATCATTTGGAAGTGTATATGTATTATCCAGGTATTGATTCTGAAAAACAAAAATAAACGGCCCAAATGAGACTCAAAAGTAGGTGGATTCTTGTGGCAAGAAAGGGTAGCCATATATATAGGAAAGGAAATGAAAAACGTGTCATTGTTCAAACTATGGAGAAGCGGATAGATTTTGCAACCTAATTTATTTGTCATGTATAAAACAAGAAAGTTACTCAAAAGAAAGAAAGTGTGTCCTTCTCAATACTTTATTATGAAAGGTTGGATAGAAATTATACGTATAACCAGAAGAACTAGTAATATTTGCTAAACGTGCTTAGCTACCAAGTCATGTTACCAAATCCTAACCACCACATATTTTAGAAAGCTACAGTTTGGGCCAAAAAATCGTTGAAAATTTACAACAGACTAATATTGCGTTTGCGAGAAGCCACAAGACAACTAATTTCGCTCAAGAATTCATGTTAATAGCATGACATGTTGTTCTATCTTTTTATTCCCATCAAGAAATATTGTTCAATAACGTGAATTGTTCATCTATAATAAAAAAGCTTCACTAAACAGAACACAAGAAAACTGTTCTTCTACATCAGTAGTCATGATAAATAAAAGAGACCGATCATTCAAAATTGAAGGCAAAAAAAAAAATATCTGGCGGAAATTGAAACCGTAATCCGACATTCCAAAGATTGCCAATTTGAAAGATGGCAAAGAGGGGAATTGATAACCAAATTTGTCTTCAAATCATCTTAGCATAGCTTAAACAAACAGTACACCTCAAATTCTAACCGAAATCAAGGGAGCGAAGGTATCAATGAAAGAATTTAATTCCCATTGCGAACTCCAAGGCTCAGTTTTTTTGCATTGCAGTCAACTATGCCCAACAAAGCGGACAGAGAGAATCTAAAGATGTCACTATCCAATAACAACAGGAGCAAGAACAGAATCACAAAAGGGTGGAGGAAGCAAAAGCATCAGCGCAAATTCCCCTATTTCCAACGCCGCAGACAACAGAAACATCAAATGCCGGCCAGGCACGCCTCCACCCACCCGCCCACGATCCAAATTCCAACGCAACACGAATCAATCGCCTAAGATAACAAATAATGTAGAACCGAAAGGGGAAAAAGAACAAGTACCACCTAAAAATAAAATTCCGCGTATTTTCTTGAACAACAAGCCGCGAGATTCAAGGGAACCGCAAAACCGAACAGAAACACGCAGATTTCCCAGCATTTCAAGAACGCAAGCGCGCACCGGACCGAGGGAATAAAGCAGCAGAAGCAGCCCGTGGGCAGGCAGGGTACCGAGAAACCGACCGAGATCAGGGGAACGGCGGCGAGCGCGGATCTGCCGCGGCGCGGCGTGTGGCGCGATGCGCTGAGCTCGCACGCTCGCTCTCTCGTCTTGTTCTGGGAGGAGGCGGAGAGACAGAGGAGAGCTCTTCGTCGTCGTCGCCTCGCTTCGCCTCGCAATCGGGGTGCATGGGTGGGCTCCTCCCCTCCACCAACTGCTTTCCGTGGGGCCCATCCGGCAGGGAATATCTTTTTTTCACTTACGCCCCTGAGAAGAGTTTGTATTTCATCATTCCATTGATATTTTCTGTTTTTTGAGTGGTGGAGTCATTCTGTGCTGACACTTCACACGGCAAGAAACAGTCTCAGTTTAAGGTTGATGTGTCTGGAACCTTTGTCCTAGTAGAAATTATTGCCGCCATAATGCAAAACTAACTACTCCCTCCCGTTACGAATAGTTATCATTTTGGATATATGTACAATCAAACTTTTAAAACCTTCACTGTCAATATTTTAAAATATTTAAATTGCATATACGAAGATTATATGTGTAGATTTATCTCGAAAATTCTTTCATAATATTATAATTTTAATGGGTTTTATAAATATATTATAACAGAAATTAGTAGTCAAATCTATACTTTGAAGACCGTATCAATATCCAAAACAACAACTATTTATAACCGAGAGAAGAGAATATAAGAGTAGTAATATTGCCACTGAAATGCAAAACTAAGTCGAAAGACATATGAAACAGGTTGATCCGGCTCTGACAACATGTTCACTCGAATGATCAAGTCGACAACAGAAATACCACTTGATGAGGTTGGGGTGCGGGTGTTTTATTTTCAAAATGTAATTAGAGTTAATTATACATGGGTGTAAGGTACGTGTGAAAGTTAAAAAAAAAATCAAAGCCTAGTAAAGAGGTGATTTTTTAACTAGATCTTTTTAAAAGTCATAAGTCCCACCTAAATAAAAACTAAAAGCCATTGTAGTGCTATTTTTTTTTGGTCTATTGGAGGTTGGTGCTAGACAAATACCACTGAAATTATGGTAAAATTATCCACTTCTATCGTATATAAAAAACATACTGTTTTTAGGCTGTTTAAAAAAAAACTAAAGCTAAACAAATAGGACTGAGTAACCTGCGAGAAGAACGCTAGCACAGTTGGAACAGGTTGTTGTGTTCTGCCATGCGGAATATGAGCATATATGCATAGTACGACAATTTGATGATTCTTACCCAAGCAGCATTCACCACAAATCACGGGGCGTGAGTTCAAAAGCGCCAGAGAACAGAAGAGCACACGCGACGCGGCATTTGCGAGGCGGTGCCCCCACGGCCAGACTTGTGCTGGGCGAAGCCTTGACCAAATGGGCCCCTTTACGTATTTTTTTGACATTTTATTTTTATTCGAATGAAATTGTAAATTAGACTCGTTCTCAGTAAAAAGAGCGGAGGATGATACATATTGTCTACTATACTATAGGACTATAGTAGATCCACTACCATGATAAGAGAGCATGATAGGTCTACTGTGGCTACGGTAGAGAAAAATATCTCTATTTCCACGATCGAAAAGGAGAAAGATTTGTAATTTCGTGAACATACGCTAAACTTAAAAGATTGAGTAAATTTCACAAAAGTATTGCTTTTTACAAATTATAAAGAAACTACATATTTTTAGTTTCTATTTCACAAAAGTATAGATTTTAGGAGAACTTGTATCATAAAACTATAATTTTTAGAATTAACTGTTCCTTGTAATAGACCTGACAGTGTAGGCCTACGTGCCATCCTCACATATGAGTGAAATGGGAAATGAGGTACATGAGGCTGTTATGTGTGCTTACACTATCAGGTCCGTTACAAGAAACCATCAATTTTAACACATGTAGTTTTATGACATATGTTCTTCTAAAATATATACTTTTGTGAAACTGAAACTAAAATATATGGGTTTCTCATATTTTGTAAAAAAAAATTGTAGTTTTGTAAAATTTACTTAAAAAGGTTCGCGTTGGGCAGCGAAATCATCTCTTTTCTAGCCTCTCCTCTCACCGCGAAAGATGCTCTGCACCCGAGCAACCGACAAGCCACAGCAGTAGGGGAGGGGGCATAGCACAGGAGTAGCAGCTTCCGTGCCTGAGCAGCGCAGTAGTCAGGGTGCGCGGGAGGCGATCGGGGAGTAAAGGAGGCGTCTTTCGCGGTAGAGAAGCGCAGAAGATGACACATCATCTTCTAACATTTTCGTGATCAAGAATAAGGTTAATTTTGTCAATGCGTTTGTGAGGACTAAAAAAAGAAGGGACTTCTTGGCAGGGTTAGAAATCTCGTTGGTTTCTCGCGAGATCTCGCTTATCGAAGGTGGACGAGTTTTGAAATACCGAGCAGAGTGAAAAAAATTCAAAAAATCTGAACTGGTACAGTGATCTCGCTATATATCGGCGAGATCTCGCCATATACCGTCGAAATATCGAGATTTTAATCCCAAATTTAATATTTTATGACCAAAAATTGATCAATAACCCTTAAGAAAGTCATCTCCTATGAAAATTTGTTGAAAAACCGAATTTTTATTTATTTTTTTAAAACTATAGAAACACTATCAGATTTTTATAAAATTGTACATGCTTAATCATGATGTGAGAAAATTTTGATATCATCCTAAGAAGTTTAGGATCATACATAATTTTTTTTTAAAATAATTGAACTTCATTTGTTATCTTTAAAAAATCAAAAACAGAATGAACATAATTGGGACAGTAACCTTGTTAGAATTTTATAAATTTTCTCGAGTGTGATCACGATCCAAATTTTTTTTGAGAGCTTAATAATTGCTTCAGTACCATTATCTAAATTTTTTAAAAAAATCAAATTTTTTTGTTTGCTCAATCAAATATATGTATGCGTTGAACTTTATTTGTTATATTTCAAAAAGAAAAACAGAAAGAACATAAATAGTACGGTGCAATTGTAAAATTTTTATAAATTCACTGGAGTGTGATCGTAATTTAAAAATTTTATGAGATCTTAAGCATTTCCTTAGAACCCTTCTATAAATTTTTTAAAAAATTTAAACTTTTTTCATTGCTAAAACAAACCTATGTATTGATCATCAGGCTTTTATTAAGATGTAGCACTGTCAGAATTTATAAAAAAATTTCAAAATGTTCGACGTCGTTTCACCCGGATTTCGCGTTGTCCAATTTTGCCAAGATCTCGACGCAAAACCGGTCAAGTTCTCAGCACTACCGGTCAAAAAAACACTGAATTTGAAAATCTATTTTTACGATTCATTCAAAATTTATCTGAAATTTTTAAATCTCGCGTTGTCCGATCACCTCGGAGATTTCGAGGGAAGATTTCAATCCATCCATGCTTCTAGGACGATCTCATGGCACTGTCGCGTGGCGCGGGGGGCCCGACGGCACGCGCGGCCGAGCCTCGGGGACCGTGGGAAAGCAAGCAAAAATCTTCTCGAGAGGCGGTTGGCGTAGCAGCGAAGGAAGGAGACGAGAGAGGACAACCGACCACTGACTAGGCTTTCTTCTAGAACAGTGGGATTAGCCACGGCACGATACCAACGCAGTAGATGACGACGAATCGCCTGGTTGATTAAGATGCACTTCAGATCTTTTTTCGCAAGAACTAGTAAGTAGATGCTTTTCAAACGGGGCGAGAGTACGACGGCAAATCGTTCTTAGGCCTCTCGCCTTGTGTCGTTCTAATTCAGCTTTCGTTAGAGCGCTTTAAGGAGAAGCTACACTCCACGAGAAGTTTTTTTTTGTTTGGCCGGCAAAATTTAATTGCCTCTGATCGACAAACTAATGGCATAAGATTTACAAGAACCAAATCCAATCCGCTCTACGAGAAGTCTTTTTTTTGTTTGTTTGGCCGGCCTAATTTAATTGCCTCTAACTAAAAGCAAATGGCATATGATTTACACGAACTAGGGTGAAAACGGTCGGACATAGACCGGTATTGTTTTTTTTTTCGTATTCTAACTTATATTTTTTTTTTAAATTCGAAGCCGGATACGGATCCAGGTTATTCAATATACAAATACGGGAGGGATATGTGATGGATTCGGATCGAAAATGGATAAAGATATACGAACAATGCACGTATATATAGAGTAATTATGTTGAATTAAAACTATACGATTATATGACCATAATAACAAGTTATATATCAATCAAACTCAATAGATGTCGTAGAAAGAATATGCTACTTGAGGATCAATATAACCAACTAATTGTTAATATAAATGGGTTGCTATGGAAAAAATATGATGAAAATAGGCTGGGCTTTGGTGATATCCGAATAGGAAAAATCCGGATATCCGAATCCCGTCCCATATTTACCGGATATTTGATGCTTTGGATCTAATCCCGAATCTAGATTCAAGTATCCGAATATGACCGGATAGTCAAATCCGGTCCCGAATCCGACCCCGAATCGAACGGGAGATATCCGATCTGTTTTCACCCCTACTTGGCACCATCCAACCACCCTACCACCTGAGTTCATTACTCGTGTTCCACTGCGGACAAATGGACCCCCCAAATAAACACAACCAAATCCAGCTGTTTAGAGAACTACTCAAGGTCTATTTAGAGAACGGTAGTTTTTCCAAAAAAGCTGCTTTTAGTTTTTCTGGGCTAAAAAATAGCTGTAGTTTTTTTTTCATAAAAGATCGTTTAACAAATAGCTAATTTTCTTTAGCAATAAGCTACAAAAGCAAGTTTCGTCTAGCTTTTATAAATTATATGCAGCTCCTAGCTTATACCAAATATCGTTTAAAAACTAAGTTGTTTAAAAGAATTTACTGGCTTTTTAAAAACCAAAGTTGACTTAAACACCAAAAGGAGCATATGCCATCCACTCCGACCACCTAACGATTCAAACATGGATCCCGTAGCAATGTCGCGGAAAACAGTTAAAAGAAAAATGTATGCAACTTTAGGCCGTGTTTGGAGGCAGGAATTTCGAAGAAAGCCACTTATTTTCTGCAGAAATCGAGAAAAATACTACTGTTCCAAACAGAACCTCGGTCAACCAACGGAAGCGGAGGACGCGTGCCTGCCTGCCTCACTACACGTACCTGCTCTTGCTGGACATCTCTCACAAGTCAATAGATGACTGGCTAGTACGTGAACCATGCTGCCAAGCTACCGTGCACATAGGCTGCATGAGTCCACGACCACTCGGCGATGACCTTAGGAACTGTTGGCGTCAAAAATTTGATGTAGGATTTCTGACAACAGCACATCAGACGAACACTTGGTTCAGAACGTGCCAGTCGATTTGACCTGTAATCGACAAGGTAAAAAATAATAAAATTCACTCAAGCCGATCGTCAAGATCAATCGGCTTAGACTCAATCAGCTTGAAGCCGATCAAGATCAAGGTAACAGGATAAGTCTAATTAGCCGATTAAGGCTAACCAGAGAATAAAGGCAAATCGATTCTGAAGAAGGCGATGCGCAACAAAAATCAGAATAAATCGAACCTGGAGTGTAATTGACGAAGATCAACAATCGGCGATGCGCAACTTTATTGATTAATATCGATTACAAAGGCTAAATTATAGAAGCTACTCCTAGTCGACAGGAAAAGTAGATAAAAAGTAAAAGCTGGTTAATTGTATTGTGTTGATGATTATTTTCGCAGCTTGCTTTGGTCATTCTTTTATACCTTTGACCGATAGTATTCTGTTACAACACGATTTAAGCCTGTATCCGTATCGGCCTTATCTTGAACAGTTATTTCCTAAAAATCTTGCCGTTAGCATAAATATCTCCAAACTTTCTTAACTTGTCCGTTAACGTCCATATCTTTGATTTCATTGCCGATTACGGTTAAATTTGCCAAATTTTGGTGCAAACATATGCCCCCCATTTTTTAGAGATGACATGTCATCTTTCAAAAATATCAATAATCGGCTTTTCAATCGGCTAACGTTTGAACTTCACCCATTAACTGTCGCTTTTACTCGCGCCGCTATTTTTTGACATGCGGGTAGTGCGTTTTAACTGCTCACGCTTTTTGAGATTCACTTCCCGCCTCTTCAAATTTTCACCGCGCTATAAAATGCGGCCCCCACCTCGGTCATTCTTCACGCGCACAAGTTTCTCGACTCTGAACAATCGGCTTCTGTCTAATCCGTTGCTCAGTTTCCATCAATCGGCTTGCATCTTCCTTCATCAATTGGCTTGCTAAGATCGGCTGAAATGGACGCGAGTCAGGTACTCATTCCAATCCCTAACAGTAAAGATCAGATTTCTTGGTCCGATAGGGAATCTAGACGCCAAAGACGGTTATTAGCCAGACATTCCTCGCCTCCTCTATCGGACTCTGCGTTTAATATAGAGAGTGGGGAAAAAGCTTGTGGCATGGCCAACACGCTACCAAAGGATGGAGATCTTGGTATATTCGCGTGGCTGCCGTAAAAGAAAAGAATGGGAAAGGATGGGTATAGCTGAATGCATCCTCTCTCTTTAGCCGATCCAAGCCAATGAGCCCTTGGTGGCCACGGCACCGTTATTTACGGTCGGAGACCTTCAACGCCTTCCTATTTCATATCGCCCCATCGCCCAACTTTATTAGACGTTGCTCAATTGTGTTGTCTTCGCGGATGGAGATCAAGTATCGCCTTTTAGTGGAAAACCAAAATATAAGCTTATCCGATCTAAAGGTGAAGGTTGGGCAAAATATATTGGAAACAACAACAAGGTTAATGGCCTAGTATCGGACGAAGAGCACGTTGCATTCTCGAATCTTTGGCTAGACCGCTTCTTGTTACGTGGAGCGTCTCTTGGACCAACACAAGTATATCGACTAATAGCGAACAGGTGGTAGAGGGTCGTCGGCTAGCATTAGGAAAAATGTTCTTAGGAGCGATCGCCAAATGATGCATGTGATTAGAGTCGGCTATTTACGGATTTGCGATTTTGCGTCGGCAATGTAGGCGGTCCTCGTGGTTCATCCAAGTATGGTTGTACCGCTTATTTAGCCGATCTTTCAAATTGATCCTTCGAAGATTCGGCGTTTCCTCGCGAAGAGACACCGAGAAAATGCAGACTAGAATTTGAGCTACCGATCTTATGGCGAAAGATACATTATGTGTTCTGGCAGCAAGAAGATCTCTCCAGTTAGCCTGAAAAAATACTTATCTTTCTTCCTGAACTTGGACAGTAATGATTTTAGCCAACAAGACTTCTTCAGTTATACCAACGTAGCCGATTTTGAATGGCCATCTTTTCTTCATCTAGATTCTGACAGCTCTGAGATGCCTGAATCGACTCTGGATTTCTTTAAAAATTTTATTTCTCCTGGTGTCTTTCATGTCCGCTTTAATACAAGAAACCGTACCTTCCAGCCTTCATATGAATTCTACCATCCTTCCGTCTTTGCTAGACAATTAGGTTTCGGTCAGATGATCCCCAACCTTTCACTCCTTGATTTAGTACAGCCCAGGACCAGAGTACGATCTTTAGCTGCAGCCAACATGGTCTTGAAAATAGCCGATGATTTGCAAATCAGATCCTTGCCGCACTTTGTTTTGAACAGTCGTCGGTCTAGCCGATACTCTGCGTGGTGGTCTTCAATTGCAGAAGCGCTTCTCCTTGATCGTTCTCCATCCGCTATTATTGTCGCCCTTTTCCGCACGTTCTCGGTGATAGTATCTTCTGATAACAGTTCAAGTGATGAATCGAGCTCCAGATATGATAATACGAGTCTTGTAGATATTACTGGCGAGGTATTAGTCGATTTTAACTTTTCTTTATCGTAGCCCATATGAATGTCTCATTGGCTTTATCCTCTTTTCTTTGCAGACTAAAGCTGCTGGTAAGAAGCCGATCGACGTCCCTTCGGCTAGTAAAGAAAAACGACCACACAAGGCAACTACACTTACTGGCTATACTTCTGGTTCCTTGGGCATTCAAAGCCCATCATTGTCCGATTTGGAAAGACAACAACCAAGTAAGTTACTTTTAACCATCTCTTGTTTCTTTTTAGTTTCTTCATAAACTAACTTTCTAGCCGATGGACCTTCAGAGAAGAAGAAGCCGAAGTCCACTAAAGTTGCTGCCAAGAAAAAACTCTCCAAGCCACAGGAACAAAGTGGCGAAAGTTCACCGCACGGATCGGCCATCGCTCGTGTATTTGTCTATCTCAAAATTTAAGGATCTCGATTTAGTCCATCGGTTTCATTGTATTCTATCTTCTTCCAGCCTACCGCATCGGCACAAGTGGCCAACATCCTGGCGAGCTTGCCAGATATACCGGCCAAAGAGCCGTTGCCTCCTCAGTCGATACCAAAGATCAACAACGCGCCGCTCCGAGACATCCGATCCATCCAACATCCTTGGCTTCAACTTATCTGATTTGGATGATCCAGAGATTTTTGCACCGATGACTATATCTCTGCAATCCAAAATATCATCGCGGTTTCCAAAGACGCGTCGGCTGCTGTCTCATCGGCTCCCGGAATGCAAGATCGCCTCAACAGACTCTTTGATTTAGTGTCAAGGCCTCAATCAGAGATTCCGAATAATAATCAGCCGATTCGAGATGCTATGGCCGTAGTTGAAACTGATTTGCCACCAGAGGCCATGGCTGCGCTGCTCGAAGTGTATCACCTGGATGAGAAGAAGGCTTCAGTGGAAGCAGCCCAGGAGAGGAAAGCAAAGAGAATGGCCCAAGAGGTCGATCAGAAAATCCTTGACAAAATGGTTGCAGAGACAAAGGCAAAGAAGAAAAAATTTGATGCAACCATAGAATCTCTGAAGGCTAACAAATCTTCTCTTCAAAAGTTAGAAACCACTAAAAAATTTCTTGAGGGTGAGTTGGCGAGGACGATAAAGCTCATTGCTGAAGGCCAAGATTCCTTTGAAAAAACATCATCGGCCGCCAAGGAGCAAAAGATAGAAATAGCATCAGCCGTGGCAGCCTTAAAGGAGCAATCGGCTAAACTTGTACCTATCCCAGGCAATGCAGCGGAAGATGACAAAATCTTGGATGAGGTACAAGAAACAATTGCCAAAGCGGCTGGAGCACTGTCGGCTTTAGGAGCACGACTCCCAGGTTCTGGGATGTAAAACTTGATTGGTCGTTCTAAAACTTCTAAATACTCTGAATGTCATGAATGCTTGTAATTTTGCTATGTCTACAATCGTGCTTAACCGATTCATATTTTTCTTATATCTAGAGTTTGTTACTCTTTCACCGATTAACAAAGATCGTGTTAATCTTGGCTCGAACGAGATTTTTAATCGGCTAGGTTCCGATCCAAACGCTAGGATAGTATTTCTTCAAGTATTTCCGTTAATAGCTTTCGCAATACATACCCTTCAAGCGCTTCAAAGAAGTATGAATTTCGCCGACTAGCCGATTAATTTTATATGGCCCTTCCCACGAGGTGACCATTTTCCAAATCGGTTATCTTTCGAGCCAACAGCAAGATTGTTTTCCATACCAAATCGGCTAGATCAAAAGACTTAATCATGACCTTTTATTATATGATCTTGCAACTCGATCTTATTCCTTTTAAGCCGATCAAGCGTGACAAACGTAACTCCGCTTAATTCATCCAAGTCATCGACCATTAAATCATTGTAATCTTGAGCCGACAAACCATTTTGTCGGCTATTCAGACGACTCAATGTTGATCTCCACGCGTAACGGCTTCTTGTCCATACACCAATTGGTAAGGTGAAAGTTTTGTCGCTCCGTGATAAGATAACCGATAAGCCCAAAGTGACTCGATAGAGTCGAATGCCAATTCCTTGGCTTCTCATCAATTTTTCGCTTGATTAATTTGATTAGCGTTTTATTAGACGACTCGGCTTGTCCATTAGCTTTGAGCATAATATGGCGAAGAGTTTAACAATTTGATCTCTAAACTCGCTGCGTAACTCGAAACTCGCTTGACATGAATACCGTACCTTGGTCGGTCGTGATTGTTTGCGGTATTCCAAACCGATGGACGATATGTTCATTCACAAAACTAATCGCTTTAACACTGGTCACCTTTTTAAGTGGTATAGCCTCGACCCACTTTGAGAAATAATCGGTTGCGGCCAAAATAAAGTTATGCCCTTTACTCGAGGCAGGAAATATTTTGCCGATTATGTCTATTCCCCAACCTCTGAATGGCCAAGGTTTGATAATTGGATGTAAAACCGATGCTGGTGCTAGTTGTATGTTGCCAAACTTTTGACATGTTTGACATCCTTTGTAATATTTGAAGCAATCTTCTAGCATCGTCGGCCAAAAATAACCTGTCCGTCTGAGCATCCATTTCATCTTATGTGCCGATTGATGAGAACCACAAATGCCTTCATGCACTTCACCCATCGCCACTCGTGCTTCTTCAGCTTCAAGACATCTTAACAACAAGCCCTCCATAGTCCGATAATACAGTATATCGTCCATAACAACATACTTCAATGCTTGTTGCCGTATCCTTCGCTAAAATCGGCTTAGATGGGTCGACTAGATAATCTTTAATCTGCGTTCTCGATCGGCAATATTTGTGCACATAATTGCTTTGTCTACGATTCGACCTCCCGACTTTGGCCAACATCTTTATACCTCGATGCTTGTTGAGCGAGATTAGCTCTATCGCTCAATTCTCGAGGAACATGACCGATAGAAAATGATGTAAAAGAGCCGATGATTTCTAAGCATCGTTCTAAGTATTTCAATAGTACTTCATCTCGACATTGGTATTCTCCTTTTATTTGTCAGACTATTAATAGTGAATCACCATATGCCTCAACAAAGCGCTCACTCCAATATTTTTCAACAATCAGAGGCCTTTGATTAACGCCTCGTACTCGGCCCGGTTGTTTGAGCATCGGCTTTTAACCGAATGCAAATTCAAAGCTTTGCCTCTCGGGTGAGGTAAGTACTATACCGATACCATCTCCTTCCCCGCATACTGATCCATCAAAGAACAATTGCCATGGTGCGACCATTATTAAATTTGCTGTTGTGTCATGTCCTGTGATAAAATCGGCTAGGACTTGTCCTTTGACTGCTTTGGCCGATTCATATGATAAGTCGAACTCGACCAAGGCGTAAGCCCATTTGCCAAGTCGACCTCGCAGAATTGGAGCTGACAATATATATTTTATAACATCGGTTTTGCAGATGACCTTACAAGCCGATGCTAATATGTAGTGCCTAAGCTTTGTGCATGAAAAGTACAAAGATAAACACAGCTTTTCGATAAAAGGGTACCTTACTTCTGCGTCTAGCAACCGTCGGCTTAAATAAAAGATAACCCTCTCTTTACCATGTACTTCTTGTGCCAAAACAGCTCCAATAGTATCTTCTTCGGCCGAGACATACAATCTGAAAGGAATACCCTTTTGAGGTGCAGCCAAGACTGGAGGATTTGACAGATACCTTCTGACCTCGTCGAAAGCTTTCTGCTGATCGGCCCCCCATACAAACTCTTCATTGTATTTTAACTTCAGCAACGGAGTAAAAGCACGAATTCTACCAGAGAGGTTCGAGATGAACCGACGGAGATAGTTAATTTTGCCGATCAACTTTTGTAATTCGTTTTTGCATATCGGTGGTTTAGTATTGGCTATAGCCTTGACCCTTGTTTGATGACTTCGATTCCTCTTTCATGTACCATAAAGCCTAAAATTGTCCACCGACACACTAACGCACACTTGTAAGGATTCATCTTCAACCCGTGCGATCTTATGTTTTAAATACCCTCTCTAAATCGCCAGTGTTGCAAATCGTCTGCAGATTTTACCACTACATCATCAATATAAATTTCGACAATGTGGCCGATTAAATCGTGAAAGATCGATTCATTGCCCCGATACGCTGCTCAGCGCTTTTCAAGCCGAAAGTCATTCATCGCCCACTCGAGCAGTCCTATTGCACCGTGACATCCAAAGCTGTTTTGGTATATCGGCTTCCGCCATGAGTATCTGGTTGTACCCGCATTACCATCTAAAAACTTATGATTTTATTCCCGATGCAAAGATCGATAAGCATGTCACTATAGGCATCGGTATTCATCTTTGGCGTCGCCTTGTTCAAATCTCTAAAGTCGACGATACTCAAGTTTTCCATTCTTCTTCATGATCGAACGATGTTTGAAACCCACTCGCGATCGGCAAGGCACGATAAACTTTGCTTCCAACAATCGTTCTATCTCCTTTTTATAACTGGTACAAGGCTGGATTAAAACGCTCGATATCTTGTTTAAACGGCCGATAGCCCAATTTTATAGGTAGTCGATGTTCCACCAGTTGACGGCTTAATCCGCATCTCATGATACTCCCAAGCGAAACAATCCTTATAATTTCTAAGTATTTTTACTAGCTTTTCCTTGTACTTTACATCTAAACTTGCACTAATAAAAGTTGGTCTTTTCCTATCACCGCTACCTATATCGACTTCTTCAAGCAAATCGGTGGATGTGAACCCTTGACCTAACTTTTCAATTTCTTCAAAATCTTCTATGGCTTCGCAGCTATCCGTTATTTGTCGATAGCTTTGCATTTTGTCTTGCAGCGCTTTCAATGTTTTTCCTGTCCCCATCGTCGCAACACTTCGTTTGCTCGATCAAAGGTGCCAGGCTTGACACTGATCGGCATGAGCCCTGATTTGCTTATGCATATGAAATTGCAATCATCCAGCGCATTGCCCGATATGCAGCCAGCTTCTTCGTGTTGCCAATTCGCGTCGGAATTAGCCATGGCGATATGAGCCGATGTGTCGGCTGCAACGACCTCAATTTCTTCTCCGTTCCATTGGACAAGCGCTTGATGCATAGTCGATGGGATACAGCAGTTAGCGTGGATCCAATCCCGACCGAGCAGCACACTGTAGTTTCCTTTGGCGTCAATCACAAAGAATGCTGTCGGCAAAGTCTTGCTACCGACGATCGATTCGTGACCATGACACCTTTTGCCTCTGTAGGGTCGCCTGTGAAGTCATTCAGAACCATGTTAGTTTTGATCAAATCCTCATCAGACTTACCCAATTTCTTGCATGTTGTGTACGGCATCAGGTTCACCGTGGCGCCCCCGTCTACCAGCATTCTTGATATCGGCTTACCATTTATATACCCTTTTAGATACAATGGTTTCAGATGCCGATGGTTATCTTTGGGCTTCTCAAAGATGGCGTTCTGAACGCCGGAGCACAACTGAGCAACTACCTCTTTGGCCGGTTCGGTTCTGACTTTGAATTCGGCTGGTAATGTGAACACCATGTTAATATCCACGGGAGGCGTGTCATCCCGAATCATGGGAGAATCAAGTCATCACCGATTCAAATCTTCTTCGCTCGTTCTTTTCTTCTCCATTCTTTTTGACGATTTGATCGACGGTTCGTTAAACACTTCGTCTCTCTCTCTCTCAGCGTCAGCCTCACGAATCTCTTGCGTCCTTAGCCTCTGAAGTCGTCATCGTTGTGATCGGCTTAGCCCAGATGGACACCACCTAGGTTTGGGTTCCACCGGCTTTCGTAATTGACCAGCCAAATCTTCTTGATTAGAACTGGGCTTGTGTGTCTTGACTTGGCTTGGTTCTTGATTCGGTTTAGATATTCTCTCGTGGACCGGCCTTCTGTGACTTCTGCCCTGCTCTCTGACTGGCCCAGATAACCTATCTCTGGCCGATTGCCTTGTCCAATCGCCTTGGGGATAATGTTCCATCAGGCGGTGTATGGTGATGGCAACGCTACTCCTCTTTCCAAAGAAATCGCCAAAAGGGACACCTTCTATGTGCCCTTTCCACATTCTCGGTGCGGTACAAGTTATCCGACCGGTGAGTTTTATACTGTGGTCGGCTATTCATCCTCTCGTATTTCTCCATTAATTGCAAAAATGTTGGTCTCGACCTTTTCGCTGGCTGCCTTAATGGAGACTTTTCTGCTTTGTACCATTTACCTACCTGAGGATTCCCTTTGGGTTTGATGGTTCTTGAATTTTTTCCTTCACTATCGGCTTCTATTTGTAAAGAGCCGATTGTAATCTTCAGTGTTTGGTCACCGTTCGAGCTTGATTGGATGTTGACTTGTCGATCCTTTTTCTGCTCATCGTGCTTCGGCTCCTTTCCTTTAGCCGAACACTGAACTACGTTGATGGGGAACGGATCAACATCGACTTGCATGGTCGGCTCATCAGCAAATTTCAACCGACCATCCTCAATAGCAGATTGGATCTGTTGACGGAAGATATTGCAGTCATTAGTGTTATGCGAATAAGAATGGTGCCACTTGCAATACCTGCGTTTCTTGATCTCTTCGGGCGACGGTATCACGTGCCCCTCTGGTAATCGTATTATCTTTTCTTGTAGTAGTAAATCGAAAATACGATCGCACTTGGAAACGTCAAAAGAATACTTAACTTCCGACTTATTCCTAGTCGGCTTAAGCCAGGAACAGACTAAGGATTTCTTGGACCCTTTTACCCATTCGGCTATATTTATTTCCGCTTCCTCGTCTTCCGACGAATCACTAGGACAATATTCAACCATATTGACCTTAGCTTTATCCTTTTCTTTATTATTGCCATTGCTATTCCTAAATCTGTCTTTAAACACTTTGTTATCAGTAAATCGGCTTTCTTGAGCCGATACGCGATGCAATAAATGGCTAAGGTCGGTGAATTCTTGCCCTCCAAATTTCTCCCTAAGCGGCGGGATCAAACCTTGAAATGCTAAATCGGCGAGTTGGTTGTCAGGCAGCGTAACGCTAAAACACCGATTCCTGATTTCTCTAAACCTCTTGATGTAATCTGTTACTGACTCTCCAAACTTTTGGCGGACAGAACTTAGGTCTGAAATTCTTAGCTCTAAACTGTCCGAAAAGAAGTATTCATGGAATCGGCTTTCCAAATCGTTCCATAAATGGACCGAATTCGGAGGCAAACAGGTGAACCAAGTAAATGCTGCCCCAGATAAAGATAACGGAAATAGCCTAATTTTTAATCCGTCGGACTGGGTTGCTTCACCGCATTGTGCGATAAAGCGTCCAACATGCTCCAGGGTAGTGACAGAATCATCCCCAGAGAATTTGGCAAAGTCCGGGACTCTGAAATTATGAGGGTAAGGCATGCGGTCTATATAATCGGGGTACGGCTTTCGGTAGCCGATTACTTTCCCTTTTGGTTGTATGCCAAATTGTTCCCTCAAAACGGTACAGATCTGATCGGTCCAGATTGGCATTATCGCCATCGCATAGCAGCCCTTGACAATGTCGGTCATAATCTGCATCCTGCCCCCCGAGTGCAAGCTCGGGTTGCCAATTATGCCGTGCTGTCGGCATTCGATTATATTGATCGTGTCGATTATGCCTAGTTTGAGGTTCCGGCACCGGGATAAACGGTTCTGAGTACGTTACTACCCTGTGTGGACCTGGGTTTTTAAGCAGGGTAGGCCCTTGGGGATCTCTCTCGGAGCCAATCGGCTGTGAAACCGATTGGGAAAAAGCATAAAACGGAGCCGACGGCGATTGATGGATGGATGGATCAAACTTAGCGGCGTCGGTATAGGCGTGGTAATGGCTCACCCCACTTGACCGAGGATCCCTAGGCAATATGACCGTAGGTTGTGTGGGCATCATCGTGGGAGGCGAGGTCATAGCCGATGGTTTGGGATCGGCTATCGTGCTCTGTGTGTTCTGTGATACTGAGAAAACAGGGTAATTTGGCAGAGCTTGCAATGGATCTAACAGACTTCCTGACGAGGCCAACTCCTGGGCTATAGATTTAACGCTGTTTGCTATCATCGGCTTGAGCGTTGTCACTAGAGCCGATGATTGATTTATTAAAGCGTGGTGCACAGATTGATTAATCATAGCCGATAATTCAGCTTGAGCAGGCAGATATCGACTTACCGGTTCAGTGACACCCGCATCTCCCAGGGCATTTACCGTCGGCAGGGCGGATTTTTGAGTGACGCCACGCCTAGTCTTCTGATAGCAACTTAGCATCATCTCTTCCAGCGCAGCCTTCCGAGCTTCAATTTCTTGGCGTTGTTCTGCGAACAAATCGTCCATTGTCGGGACGATTATGGCTTCTGCGTTGAGATCTGAAGGTCGAATCGACTTCCCTGATGAAGACATTACGGATCCCACCGGGCGTGCCAAAAGTGTGTTGGCGTCAAAAACTTGATGTAGGGTTTCTGACAACAGTACACCAAACGAACACCTGGTTCAGAGCGTGTCAGTCGATTTGACCTGTAATCGACAAGGTAAAAAACAATAAAATTCACTCAAGCCGATCGTCAAGATCAATCGGCTTAGACTCAATCAGCTTGAAGCCGATCAAGATCAAGGTAACAGGATAAGTCTAATTAGCCGATTAAGGCTAATCAGAGAATAAAGGCAGATCGATTCTGAAGAAGGCGATGCGCAACAAAAATCAGAATAAATCGAACCTGGAGTGTAATTGACGAAGATCAACAATCGGCGATGCGCAACTTTATTGATCAATATCGATTACAAAGGCTAAATTATAGAAGCTACTCCTAGTCGACAGGAAAAGTAGATGAAAAGTAAAAGCTGGTTAATTGTATTGTGTTGATGATTATTTTCGCAGCTTGCTTTGGTCCTTCTTTTATACCTTTGACCGATAGTATTCTGTTACAACACGATTTAAGCCTGTATCCGTATCGGCCTTATCTTGAACAGTTATTTCCTAAAAATCTTGCCGTTAGCATAAATATCTCCAAACTTTCTTAACTTGTCCGTTAACGTCCGTATCTTTGATTTCATTGCCGATTACGGTTAGATTTGCCAAATTTTGGTGCAAACAGGAACCAAACAAACCATGCGCTGCTATATGACAATTTTTCGATAATGGTGTCGTCTCTCTCTCACTACAACAGAACAGACAATCCTTACCAGCATATCACTGCCGGTTGGGATAGAGCCGACAGTGATAACATATCAGTGCCGGTTCGAAAGGTTAGTCGGGGGGAGAACTTATCACTGCCGGTTCGTCCAACCAATCGGCAAATCGTCTATCAACCGGCAGTGATATTGGAATTTTCACTGCTTCCAATATCACTGCCGGTTTTACACCAAAACTAGCAATGATATTTATTTTTCCGCGTGATATTATTTTCCCGCGCAATCCGAACTTATCACTGCCGGTTCTGCGCAGAACCGACAGTGATAAGTCCTTTATATATCTAGCCGTCCCTTCCCCTGACCGATCGAGCATAACAGAGAGGCGCTCTGTCTCTACTCGATTGCCAGATTGTGACGAATTGCTTCTGAAAAATTGTATTAAAATTCATATCGTATTTCTCTTCAAGGTTAGTAATTTGATCTATATTATATTTGTAGTTGGATTTTACTTTATAGATTGCTCTAGATTTTGATAATTACAATTCTTATTCATTTCAGTGATTTAGTGGATTTTTAAATAGTGAAAATTCCTAGATGAATTTTGAATAATGAAAATTCCTAGATGAATATTGAAATAATGAAAAATGGTAGATGGATTTTGCAATAATGAAAATTGCAAGATACATTTGTAAATCTAATTATTTACAAATATATTCTTATTTTCAATTATGAAAGTAATTAAAAAATTGCTACATGGATATTTTTAATATAGTTAAAATATATCCTAATTATTTACAATTATTTTCAATTTTGTAAATAATAAAAAATTGCCCGATGGATATTTACATAATGAAAAAAATTTGATGTATTTTCAAATTTTGAAATATTAAAAATTTGTTACATGGATATTTACATAATAAAAAAAGGTTGATGTATTTTAATATAGTCAAAATATATCCTAACTATTTATAATTATTTATTATTTTTTAAATAATAAAAAATTGCAAGATGGATATTTACATAATGAAAAAAGATTGATGTATTTTAATATAGTCAAAATATATCCTAACTATTTACAATTTTTTTATTTTTGAAAATAATAAAAAATTGCTAGATGGATATTTACATAATGAAAAAAGGTTGATGTATTTTAATATAGTCAAAATTGCTACATGGATTTTTAAACACGGCTGCGGCGCACAAGTCGAAGAATCTGACGGACTATATGTGTTGTCCATACGTTGATTGCAAAAATGAGATGTTGTTTTCTACCATAGAATCGATACGTGCACACTTGCTTCGAAGGGGTTTCAAGGCTGGCTATACCTGTTGGGCCGAGCACGATGAATATGAGATTGTACATGAAGGGCAATACATTGCTAAAGATGACGGAGACAACGATATGACGGCGGCCGAAGATACATTTGTCGATAGTCACGACGATGATCTGGATCAAATGTTGCGTGATGGGGAGGGGAACTTCACGAGTGAAAGAGAACTTCAAAAGTTCCAGCGTATGGTAAAGGACTCCACAACACCATTGTACCCAGGCTGCAAAGAGGAACAAAAAACTGCATACTGTGCTTACACTACTGCAGTTGAAGGCAAGCAATGGTTGGTCCGATAAGAGCTTCACTGACCTATTATGTCTCTTAGGGGACTTGCTTCCAGTAGGTAACGTGTTGCCTACAACTACGTACCAAGCTAAGCAGGTTGTCTGCCCATTGGGACTAGAAGTACAAAGAATATACGCATGTCCAAATGATTGCATGTTGTATCGAATTGAGTTTGCAGACTTGGATGCCTGTGTTGTTTGCAAAGCAAAGAGGTATAAGGGCAACGATGATATCCATAACGATGATGTCGGGGTGAAGCATAATAAGAAGAGATCCCCCGTAAGGTGGTGTGGTATTTTCCTATAATCTCCTGTCTGAAGCAATTGTTTGCGAACAAAAGGCATGCTCAATTGCTACGATGGCACGCCGAAGAGCGTAAGAAGGATGGAATGCTCAGACACCCTGCTGATTCTGTGTAATGGAGGAACATCAACAGAAAATATAAGAAGCACTTTGCATATGATGTGAGGAATATAATGTTCAGGTTGAGTACGGATGGGATGAATCCTTTTGGCAACATGAGTAGTCGTCACAGTACTTGACCGTTGACTCTATGTATCTACAACCTTCCTCCTTAGCTTTGTATGAAGCGGAAGTACATTATGATGCCACTACTGATCCAAGGGCCCAGACAACCTGGTAACGATATCGTTGTGTACCTCAAACCATTGGTTGAAGATCTTCTAATATTGTGGAACAATGGAGTACGGGTGTGGGATGAGTACAAAAGAGAGAATTTTATCCTACGCGCATTGTTGTTTGTAACCATTAATGATTACCCTGCCATTGGTAACCTGTCAGGACAGACGACAAAAGGGTTCAATGGATGCGTCCAGTGCTTGGATGATACAACTAGCCGGTGGCTGAAGAACTGTAGAAAAATGGCTTACATGCGGTATCGTAGGTTCCTCCGCAAGGATCACCCATACCGCAATAATAAGAGAGCTTTTAACGGGACAAAGGAGACTGTCTTAGCTTCAAAGAATCGCACTGGGAAAAAAATATTTGCAGCCTTAAAGGATCTTCATATTATTCACGGAAAGGGAGCCGACAGTACATCTATCCCGAGTTTCCGTGATAAGGCTCCTTTGTGGAAAAAGAGATTAGTATTTTGGGTCCTACCATATTGGCAACACTTGGAAGTTCGACACGTAATCGACGTCATGCACATAGAGAAAAACGTGTGTGACAGCTTGCTTGGTATCTTACTGGATATACCTGACAAACCAAAAGATACCCTCCACGCAGGGATGGACCTTGAAGATATGAAACTCAGGAAGGAGCTGCATCATGAAGATATGGATACAAACAAAAAACTCGAATAAGTGCAAAATATCATGGGATTAACTTTAAAACACTCTTGGGGATATCCCCTACTTACGCTTGGAATATGGTCTGAATATCTTATACGGTTTAGCCGCAATCATAAAAAGAAAAATGGACCGCAAACGTGCAAACAACATGGTCGTTTAACCCTTTTCGGTAGCCCTCAAAATATCATGTATTAATACAAAATAATGAGGGAATAGCCCTAAAACATTATTTGATATATATACTACCATAATCTGCAAAAATATCCTAATTAGAACTTGCTTTACATCTGAATCCAATCACAACAAAAACCCTAATTGTTCACAAACTGCACAGATTTAATATGAACAGTTGAGTTTAGAAGTCTTTAACCAAGTAAGCGTATTATACGAACTTCTACAACTATATGTATATGAATGATCATTTAAAAAAACTAATATATGTGTATGTGTCCTTGAAAGACGTATGCTCTACATATTAAAAATGCTTTTATGTATGAAGTAGCTCCTGAGTTGCCTAAAATCAATTTATTGTGGTAAGAGTGGATAAATTCGTATTTTATGTATGATGTAAGGGGTTTGTTGGTGTGATGTAGGATGTAAAAATATGATTGCAATTGTTATGTATTTGTCGTTGAATTGACATCACGAAATCTCTGTACATTATTATTGAGGACTCCACAAACGAACCTCAAATTCGATTAATCCAAAACCTATGTCATTCCCTTGCTTGATATGCAGAAATAATATCAGTTTGGACAATTTTGAGTTAAGTCCATATTAAGCCTTAATGATCATCTATATGAAAAAAATCTCGAATAAGTGCAAAATATCACGGGATTAACTTTAAAACACTCTTAGGGATATCCCGTACATATGCCTGAAAATGGTTAGAAAATCTTATACGGTTTAGCCGCAATCATAAAATGAAAACTAGACTGCAAACGTGCAAACAACATGGTCGTTTGAGCTTTTTCGGTAGCCCATAAAATATCGTGTATTAATACAAAATAATGAGGGAATAGCCAAAAAACATTAATTGATATATATATTACCATAATCTGGAAAAAGATCCTAATTAGAACTTGCTTTGCATCTAAATCCAATCACAACAAGAACCCTAAATGTTCGCAAACTACAAGGATTTGATATCACTTAAGCCTTTTCGGTGGCTCGTAAAACAACTAGTCTAAACATAAATTTTGAGAAAGTTGGTTCAGAAACACACTTTAGTACATGGACAACCAAATTATCTGTTCTTGAAAGACGTATGTGTATTAAGTTTATTTCTTTGATTTGATAAGTTTGGCATCACGAGCAAAAGAATAGTATAGCTAGCAACGCGTCTATACTTAGGCTCATATGCTTTTATATCTATGTTAATTCCTTACGTCTATCTTCATTTCCTCGTTACGTCTTTCGTCATTAACATTGTATGTGTATGTGTATGTGTATGTGTATGTGTATGTGTATGTGTATGTGTATGTGTATGTGTATGTGTATGTGTATGTGTATGTGTATGTGTATGTGTATGTGTATGTGTATGTGTATGTGTATGTGTATGTGTATGTGTATGTGTGTTTTTGAAAGATATATACGTGTCTTTCAAATATGACTTTGTTAATTTGAAATTTTCGATAAACTTGTTAGGAATGGCCTCTGACCAGGGACAAGTGCCGAAGGGAGTTGGGCCCTCAAATATGGATGAAGGAGAAACGGGTAGCCCGAACCATAGCCCAACGTCCTACCTGAACTTACAAGATCCTAACATGGAGCAACCTGACGCCACAGTCATGGACCAACCCGACGTCACTAACGTAGGCGATGTAAAGTATTAGTACATTGTGGTTCCCAAAACATTGTAGGGCCAGATGACTAATAAGAAGATCAAATTGCAGGCTCAGACGTCTGATGAACGGAGGCAGCGCGCAAGTCGTGGTCCGAACAAGATGCCTAAATGACTTTTTAACAGATCGCCGGATTCATTCATGATGAGGTCATCAATCCAAACGGCGAGTTCCATGAGTAGCCTCATCGCCCTCATTCCTTCGATCTAGACCCGTGACATGTCTACTTCGACTCTTTCTACTGTAGTCGGTGCAAAATCAAAGTGAATGAGATGAGATGAGATGTAGTCAAACTATATTTGTAAACAAATCATTGTAAAAACCAAATATTGTGATGCTTTAATATATTTGAATTATGATTTTAATGATGCTTTATAATATATGGATATATTTGAACGATGCTTTATATACTATATATGGCGATAGCATTTCATGGTTGCCACCTATCTCTAACAGACATTGTTGAAGACATTTCTTACCATAGCTGATGGCCGCCTAAATATACATAGATCAAAAGATGCTAAAAATTTAAAGGACGAAGATATCATTAGGGGTGGAAAATAAGCTCGAGACTCGCAAGCCGGCTCGGCTCGAAATCAACTCGAGCCGGCTCGGCTCGGGTTTGTAGTGTAAACATAGCAAGCCATGCTGTCTTCTCAGCTCATGAGCTCGTCAGCTTTCAGGCCAGCCCGTTGGCCCACAGGCCACAACTCTAAGCAATCGCTAGCCCAGACGTAGGTGCAGCGCACTGGCCAACCAAGCACGCGCTGACCCAGATGCAGCTAACCCTAAGCGCCCGCACTCGCCTCGTAGGTGCGGCCGTCGCTCTGTCGGCGGCACCGATAGACTCGACAACACGTCATCGTCTCATCGTCCGTCCGCCCGCCAGCCGCCACGCCATCCGTTGTTTCTTCTGGTGCTTTTTCTCTCCTTGTCTGCTCTGTCTGCCTCCACTGCTAAAGCAAACAAGGTTAGTACAATTTTGTACATTCCTTTTTGTTCATGGTATAGTAGTAGCAGACTGCAGAGTAGTAGTGCTAGTAGTAAAGTGGTAATGTTTTCTGCTTATTGTGAAAATGCAGGAACGCTTAAGCGAAAATGCAATTACGAGTATAGTAGCGCTACTTACTTTCGTTGGTTCTTGCCACTGATTACGAGTACAGTAGTGCTACTTACTTTTGTTGGAGGTTCTGATACCTTCTAATTAATCATCCGAACTTGAACTAGTAATTAGTTCTTTTTGCAAATGAATCACATAGCGAAGTGTGATTAATTGCACTGCTTTTCTGACAGCAAATCACTAATGCAATACAAACTCTGAATGACGGACTGAAATGTGCCATTTCTATTATTGCAGGAGCAAATCAAGAGGCAAATGCATCTACTGAAGTTGTACACAATGAGGTATGTGCATCACTCGCTTACACTTTTGCATTACATGCATTTGTACAACACATGGCCTCCTACCCTCCTTACATCTACTGACCGGCTCGCGAGCCAACGAGCTGGCTCGAGCTTGGTGACAAGCCAAGCCGAGCCAGGATTCTAGCTCGTTCCCCTAACAAGCGGAGCCGAAGTTCCAAGCGAGCTCGAGTGAGCCTAGCTCGAGCCGGCTCGGCTCGGCTCGTTTCTAGCCTTAGATATCATTACTAGAAGGTCCAAATACATATCTTATAAGCCTGAATTATGATAAAATCTAGTAAAAGACTTTATCTCGCTCTTTTTCCATAATCTAGCATCCATATTTCTTAGTGATTAAATACTTATTGTTGATAACATTATAATACAGCTATCAATTATGGTCGTTCGTACGTATTAGCATGTTTATTGATTTTGGACTCGACTCTATTCTTATTATAAAAATATTAATACATTCTAAAGAGATGACACACACATATATATATATATATATATATATATATATATATATATATATATATATACACACTTTTATTTTTTAATACTAAAAACAAGATGAATGATAGATTGAATGAGCTGTTGCTTTTTTTTAAAGACCTTATTATAAAGCCGTGAAAATCATGATTTAAAATATTGGTGTAAAATGATACGCTGGGTTCGCTCGCGCAGCACGTTGTATCGTCGGTGATCCATCCATTCCATTCACGTCAGGAATAGCACATACGGACTAGTTCGAGAATGACATGAAACATTACAAAATAGCACGTGACGCTCGTGAGAATACGAGAGATCCAAGCCGAATTGAAGTAACCCAAGCACATCCCCAACTACAGTCTGGTAGGGACAATTTATTTTCCAGGAAAAAATATCTTTTCCGATGGTGATCAACAACAAATTTTACATGCACTAAATGCTCGAGGAAAAAGAAAGAGATAGCGGTGACGGTGAACGAAATTAATCAGTAAAAAGTAAAGTTTGTTGGGAAATTAGAGCAGCGAGGAGGAAGCAATTTCAAAAAAAATCATCTATTTAAACCCAGAAAACCTGCTGCATATGATTAAAATTATATATTAGGTTTTTAGTGTTACCACTTGATGCGTAGATGTGATTTTGTATAAGCGGAAGAAGAGTGTGTCAGATCATATTAACATGTCGAGGCAATAGTAGCAGCCTCGTCTCACGAGTATCCACACGAACGGGAAGAATACTTCACACACCGGTCTGCTAGAACCCCTGCAACACGGTCCTCTTAGTTCTCGCCAGAATTAGTCTCTCGACTTCGATTATCCCTTCGTAGTTCACGTGCGTGTTTATTTATAACCGAGGGAAGTAGAATTAGATAAGGCCAAAACGCTTCTATTTCGTAATCGAATAGGATTCAAAATAACCCTTATCTATTCAAATCCTTGTTCGATAAGATTCCCTATTTAATTTGTATTAATTTAATCCGAATCATATATAAGCTTGTTGTTACGGATTCGAATAATCCGAATCAAATAAGGATTTAAACATATTTAATAATTCTAATATATTAATTATTCGTATAATAATATACATAATTTATTAACAAACCAGTAGATTCCCATTCTTGTGTGTGGCCCCATAGTCCTATTGTGATATTGGCAATATGTCAAACCATCATTCGACACATAAATCATAAGTGGCTTCTAGCAGAACATTATAACTTCCCACATTATATGGGATATCATTTATTTGACAAGTCATCTTCAAGAGTGTAGCTAATATAATTATCCTATTGCGGACAATGATTAGTTACGAACATGATCCTTATGTTGGGATCTATATATGTCTCATGTCATAGAATCGATTATAAAACATTGCATGAAACCAACTGATGACATGCATATAATGCTTAATGTGATGTTTCATAATAGGGTCTATCCAATAGGACGTTCACTAACATGTTATCTATATAATTGTGTTTGTATCATATGTCTATGATCTGTAAAACATGATCATCATATTGTCATATGTTTGTCTATGCACATAAATAGTTGATGTTTTAATCAATTAAACGACAAGGGACAAATTATAGTAATACCACAATCATTTTATAAAGTCTCACAATCAAATCAAGTAGATGATCTGTAACATAGTATTTTTTTCAAAGAATACGACAATGTAAACATCTTCCAATCATAGAGATGATTGGCTAGGACATATTTCCAACAAAGCTCCCACCCGCCACAAAGTTACAAACCCACGAAAATCTCATCACGAGGTGTACTCAAACGGCTGGGGCGGCTGTGGCTCGTCGTCGTCGACGGTCATGGCGGAGTCTGACCCTTGCTGGCTCACAGCGGTCAGGGTTCTGCTGGCACTCATCGCCACGGTTGAGGGGGCGTCGGTGAGAACTATTTCCTCGGCCTCGGTGGGCTTAAGGTCCCGCAGGAGGACGAATCCCGACGGCGCGAGCTTCACGGGGTCGTATCTGCTGCCCTCCAGGAACTTTATGAATTTCTCCTGGCCAGGGATGACCCGGGCCGGGTTCGTCAGGATCTGGAATGTTAGTTCTGGTTCTGGAGCCTCCTTCTGCGTGGCACCATCGACCTGGGTTCAGAGATCGCGTAATGCGAGTAATTGGATGCAAATCAGAGAAACCATTATCAAGCAAAACAAACGGCTAGTTGGAACGGGGAATGAATGCCGCAACTCTTACCTGCATGGAAGTAGAAGCAGTAGAAGCGTCTTCACTTGATGGGTCCTCTACCTTGTCCTGGGCTTTGCTTTCTGCATCCTTCTTTGCCCTAGCTTTTGCCTTGGCATACGTTGACAGGATGGCCGTCGGCAGCTTGACTGATGCAGTTGTAGTTTGCTGAGTTGTCGGCTTAGGGTAGTCGAATAGTGATGGTTTTGCATTCGACAGGAACTCAAACTTTGGCACTTTCAGATCAGAGTTGAGGCCAATGAAAGCCGTCGGAGAGAAAGCAAGACTGATGAAATAAGTGAGCGGGTACCAATACCAGAATTGACTGAAAACAGCAAGGCCAATGACAGCAGTGAGCTTGTCATGCTTTGATCTTGACTGAAGCCTGATGGTGACATTCCTACCACCAGCGTCAAGGATACCAGAAGCCAAAATGGCGCCCATTTTGCTCATGGTATCCTCATGCTTGTCGAGAATGATCTTTTCCAACTGACGCCTAAACGCTCCAACTCGAGAATCATAGGATTCATTAGTCTGGATCATTACCATTGCCATTGCAATGAGAGCACCCTGGCGCACAAAGTCAACAACATCAGATGTAAGAGGCTCCAGCAAGGAGATAGCGTCACTTAATCCTGTTCCTGCACAGGAGATTCCAACAGCTAAAGCTGCACCGTAGCGAACATGTGGATTATATGATTCGGAGAGCAGAGACACAATTCTGGGAGTCTGCATTGATCACAATTGTAGTCAGTTAGATGTGTATTAAGCAACTATTTAATTTGTTTTCAATGACAAGTTTAACAAAATGTTTCAGTAAGATAAAACCAACCTGCTCCGGCTCATTGTACAGGACAAATCCAAGAGCTAATACTGCAGTCCTCCGCACATCATCGCTCACATCCGACACAGCAAAATGCAAAAGCTGGTGGATAGCTTTGTTATTTGCAGTTCCCCTGTATGCTAGAGCTAATGCATACATACCACCATATCGAAGTATGGGGTCCTGATCTCTTGTCATTTGTTCAATCAAGGTGTCTGCTTCCTCTTCCCTGCCATACACTGTCAATGCTATTCCGAGTGACAAACCCCTGGAGAGTGAGGGAGAGAATGTATCAAAACATAAACATCTTTATCATCTCAAGAGGAACAAAATCATGTAATGGATTACAGTAAGAACTTGTTTGTCAAAAAGATAGCCTGTTGCAACAATAAAAAAACTAGTTACCTAATAATTTTCTCATGTTGTGTATCATGTGCATAAACAAGCATCTGTCCAGCCTTCTCACTGGCCGTTCCAACCATAACCAAGCCCAAGCCAATACCGGCAGCTTCACCGGCCACAGCACTGTCTGTGTAGAGAACATTATTTATGTCCTCAAATATTTCCTCATCAGCTGTGCCTAAAGCTGCAAGCCCAAGTCCCAGACAGGCACCATGCTGGACAACCTGTATATTGTGGTCCAAAGTTAGAATAATATTATATGAAAAACTTGTCATAAATAAAAATAAGGTAACATGGGCCTGAAATAGTACCTCAGCACTGGTGTTTTTAAGGCTCTCACGAAGAAATTGTTTAATTCCTTCACCATGGTTGGCGTGAATTAAACCTAGAGCATAGAGGGCGCCACCTTCTGAGTATGGACTACCACCACCTACAGCACCACTCTGAGGCAGGTAAGGGGCCATCAAAGCTCGGCCTTGTTGAAGGTGACCTCTATGAATAACACCTAGTCCGGCAGTGGCGCTGAACTTAGCCCAGTTGGTTGCCCTACTTAACCAATCCTGTAATATATACCAAGGTCAGAAACTACAACGACAGTACCAACATAGAATACAATGAAAGAGAGATGCTAGAAATTGGCTTCATCAAGAACATTGAGTGAATAAATCTTACCAAGTTTTCTCTTAGGAAGGTATCTACTGTTGTTCCTGCATGCATGATTGCGTTTGAACATATGGTTGCACTGTGGCAAACACTGTTCCTCATTTCCACAGCTTGCTTTATAGTCTTCAAAATCAAAAGATCAGACCTGTCAAATCAAATAACCAAATTAATAAAATATAAGAACATACATTCAAGATCAGCTGTTATAATTTAATTAGATATTATCACTTTACCTATTATGGCCATACAAAAACTGTAATGTCAACTGAATAGATGTCTCCCCTGACAGTATCCCCTTAATTTTTGTCAACCTATCAGCATGTGCTACTTCAATTGCATCCACAGTGTGAGCACTTCCATTTGACGTGGTGACATCGTCTCTCATCTGAACATCCCCAGGTGGTTCTGTAGCAGCGTTACCAGTTTGATCACTTGGTAACGCCGAAGTCCCCACACTAAGTGTGTCAAGATGATTCCGCACATTCAGGAGGAAGGCCTGATTTTCGTTTTCAGCAAGATCAAACGCAACTTGGTATGCAAGAAGAGCATCATCCTGGAGAATAAACACAAGGTTTAGGCGAAAAACTGAGTTAACCGCTAATTTATGATGCATAGCAAAGAAATCCTTTTTTTTAAGGAGTGCATACCTTGCTTCCAGAAACAAGCTTATCCAAGATATTTGCAACAGTATCAGGCTCACCCAAAAACATAAGACATTGGCAAATGCTCAAATAATCCGGATTTGACAATGTCTGGTATATTTTGACGAGACATCGAAGAATCTGGAAAAGGTAAAAACATGAAGTTTTGGATCACTTGGTGATATTCTAAAATTTTTGTGTACAGTAGCTGATGTATGACAATAGCAAAAGATCTTTCTAAGAATTAGGCAATAAGAATTTATAATTCCAATGCGCCACATCATGCCCTTACCTCGCAGCGATATTCACGATGGTTAACATATTGATGAGATAGATTGATGCAATAAGAAAGAGCTCCATGAAGATTATCACATTGAGAGATTGCTTCCTCCAGCTTATCAAGTCTCTTGCATTCAACAGCCATACCCATGGCCTGTTGATATTTGCCATCGAGAATACACCTGAAAGAGGTATTTATGCGATATTGAGATTACATTTGTTAGAAACTAAAGGATGAAGTGGATATTATCGTACTTGTCCAGCATTCTCTCCACAATGGCCTCCAGTCTTGGATCCATCATTTCTTCTTCCTCTGTTGCTTTGGAAACCCTTGATCTGATGTTGGCATATTCATCTAATGCTTTTGCTGAAGAAAGAAACGAGCAAATTATCATGTGAACATAGTGTTTTGACAATGCCAATCAGAAACGGATCGAAAATCGAGGCAATTCCGTACATAAAAGTGTATGAGCGTAATCAGAATCCTCCGAGACATCAAATAGGGGTCCGGCACCAAGTGCATATGATAGAGAATCATTTAGCTCACCCAAGTAGTAAAACACCTATAAATATACAAAGCACATTGAAATTAAAATTTAACTTCAACCTCCCAGGAAACATACAAAATTATGGCTTTCCCATGCTGTCATATGTTGTTGTACCTTAGAAACAACCAATGCAGCGAGCTGCCTCTGGTCAAATTCCTCGTCTTCATACAAACTCTCACTACAAGAAGCAACAATAAGAAATAAGTTATCAAAAAACAAAAAAGACAAAAGAGCATTCATGCAACAATCATGCATGCACTGACTGTTCAAGCTTTTGATAACCAATCACCAAGATTAGACGGGAAACATTTAGGATATTACACCATGTTCATCAATTGCACCAGACACCTAAGCTCCCTCAAGCTTGATAGTTCTATGTATTCTTCTACCATGAATATAATTTCTAGAAACTAAATCAAACTGGTAAAACATTTACATCGAAATCCCTACACCAATATTACCCCCCACCTCCCCCTCCCCCCCAAAAAAAATCATAATAAATGTCGTTTTGGACATTGACACAGTACCCAAAACACAACTTTGACCACTAATTTATATTATAATATATTTATAAAACCCAATAAAATTATAATATTATGAAAGTACTTTTCGAGACAAATCCATATATATGATTTCATGTATCCAATATAAATATTTAAAAATATACCTACACAAAAGTTTTGAAAGTTTGATTGTAGGTATCCCAAAATGACATATTTGTGACCGGAGGGAGTAATTAGATAGCTTCCATTGAATTCAAGAACAAAGAACGAAGCGTAGTGAAATTAGCTCGTACGAAACATCTTATTCTATATTATCTTACGATGGTTTACAGCTCTTGAAACACAAATTAGCACAGTCATCAACCCCGAGAGTAGCAATTTGGGTCATGCTCAGAGATCAAAAGTATTAAGTCCCACACCACACATTAAGCCTGCAATTTCAGACATCTGAAATTTGGGAGTTGTTGTTTTTCCCCGAAGGCAACCCTAGAACAGATCAAAAGAATCTAACCGTAGCGCGCACACAAGCCACAAGCTAGATTCTGACCATTGAAATTCTACTTCAGTAGCTTTCCCCTCAACCAAAACCTTGCGTAAATCCGAAGCCTAAATGTAAATTAGTTCGAAAGTTGACATTGTTTTTACCACAATATCCACCAATTCGAGCACATGAATCGCAACAACTCAAAAAGTTTGAAAAAGCGCGCTCTAATTCTAGGTTTGCTGCTACCAATGACACAAATCGCACACTAAGTCCTCCCAAAAATCTCCAAACTAACAGATCAAACCTAGGGCTTCATCCAACAAGCGCCAGATCGAACCGACCGGATGAACCACACAACGCCGGCGCCGCCGCTGCCCCGGCCAAATCTCTTCTCCAAAACCCAAAGTAACCCAAACCAAACAGACACTTCACGAAACGAATCGCGACGCCACAGCGGCAGCATCAACCGCAGAGGGGGCGGCGACGGCGGCCGCGGCGTCGGCAACTAGAGTTAGGAGTGGGGGCGGGGCCGAGGAGAAGCGCGCCGCAGGGGGAGGGGAGGGGGGACTCACATGGCGGGGACACTGGTGGAAATCTCGGGCCAGAAGACGTGGACGAGGGAGTTGAGGTTGGCGAGCGCGTGCAGCTTGAGCTCCGCCTCCGGCTCCTGCAGCATCGCCAGCAGCCCGCCCGCCGAGCTCACCATCACCGCCGCCGCCGCCATGTCCCGCACGACTCCGCTGCCGCCGCGAGGCTCGCTTTGCTTGGAGGGGAAGAAGATCGAGGGGAAGGAAACACAAGGGAGTGAGGCTTTAAATATGAGAGCAAATTCTTTATTTGCTATGGGAAGTTTCAAGTTAGCTAGATCTCTCGTATAATCGAAAAACTTCTTTTCCCATATTTATCGATTGAAAGCTAATATATATTCGAAAAATTTATCCTTATTTATTTGTCAATTTAAGCTTTCATCCTTTATTTGCCACTCTTATTGCTCTATCGTAAATTGGTTTTTAACTAGTGCGCGAAAAGACGGTTTTGCCCATCTTCTTTCCACTGTACACTCTTCCTCTCTATCGTCCATTTATCTCAAGTTAAGCAAATCTAACCGTGTTGCCCACCATCCCACAGGTGAGGAAGAAAGAAACAAGAAATACATTGTAGAAACAGAAGTACTCGAATGTTGCAAATGCAAAGGGCGATCTTTTTATCCATCCATCGATACAATTATCATCGAGCCAAGGGAAAATCCAAGTTACAAGCGAAATATTATAGTATAGCACCAATGCAGCAAACAAACCAATATAGCTAATGTCGGGACTTAAATATGTAAATCCAAACTATCTATGTATACTGCACTAGTCTAGAATTACACCACACAGTGGCAACATACGTGTATATCATAATCATACATAATGAAAACATAATAGACTATTTATTGAATAAAAGATAGCTGAATGAACTTATGATCGACTTTATATTATTATGCTTCACAAGGCTTAAACTCTAAAAAAAGATAACAGCAACATAACAAAAAACTTCGTAGATGACCCATCAACATGTCACAGGCAACTGATAAAGTTCAATTCCTAGTCACTCGCCTCCTCCTAAAACTCCACCATGGCAGATGTAGACTCCGCTTTAACTAATGGATCTGTTGTGCTAAGGGTGAGTACATAAAAACACTCAACAAGTTGTGCATAGAATGTAAGTCTATTATAACTATATGCAAAGTTTATTCTAAAGGAATGACTAACATACCTATTTTGCAGTAAAGTAATATTTTCAATTGAATATAATAGATAGATTAAAATGGCAGTAAAACAAATAACAATAATAATAAAGATTTTAGATGTTTCTCAAAATAAACTAGCATAGCCTAAACCAATTTCCATTACTTACATTGACACACAGCCTCCATTTCCCAAATCTTATTTTATAAAATCTAACTCTTAATTGAAATTCCCAAGCATTGTTCATAATCGGGGACACGGCTATTCGAATAGGTTGACACTCTGCAAAGGTTATACAAGATATGATCAATCTCTTATTATCATATAATGACATACTTTCTTAGGCCTATGACAAGAAGATCATAATAAAACTTTTTAAAAACTCTATCTGAATATAGACACCCCCGATAAGCCTAGTCTCATTATTCGGCCCTTACACAAAGTAGAAGAATAAGAGAGATTTATCGTTGGACTAGGAACAATCAATGTTCAAGATGTGGAGCCATTGTTAACAAACATCTTCTCCATCCGCGCACACAACTTGGTTTCCTCCTAAGATATCATATGTCAAGACTGAGTAACATACCGAGCTAGGTGTGGTCCATAACAGATATGTGGTTGTATGATTAGCCCAGTTCAATAGCTTACAAAGTTAAGTCCTTAATTGACCGAAGCAAGATTTCTAATAAATTTCATAATCCAATATAAAGAAGATTCACACAGAATCTCCAACTCAAAATATCACACAGACCTACCCTGACACACAACCACTTGCCACTTACCTCAATCTAAATTATTTTACCATCCTAGTTGATTATCGTGCAATACATGCTATCAACAACATTAACATCATTGTGTGACAACACATGACATATCCTTTTCATAAAACAAGCTCCATATATAATTGGCCAAGTTTGAATTTGCACTTTCAAAAGGTATAAGGTATTCGTGGCATGGCTAAGCAAACTAAGTATGATCTAACCAACCCATGTTGGCATATATTAGCAACCAACTAATAATTATCCATCCTAATGTGACAAACAAATATGCACAGTAAATGACAAGATAGGTATAATTCAATTGGGTTGCATAGCTAATTCCCAAATTATTTGAAAACAATATAACTTGAAATAACATGCAATATATTAAAGCAAAATAGTATTTGTAAAACTGGGTTCAACATAATCAAAGCACAACTTGCCTTAAAACAACCCTTGACCTTGATCTGGATCTTGAACTTGAGTCAAGTCTTCACCTTCGTACGCTCTCGGCACTTAACGTCTGTGCGAAACGAATAATGAAAACCAAAATAAATATAAAACTAAGAAAAGACAAATTATAAAAATCCAATAAAATTCATCAAAATGTAGATCTTAAATTTAGATGAGTTTAGAAATTTGAATGGGCTTAATCAGAGTTCGTATGAAGTAGAATGAATTCTCGAAAGCTCTATCAGATAAATAAATCAGAAAAAGAACATAGAATATTTTCGGAATATTATCTGACAAGTAGACCCGGTTATTATTTTTAAATAAAAATGATTTTATGTATTTTATAAAATAAACAAATGCTAACATGTGGGCCCCACATGTCATACTCTTGGCTCACATGGACCAAGTACACCCATGGACCCACGTTGACATCACCTGATATGTGTCGACCACCGAGTCGGCCACGTCGACTCGATAGAATGCAAGGACCGGAGGTCACCAGCTTTGCTCCTCGGTGACCCCCGGGTCATTTCCCCAAAAAGCTCTCAGGAATGCGAAGGTTCTAACGTGGGTGTCACGAGCTCCGATGACCTCTGGCGACGGCGGTGGCCATGGAGACGACGGTGGCTTCATGGTGATGACGACTTCCTAGCACACTTCTTGAAAATGGATGGAAGTTGTAGTCCTCTAGATAAACTTTCTATAGAGTCTAATATCATCTAAATCGGACTTCAGAGTAAAAAGTTACGATTCTCTTTAGATTGTGTTGTTAGTTTTTCTGAATGTTGGAATTAAGAATGTCTGAATTTGATTTTAGGACATTTTGGCATAACATGTATTTTTGAGCCGAGTTGGATTACAGAATTCAGAATATCCGAATTTTGGAAACTCGAAATGCCCAAATTAGTGAATTTGGAATGTCCAAATTAGGGAATTCAGAATGTCCTACATTTCCTTTCAACGCCTAGATGCCATGTGGATTTGTGGCCATTGAGAATGTCCGATTTTTCAATTAGGAATGTTCGAATTTGGGAATTAGGAATGTCAAAATTTGCATTTTTCATATGATTTTATTCCAAACGGCTAGTTTCTTTGAGGGTCTATAAAATAGACCAAGTTTGGAGGTTTTTACAAGTGCTCCCGCACTCCTTTGAGACATACATTTGAGAGCAAAGCGTTGAGAGCTTATAGAGCAATACTTGAGATATCTGAGAGGCATTTAAGCTAGAGTTTCTTGTGTGAAATTTTTTGGCATCCTATTTTCATTCTCTTAAGCTAGTGTGAGCTTCTTCTCTTAATTGTGCATATGTTGCACCTTGTGAGCAAACAGAAAGGTCTCTAGTTGCATGTGTTGCTTCTAGAGGTGGATTAAGCATACATTTGTACATGTTTGCACTTGGTGAGAGTTAAGCAAGAGGCTTGGCTTGTTACTCTTAGTATTTGCCGACACCTAGACGACATGGAGATATCATGATCTGGTGATCATCTCAAAAAGATTGTGAGAAGGTTCGGTGTGTTGTGAAGGTTTGAGCTCACCTACTCGGAAAGGGAAAGAGCTACCACTAGTGAATTCATGGTGTTTGGCTTAATTCGTGGAGCAGTCCAATTCGTGTGGGCTTACCTCAATACGGATTAGAGGAGACCGGTAAGTCTCCAAACACCACGGTAAAAAGATCGTGTGTAATTTTTTGTTTTTCATCCTATTGCTCATTTATATTCTTGCAATTTATATTCCTAGAATTGAATTGCTTATTGTCACCTTAGGATTGCAAACATTGGTCTAGACATAGGTTGTTGGTGCACTTAGTTTGACTAGTTGATTTAGGACTTAATGGGGCTAAAATCGTTTTAATTTACACATATGATAAACTCGTTTTTGGCCAAAAAGAATTTTAAAACCATCTATTCACCCCCTCTAGTTGGCCTCTTCGACCTTACAGCAATACCTCAATCCTTCCCCCACTTCCCTTCCTCTCAAAGGCCTCTCCTTGTACCAAGTGATAACACCTACTTACTTTTTCTTTACTGCTCCATTCCCTTCCCCTCAAACACAAAATAGCTTCTGTATTTCAAAATTTTCACCAATTTTTTAAAAATAAGTATTTTTAATCACTTTCAAAAGTTTTTTTATTGAAACATTTCTAACTGAAAGTTTGTTGAATAGAAACTTTTCGAACCGAAATTTTTTAATTGAAAGTTTTCAAAGTTGAAACTTTTAAATTTTGATTTTTTTGAGTTGAAACTTTTGAAATTAATTTTTTTTTGAGTTCAAACTTTCTGATTTGAATTTTTTATTTATAATTGTTTAGTTGAATTTTAAATTGAAACTATTTGAACTTAAAGTTTTTTTAATCGAAAGTTTTTGAATTGAAAGTTTTCTGACTTGAAACTTTTTGATTTGAAAAATTGCAAGTTGAAACTTTCTAATTTGAAATTTTTTTATTTAAAATATTTCTAGTTGAAACTTGCGATTTGAAACATTTCGATTTGAAATTTTTTGACTTGAAACTTTCCAAGGTGAAACTTTCTCATTTGAGAATTTTTTATTTAAAAATTGTTGAGTTGAAACTTCTTAATTTTAAATTTTCTAATTTATTTTTTTTAAGTTGAAACTTTCTTGTTTGGATTTTTTTCGAATTGAAACTTTCTAATTTAAAATTTTCCAAGTTGAAACTCTCTGATTTGAAATATTTTGATTTAATTTTTTTAGTTCAATTTTTCAAGTTGGAACTTCTCATTTAAAATTTTCTAATTTTAAATTCTTGTGTTAGAGAGAAAGGGAGAAAGGATTGGGAATTGTATGTACAGAGAAGAGAGAAGGAAGAAAGGTGAAGATGGATAGAGAAAATGACATATGACATCCTAAAAAGTTATCATTAAATTTGTTAGTTTGAATTTACTCTCGAACTAGTCGTGCCAACTTTTATTCGTTCTGAGAGTACAGTGTCACTCCTACCCTTGTTTTTTATTTATTTATTTGAAAATTAAGTAACTTCATTAGCTTCGGATAATCGTTACATCGCCCACAAATTGTGCGTACAACAAAACTAGGAGGATCATCCCTCCAATACCCCACAAGAAACACATGCATATCTTGCGCAGCTCTGTTAGCTTCTCGTGGACAATGATCAATGTTTAATTTGCTTTTGCAAAGTACATCGCCTCTGGGCCTCTGGCATGCATTTCCCAATGTGCACCCTCTCTTCTGATCTGCAATCATCAGGTGCACGGATAAAATTACTCTGGTACACCAAATTTCCACAGCCAAAAATTACACTGTTTCTAAGAGATTCTGGGAGTCATCTGATCCATAAATTAACGGCGTAGATAGCTAAAAAACTAGTGCTATAGTATTTCTGCTACAGTAAACTTCGATACACTGATTTTGCTACACCCCAAAAATCTTGTACGTCGATTTTTCATCCGGCGGTTGAATGGGGACCGCATAAGTTGCAGTCCCCATTCAAACAGCATGTGATCCCTGTCCGAGATTCTGTCTCTGCCGCTTCAACACTGGACGCATCCGCCATGTACCAACTCGTTGCCGCCACGAGAACCGAGAGTAACTTGATTGGGCAGGCATGAAACCATTCCTATCAGCAATGGTTATATCAAAAACCTACAGATTCGATGCTAAAGCTGAAGAAAATAAAAATTACAATGCATCGATACCAAGTTATAGAACACAAATCAGCTAGAACCTAGACGTCCATATTATTATCTTTTCCAAATAAAAACCGACATAGATGAAGTACATATTACTATCGGTTCCAAATAAAAACCGACATAGATAATGTCCATATTACTATTGGTTCTAAATAAAAACCGACATAGATGAATAACATATTACTATCGGTTCTAAATAAAAATCGACACAGATAAGGACTATATTACTATCAGTTCCAAATAAAAACCAACACAAATGAAGAACATATTACTATCGGTTCCAAATAAAAACCGACACAGATAAGGACCATATTACTATCGGTTCCAAATAAAAACCAACACAAATGAAGAACATATTACTATCGGTTCCAAATAAAAACCGACACAGATAAGGACCATATTACTATCGGTTCCAAATAAAAAATGACACTGATGAAGTATTACTATCAGTTGCAAATAGAAACCGACACAGATGAAGAAAATTAACTATGCACTGCGAAGAGGATATACATTTTTGACAAAATGTGTCAAATAAAAGATTTTGGTGAATTTCAAATGTCTACAACTTTTCATATACATTTTTGACAACTTTTATAGAGATGGTCTGTAGTGGTGGAGCAACGGTGACGAACAGTGGCGCATGGTGGAGCATGGTGGTGACTCAACTCGGTAAGGGAATCCTAAAATTGAGTTTGGGGTTTTGTTGGTGAGTAAACAAGGATGCTCCACATGGGTTTAGTTGGAGAATGGCTTGCTAGTTGAGGAGTTAGGCTTGGATTAGGGATTTTTGGCCATGGCAAGATTGGAGGCGATTCGAGTGAAATTGGAGCTTGTTTTCAGTGGAGGAGCTACTAGCGAGCATGGGGGAGCTTTGGGAGTGCTTGGAGCTGCTTAAATAGCTATGGATTGGTGATGTTTGTGGTGTGAACTTGAGGTCATAGCTGCGGCTGCGTATAGCAAAAATAGAGGCACATTGATCATGGTGATGATGACTCCTTGGCCGTATACGACGTTTGAGTCGGTTTGGGAGAGCTCACATGCTTGGTTTTGCTTGCTTTGACCATAGAAACAGAGAACAATGGCTTGCTGGCTGTGCGTGAAGAAGAAGAGACATATGACAAGTGGGCCCTGGTTGCAAGTGAAAGGAGTGGTTCGATGCATTTTTTCCCCTTTGGACAAACAATGCAAATCGCATTAATTGAGCTAGTAATTGTGTCTGGATATTTTTAAATTTTTTTGTGTGTGATCCTGAGATAAAGCTTAATATTCTGTAAACATTTAGACATAGATCATGTTTCTATAATTTTTAAGAATTCTAATAATCCAGTTGTCCACATTTTTATTTCTCAATTTTTGAATTTTACGAGGATAAAAAATTTATTAATTTTTTTAAATTTTAGTAGTAGTTTCTTATGTCTTAAGGATATTACTGTAAAATTTTGATATGACTAATCCATGTGTTTATTTTATAAAAATTCTAACATTGTATTTATTGAATTTCCAAGGTTTATACTTTTGAATGTTTAAGCACATTGGTAATATTTATTTTTTTTGAAATTTTTTTATATGATATTGTAGTAATTTATATGATGTGGTAAAATTTTTAGCTAAAGATAAGGTCCGTACTATTTTAATTAATTTAGATAAGGTTAATATTGCTAGTGCAAAGTTACTGTTTTTAAACTCTTATCTATATTAATACATTCATACCTCATTGAGGTTTTGCAAGGGGTTTTTAATGATGATGTTATATTTAAATATAATTTTTATAGTTTTTATTTTTATGTAATTTTTTTCAAAGTTTATAACTCAAGAATCAAATACCAGGAATAATTTTCTTTAAGACCAAAATGCAAGAAATAAAAAAAATGATGGAAACTCAAAAGTAAAATCCTAATACCACATGAATTATTATTTTATCCATTTTGCAACTTTGGCTTTCTTTAACCACTTTATTTTGGAAATGATTTTATAAAAGGCCTCAAATTCAAGAAGGCCTAGAAATGAAGGGAATCTAGAATAGAGTAAAATTTAAATTTAAATTTGCTTTTGTATTTTTATTTGTTTTAAAATTTCTGAATTTTCAGTTTTAGAATTTTTTTAAAGGCATCAAAATTGATTAATTATTTGTGATATTTTTATTGGTAATTGACCTATCCATGTACAAGATATGATAAAATTTTCATGTCATGATAAGGTCTGCACTCAATTTAATTGATGTGACATATTTTACTATTCATATTCTAGTTTACTATTTTACATTTTATTTAAGGATTTAAATATATTCACGTTGCTTTGAGATTAAAATTGGAGCATCTGGAAATTTACTATATTTTAAATATAATTTTTATGTGATTTTATATTTCTTAGTTTAAAATCCAAGAATCAAATACTGAAAATGTTTTTCAATGAGACAAAAAAAATACAAAAAAGAGAAATAAATTAGATTAAAACACAATACCAAATAAATTTATTTTATTTTATTTACTTTTGAATTTGTTACAGGCAGAAACTCTGCTATTCATTTCGAAGAAAGGAGGTACAGTGTCACACCAAGTAAACACCAAGAAACCCTCTTCGACGCGGCACCACCCGAAAGAGAGAGGGAGACCATCGGCGATTCAAGCAATCAACCCTCGAATATCTCTCCTAACAGCTCCTCCAGCTCCCGGGGAGTACTCCTGGGGGTTTGGTTGTTCTTCCCCTGCACTGGTCGCTCCGCCAAGTACGCACGGTAACCTGAAACGACTTTGTCGATGATGGCGCTGCGCAGTGTTCGCCGAAGCTCAGGGTCCGGAACCTTCCATACCTTCTGCGCGGCGTAGGTCCTCTGAAATCCCGATTCGAATTTAGCGAGCGAAGAGTATCTCCGGACACCGAAAGGTATATCGTCGTACAAGCAAGACAGCAGTGGCGCCCATGAGACGTCGATGTAGGCGTCCGTGTACCTCTGGATCTGGCGCCGGTCGATTGGAGTCCAGGACGGCAGGTCCAGGGACTCAACGCGCCGCGATACGAAATGCCAATTGTTCAGCAAGAATATGCACCGGAGTCCGGGGTCGGAGATCGACTGGGAGGAGTCCTCGAGCTGGTGCTCCAGGAAGGAGACCATGTCCGCTATCAGGTTCGCCACCGAGCTAAAGCCCTCGGCCTCGGACACGAACACCCTGAAGTGGTGATCCTGCAGGACGAAGCTGAGCGCGCCGTCGTTGCGCCACAGCATCGTGATGTAGTTCGTCATCAGCGCGGTGGTCTCGTGGACGCCACCTGCATCTGCCTCCGGCGACCGTACTCGCCAGCATTCGTCCCTCAAGAAGGAGGCCCTGACCTTCTCCATCATGCTCCAGATGACGTCACTCAGCTTCCTCCTCTTCCTCAGGAAGAGGCCTGTCATGGCGTCGAAGATGGACAAGATGGCGACTTGCGTGTCCCCGCCGGACCCAGAGGAGGCGAGCAGAGTGGACGCTTCTTTGAACACGGCCAACATAGTTGGCGAGGCCTCGGAGACGCAGGCGTACACCTGCAGCATACCCGGGAGCGTCTCCGGCGCCCGGTCGTCGTTCAGAGCGGCCACGGCAACGGCGTCGACGAAGGCCATCATCCTGAGGACGCTCGCCTCGGCGAACCGCGCGAACTGGACCACCTCCTGCTCGTACTCCGGCCTTCTCTTGGTAGCAAGCAGCATGAAGTACCGGATGGCCTTCCTGACGCCGGCGACGGATGGCTTCTTGGAGCGGAGCTCCAGCTGCGTGATGCAGAGGACCTGCACCATGGTCAAGAGGGCTCGGATCCACCTCTCCATGAAATCCAGCAGGTCTCCGACGCAGTCTCCCAGCTGCAGCTCCACCATGCCGTCTTCTCCTCCTTCCCCAACGCGGAGAACCCAGTTCACATCCAGCTCCGAGAACCACCTCTCGAGGAGGAGTTCGTCGGGGCGGCCGGGGCCTCCGCTGCTGCACTCCGCCGCGCTGCCGAACGATCGGATCAGACTCTGCGTGTAGCCGTCACGGACCATCTTGTCCGCGATGACGCGGAGCTCGTGGACCCCGGCTGTCCAGCGACCTGCAGAGAAGTCAGCCAGGGAGGAGGAGGACAAGGGAGACGAGGCCGGGCTGGAGGTCGAACTAGCGCTCGACGAGCAGCTCCCTTTCCCTGCCTCAGCAGCAGGAGGGAGGAAGAGCGCCGACCCGCACAGGCCGCCGGAGACGGAGATGCTCCGGATCGATTCGCGGTACCTCATCATGGTCTCCATGCGTTGAGTTTTGCTTGCACGTGGATTAACTCCACGCTTGTTTCTTGCTGTGCGTATTCAGCGAGGTTGTATCTCTTCGTAGGAGATTTAGATAAGTGAATTGCTTGGACACGTACGTCTGATAGGAACATTTTGTATCTTGCGAGTTACGACTCAGGACTTCTCTCCACCAGTTCCTAATGCCTCCATCCACTATTTTCTTTCATGAATTGCTAAATGACACTCGATTGCTTTTTTTTTTACAAGTTGATTGCTTTTTTTCCGAGTGCTTAATTTTTTTTTCTATAGAGTAGTCAAATGAGAGGAGAGGGTGCAAATTAATTTCATCAATTGAACCTAGTTCTGAAGACTCAAAATTTGAGTGCTATTTAGCAAGAAAACATTCAGATTCTCCCTACACACGCTTTCCTTTCCCCTCCAGATACATTCAGATTCTCCCTACACAAGCTTTCCTTTCCCCTCCTTATCTGGATCACGGTTGCTTTCTTTGCTTAGCCCTCAGCTGATCTTGTCTATCACGGTGCAGCCGTAGCTTGCGCCTGTGCTCCATCCCGCGTGGCAACAGGCCAACAGCAGAGGCGGCGAGGCCCCTCGAGCATTGCATCGTGGGAGCAGCAAGCACTGCGACCTTCTCCTCTGAGTTCATAGGTGGCTGCCTTGTCAAGTGTCTCTACCTTGCTTTTATTCAGGTACCGATGTGGAAGCGACAGATAGCGCTAGGGCTATGGCGCTCACTGTCCTCTCCATATGCTATGACACTATCATGTATGTCGTCTGACATCACTATTCGAGGCCAATGCCGGGTTCGTTGAGGTTGTTGGAGCAATTTACATTTTTTGTTTCACTAGTTCATTTGAGGTGTTGGGGGCTATATCTTTTGAACATTGCAATCATATATCTTTCAAAACATTGCACTTTGTCATCCAAAAATGTTGCGTGCATTCTATCTAGACGGTGATGCTATTATTTTTCAATGTTGTAATATCTTTTTTTTTTGCCATCGAGAGAATTGGATTTTCCTTTTTAAGTTTCCTACTATGTTGCAATTGTTGTTGCACATGCAAAATCAGAATGTTGCAACAGATTTCTAGGATCCGATGAGCCATTGGGTGGGTTTTTGCGATAGTTTTAAAGTGAGTGAGGTGATGCTCGTGGGACGAGGAGGCTTGATAAGATGAGGCTTCGTGAGACGATCGAGTTCATTGCATAGACTTATTTTGGTGTGCATCTCTCTCTCACACCAAAAAGCGAGCTCCGATGAGCCATCTCCGTGGTCTACAAGCTCTCAAGTTTTGCCCCGCTTTTTCCTCCTACATGGTATCGCAAGCTACGCCGTCGACTAGCGATCCAAACTCTCCTCCGCTCGCGCTCAAGGAGTGGCCGTCTGCCACAGCCGGAGCTCAGTCATGGCTATGAGGAGCTCTCCTCTTCAGAGGAGCAACCCCTAGAGGCAACGCTGCCAGAGATTACCCACGCTTGTTGCATTATGAGGAGGAGATCAGATGGTTGCTGTTACACTCGTCAGAAATCCAACGACGAAAGAAGCTTACAGAGCTAGCACTCGAATCGGATGTCCGAGCGCTAGTAGCTTCCTTTAAATAAAGAGCCTGCCCCTTTGAGTTTAAAACAAAAAAAAACAGAACGATACAAAAAATTATAGAATGATTGAATCGATCGAGCTAGGAACACATATAGAGCTAGTAACAAACTAGTAACTCCCCCGGCCGGTGATTCCCTTCTTGTCAAAGATGCGGGGTGAGGAAGCTGAAGAATACAAACTTGTCTGATCAGCGAGGTCGGCCAACGCGAAAGTCGTCCACATCACAATTCGGCGGCCTTCTAAACGAAGCAATGTACCAGCGGAAGGCAGAGGATACCACTACTAAAAAAAACTTATATTAGTCGTCTCGTTAAAAACCATCTGTATTATATATAATTACATACGGTTTTTAATTAGAACCATATAAAATATTAGATTATCACAGATAGTTTTTTAATAGAACTGTCTGTGATAACACTCCCTAAGTATATAGATCGTTCTAGGTTTTGTACTCGCCGCACTCCTCGGCCAAACGAAATTGAAAACCGTTCATTTCGTGTTTGGTTTTGGTAATTAATGACAATCCTATTTTGAGGACTAACAATTTCTCTTAAGGTTATGAAAAATAGATTGATCCTTTAAAAAGATGAAATTGTGAGCTATAAGGAAATTAGAACATCAAGCTAATATAAAGTTATAAGTTGTAAGGGTACTTTTCTAACATTTTGCCAATATAGATGTTTGGAGAAAAGATCAGGTTGCTAATGTAGATGCCGTATCATTAAGAGAGATTTTTTTCTAGTAGCTTGAAGTTATTTTAGTGTCAATGGCTCAAATTCATGCTCATACTTTAATCATATGCATTTCTCGAAAAATCTCATGAGATTCTCTCTAAAAATCAGTAATGTCGGCACTACCAACTATCTAGGGGCAGTACTACCGCAAGGGCGGTAGTACCGACTCAAAGGGCCGGTAGTTCTTTAACAGAGAGGGGTGTTTTGGGGGGGTTTCCCAGGCCGGCACTATCGATCATCTGGAAGCGGTACTGAAGCAGGCGCGTGTAAGATCAAGGATGTCGACTAGAGGGGGTGAATAGGCGGCTTTAAAAATTCTTCTCACTAAATACACGCTCTGTTAGTCTCTATGTCAAAATCTAAACAATAATCAATGTGGAAGCGATAAACTAAGGTTTTGACGAATTAAAGCCTAAATCAAATAAGCTCACTAAGTGCACTAACTAATTATGTCTCTAACAACAAATTACAATCCTAAAAACAAGCAAATAATTTAATTCTAAGAATGTAAATTGCAACAATATAAATAATTAATTGCAAGCATACACAAGGAGATACAATACTTTTTACCGTGGTATTCAGAGACTTGCCGATCTCCCCTAATCCACGTTGAGGGAAGCCCAAACCACTTTGGATCGGCTCCACGAATTGAGCACTCGCCTCGATTCCACTAGTGGTAGCTCTTCCCCCCTCCGGGTAGACGAGCTCCGACCTTCACAACTTTGCCGGGCCTTCTCACAATCTCCTTGAGAAGGTCACCACGAACGACGCCTCCACACGCCGTCTAAGTGTCGGCAAACACCAAGAGCAACAAGTCAAGCCTATTGCTTGATTCTCACTAAGTGCAACACATGCACAAGGATGTTCAATCATTCTATAGATGCAACAAATGCAACTAGAGTCTTCTCTCCTTGCTCACAAAGTACAACACATGCACAATGTAGAGGAGAGGCTCACACTAGCTCAAGAGAAAGAAAATCAACACCAAAGGTATTCTACACAATAAACTCTAAATCAATCATCTCAAATCACTCAAATATAGCTCTATGAGCTCCTGGGGTTTTGCTCTCACAAGAATACCTCAAATGGGTGCTAGAGCAACAGCAAAACCCTCATAGCTTGGACCCTTTTATAGCCCCTCAAGAAATCTAGTCGTTGGGGGAAAATGCCCAAAAAAAAGCAAAAATCGGTGCTACCGCCCTACTAGAGCCGATAGAACCGGCCTCTAGGCCAACGGTCACTTTCGTGCATTAAAAACACCAAAAACTAGCCGTTGCTACAGTACCCTGGTGCTACTGCCCATCTAAGACCGGTAGCACCGGTCATTTCAACCAAAAAAACACTTCTCTGGAGTTTTTACACCACCTCTAGGCCGGTAGTACCGCCCCGGGTGGTGCTACCGCCCATGTAGGAGCAGTGCTACCACTGTTACAGTCATTAAAATGCTCATAACTTTTTACTTCGAACTCCGATTTAGGTGATTTTTGATTCTATGCGAAGCTTATCACGAGGGATATAATTTCCACCCATTTTTAAGATTTAAACAATCATAGATATTTTTAAATATCATAAAAATAAAGGCTCTAATGTAGTCATTCAAGTCTAAAATCTGATTTCTCAAAATCCCTCACATAGACTTGATCAAGAGTGTGACTACAAGCTAGAGAGAGTCAATAAGATCAAATCTTATGCCATTTGGTGATCAACTCATAATCAAAATAATTTACAAAACACATTTGCAAATAAACCGAGAACCCATGAGATCAATCCTCTAGCTATGTAAGGATCAACACATGATCCCGACACTTTGCAAAACACATTTGCAAATACCAACACATGCTCTAGGATCAAAACCATAACCTCTAGATTATTTGCAAAACACATTTGCAAATAGAAAAATCATAAACTTTACTTAGCCTTGTGATGATCAACACATGATCAGATCACAAGCTAAAACACCGATACATGAGCTCTGACCTTTTGCAACACATGCAAAACTTAGTTCCATGCAAAAACCACATAAATCAAATTACATGAGCTATCTCCCTTTTGCAACACATGCAAATCTATAGCTCCATGCAAAAACCAAATTGATTAAGATTCAATAAGAAGCGAGCATGAGCTCCTTTATTTGCAACACATGCAAATACTTAGCTCATACAAAATCAAAACAAGAGAGTGAGCTAGAGTGAACCGGATTGAGTTCATCAACACATGATGAAGCTCAAGATATAAGACTCGAACCCTCTTAATAGTACAGCAACCTATACTAGCAACCCGATCTCCCATCTAAACATCGAGACCGGTAAAAGACTAGGAACACATCCTTGGCCCTAGCTAGTTTTACCTTTGCCTCTCGCAGCCACTTGGAGCTTTCATGATGACCGATCATCTTTTTTTCAAGTAGGGATCTTCATCTTGTTCATCAACGCATGATGAACTCCCATTGTCTTAGCTTCGGGATCCTCTTTTGAAGCTCATCAACACATGATGACGTACTTGTCTCGTTTATCCATCTCAACCTTGGACTTAACCTATTTCAAACTCATTGAAAGTGTTAGTCCAAAATACATGGTTGTCTCAATCATTATTGCACTCCATTAACACATAATAGATGCTCCTAAGATCCTTTGATGATTGACCACAACCCAAAGACAAATGATTGAAAGATTAATTGTGTCTTGAGTATATTAATGCAACTAATGCTTCATATACTCAAGAACTTTCGATTTCCCCAGGATCAACAAAGTGAATCATCAACACATGACTAGTTCTTTGTTGATTGAATGGCAACCAAACACAATTTAAATTGTATTTAAATTGTCATGAGTATATATTAACTACACAAGTTTCATATACTCAATTCGATTGAATCTAAAAGTAATGATCCAATTTATATGGAGTGGTGGAAAAGGATCAATACTCTTAAGACCATTAATTACAGAATAAACTCCATTAGATGTGTGCATACAAATAATTGAACTTGAATCAATATGCACATATTCAATTTTTGATTGCTTTTGAGTTTATCCTATATTGCCATGAGTATACTACAACTACACAAGTTAAATATACTCAAGGGGTTGTTTCAAAGTAATGATCCTTGATATAGAAAGATGAATTAGATCAATACTTTGAAACTTCAAGATTAAGCATGAACTCCCCCTAAATGCGTGCATTCATGTATATATGGAGTTGAAACATTAATGCACATCTTGAGGTCTAAATAATGGTAGAGTTCATCCTTTAACCTGAATCCAAAATATGCATTAAGATATCGTAAAATGAATACAAGTGCATACCTTGGGTTTTCCATTTTTCAATGAGATGAGACTAATCAAAGATATACTCAATAAAAGAGTTAGTCTCATATTTAGATTTATCAATAAAATCATAACATATTTGACATCAAAGAATGCAACAAAATATAATAATATGAATTCGAATGCATACCTTTGATATTTCCATCTTTTTCATCCAAAAGAGACTAATAAGAGTTAAGCTCAACAAAAGAGTTAGTCTCGTAAAAGATTTGTCATTAATTAACAATTGAGACTAATCAATATTATGATTATCAAAAGAGTTAGTCTTAATATTAAATTTGTCATTAACACCAAAACCAACTTAATGGAGCTTGAACTTTCAGCGCGGTAGTACCGGCCCTAGTGACCGGTACTTATTTTATTAAATAGCTACTTTTGGGGTGTGCCCAAGCCAGCACTACTGACCCACTAAGGGCGGTACTACCGTAGGTACAGTAGTACTGGCCCTATTGGTCAATAGTTGTTTTCCAGAACGGTACATTTTATGGAGTTTTACTCGGTCGGCACTACCGCCCATCTGAGAGCGGTACTACCACATGTGCGGTAGTACTAACCCAAATGCATGGTGGTTTTTTTACCAGAAATGGGTGAAAATGCACATTTCTGAGTGGTTATGGCCGGCACTACCGGTCCTACGTGGGCGATAGTGCCGAGGGTACTGTAGCAACGGCTAGTTTCTCTCAGCATTAAATGCTACAGTCGATCGTTGAGCCTGAGGCCGACACTATCGGTCTTACATGGGCGGTAGTGTCAGGGGTACGGTCGGAAGGGCTAGTTTCTCTCAGCATTAATTGCTACAGTCTACCGTTTAGCCTAAGGCAGGCACTACCGGCCCTACATGGGCTGTAGTGTCAACTTTCCTGAAATTTTCGGGAATTAGGTGGTAACGGCTAGATTTGTGGGTGGGGGCTATAAATACACCCTCATCTGTAGCAAGGGCATTCTCTTAGACATTCATTGCATATTTGTGAGGTGTGAGAACCAGTGATCTTCTCAAAGGAACTTGTGAGGAGGGCCGGTAAATTGTGAATGTTGGAGCTCACCTACCCGTAGCGAGCAAAGCTACCACTAGTGATCAAGGGAGACTCAATTGCGTAAGGAGATGGCTTGATTCATTCAAGCTTTCTCAATATGGATTATGGGAGACCGGCAAGTTTCCGAGACCACGGGAAAAATCATTGTGTTCATCTCTTGGGGTTTGCTTTCTTATGTTCAATTGTGCAAATTTACATTCCAGTGTACTTAGTACTTGCTCATATATCTAGAATTGTGTAATTTGTGTAGACATAGCTTGTTGGTACACTTAGGAAAACCTAGACAATTTAGGCTTTAATTATTAAAACTCTTGATTCTAGTATTACTTGATCATCTATTGCAATTAGAGCCAAACAATTTTAAAAACCTCCTATTCACCCCCATGACCCATCTAGTCAGTTATCCTTGATCCTACACGCACCCCTCGGTGTCCTCCCTTGCAGCGACCTCCAAGTCGGAATCCTCCCCCGCAGCATCCTCCCCGTCGATCGTTCACCTCCTTTCTCACCCGTTTGCCCACACCCCTTAGTGTCCTCCCCCACGGCGACCTCCCCATCAATGTCCTCCCCCTCATCGCCCCTTGGCCTCCCAGCGATTCGTTAAGGTATAATTCTAGGTTGTTTTGGGTGTTTGGGTTCTGTGTTAGGAGTGTGATCAAATCGTTTCTTATGTCATGACTGTGATTGAGTCGTTACCTGAGATGGTGTTGTGATTTAGATTGGTTAGAGTAAACTCTGATTGTGGGTAGTCTCTGGACTCTTGCAGTGCTGACTGTGTTTTTAGGGCAGCGTTTCGTGGCACTTTTGGTCAGTTTCAAAGTAGTTAGATATTGTGAAAATTGTATAATATTGTCTTAAGTTTCATTAGAGATCAAGAATATGAAATTTGGTTAAACGGTTTAAAAGTTATGGCCATTTGAAGCCCTGCTGTCTAGAATCTGTTTCTGTTGGATGAAGTCGCGATAAATTGCATATTATGGCTATTTAGAGGCTGAATTAAATTATTTCAATAACTAGAGAAAGCTAAAAATTTTCTGTAGATTTCAAAAATATCATCGATTGCTTAATTTGGAGTTGTATGCCACTTAAGAGGTTCAACTATTTTGTATTACATATCATTACTTAAGTACATGTTGTGTGAAGTAATCCCAAAGCCAAGCAAAGATTAGATCATATACCGCGTCTTGTTGATATGATAGTTTCCTGTTATGTGGCGCATATTCCCTTGTTGTTAGTTACGTTGAGAAAGCCTGATAGATGAATGCTAGTTAAAACATCCATATATAGTACTATGCCTGATAGATGGATTGCTCCCCTTTCATAGTATATGTCTGTTGCAGCTGGGTGCTCTCTTTATTCCTATATGTTTGATCTAAATAAATTGAAATCTAATTTGATAAAATAGACGAAATGGAAAAGTTGTTGGATGCTATACAAGACTAGAGTGAAAATAGTACAAGATCAGAGTGAAAATAGGTTGCCTATGGTATTCTCATTCAGGGATTAGGATGAAGTGGAAGCGATAAATCAGAGCATGACAACTTTCAGGTTGAATTGTGGATATAATTGGATTTTTCCTTGGAATCCATCAACACTAAGAAAGGTGATGAAAGTGCTACAAATGTTCATATTTTAAGACAATTCTTATCAGACAAGCTGTTGCCTCCATGTATCTAGGATGTTTTGATATTCAATTACAAAATCTATAACTGGTTGTGCCTTGTAAATATCATTATAGGAATATCGGAGAATAAAATTTCGAACAACAGATACTAATCATGGAAGTTCTGCCAAAAGAGTTAGGGAAAAAACATATCATAGATGGTTCTATTTAAAAACCGTCTGTGATTAACACATATCACAGACGGTTCTAGTTAAAAACCATCTGTAATATGTGTTTTCATAGTCAGTAGGGAAACCGTCTGTGATATGTATCATATTATCACTTACACGTGCTTACAGACGGTTCAGAAAACTGTCTGTAATGACGCTTTCGAACCATCTGTAATAGCCTTCTCTGTAGTTGTGTACACCATTTTATACGAGAAAAACTACCGGACGTATACCGTTCCGACGGTATACCTACTGTGCAGCAACACATTGTTTTCCTATCTTTCTCGAGCTCTAGCCTCGCCCCGATGCTATTCCCCTTGCACCAGCCAGAGGCCGGGGAGGTGGTGGTCCAGTGGAGAGCATTGGACAGCGGTGGAGGGAGGCACGGTGAGACAATGGCGCACTGAATATTAGGTTGGACGGGATGGGGACGACAAAGGAGGAGACTGCGGCACGGCAAGGCTCGAGGTCGCTGACGACCACTGGTGGGGGATGAGGGGAGGCGAATGAGGGGCGTGGAGCTGCAGTGGTGGAGTAGAGGGGGGCAGGATAGCTGCCCAGAGGTGGAGGGTATACGGTTAGGATAGCCTCTCGATGATATACCATGTGCTAGTTGCTCTTATTTTATATTAGGAGGAGAACGAGGCAACAACCAGTGATAGGTCCTACAAACAACAGAGAAGTCCATGGCTTTGATATTCATGCAAATGAGATTCTCTCCGTAGGGCTAGGACAAAATGTTTTTGGGCTGTCTATTGATAAGTTGTGTGATTTTTTTCTAATCTCAGTCACTTTTTGAGTCATAAAATTTGCATCCAACGGCTGCTATGTCTTACCCACCCCTCAAGTCTACAAAATACAAAATCAAATACAAAAACACAAATAAAAAATTTCTAACCTACACAAAAAAAAAGTAAACCTAGGTGAACTCCTACAAAATACAAAAATAAAAAATTCTAACCTACACAAAAATCAAGTATACCTAGGTGAACCCTAAAAATACAAAAATAAATAAAACTAAAAATTGCATTAGAGTGGCACTAAAATTGCACGTTACTTAGCACTGTAATTTTAGACTTAGTCTTGTGCAGTTTTAGATGACTGAGAGATAAGAAAATTTTAGGCAACTGCATATTACTTATCACTATAATTTTAGACTTAGGCTTGTGTAATTTTAAGAGAAGAAAATTTGAGCTTTCCACTCCAATCTCTCTCACGAATACATAACGAATCTCAAAGCTGCATGCACGGTGGAGATAGTGGCTTATACCACACACTCTCCTTCATATATAGCGAGGAAGCAACAACAACAACACACACAAAAATATGATTGCTCGCAACAAGAAATGGAAATTTACACAGATACCACTTCAAAGAGATCGGATCATGAAGATGCTAAGGTAAAGTGATGTATAAAAAAATGCTGATGCGAAGCTCAAATACTTATAAATAGGGGCAGATCTTGTTTAGGGCTAATTAAAGATGGCCATGGTCGACCCTCCCTCTAGAAAAAATTAGTTGACACTGATGTACAACAAATCCGTCCATTTATATACGTACACGGTCAAATAACATTTCTAGCAGTACTGCACTACATGGTGGTAGCACTAGATATAAAATGTAATTCCTATGAAAATTATGCTCCGAAAAGAGGTCAAGATATGCTCCTGTTTTCACTATCCATTGCAGGGCCTCTTTGATCGAAGGAGTTTCATAGGATTTTTTATTTTTTTTATAGGAAAACAATTCCTATGGTTTTTTATTTTTATTTTTATTTTTTTGCGAGTGAATTCCTATGGAATTCGATACTATCCTATCATTTGGAGTGCAAAAATGAGCCTATAAAATTGGATAGGATTATTATAGCTTTTCCTTCATTCTATAGAAGTTTCATGGGCAAAAATATCCACTCCAGCCACGTTTTTTTTACTAATGCGCATTGGATTGAAGCAGCTTTCCTGTGTTTTTCCTAGGTCCTGCAGAAATGGCCATCCCTATTCCCTACTATTTTTTTTTTCCAATCCTCTATTTGGCATTTGCATCTTGTCAAGTTCATGTATTTTTTTCATTCCTTCATTGCAAAGCGCCCATAAGTCAGTACCCCTCGAGCTCGTAAGCATGGTATGGGAAAGAGCAATACAATGAGAAGTCAGATATAGCATTGAGAAACATAATTAGCAAACCCAATCAGAACAGTGCCACATGAACACATATTCACTTCAGAATGATAGAACATAGCAGCAGTTCACAATGTAATTTGACACAAGCTTCTTCTTTTGTCAGTGTAAGAACAAACAAGTATACACACATACGCAATATGAAGTGCTCAGATCAAAGAAAGAATAACCCAAGAACAACAAGAGTAGTGCTAAGAACAAGAACAGCTATTTTGTCAGAAATCCCCTCAGAAACTAAACACAGAGTCCCGACGAGAAGCTAAAGATGACAATTAATCATGCACCTCCAATTCAGAACACGGACATCAGCAAGAACGCGACGAGGACGGCGGCCACCCGGCCGGCGACGTTTCTCGACGCCGCGCTGCTGGGGGCGATCTCGACGATGAACCGGCACGTCCCGGCGGAGGGGTCGACGGTGGTGGTGGCGGCGAGGCCGTTGAAGTCGCAGGCGCGGTCGTCCTGGTCGTTGGTCTGGTAGTAGCTGTTGTAGGCGTAGGAGACGTTGCCCTTGGCGTCGAGCCCCCCGCAGGAGGTCTTGTAACCGAGGCTGGTGCAGTCGGCGAGGCCGCAGGCGTAGCTGACGCTGTCGCCGATCTTCTGGTCGGCGAGGTTGGCTGAGGGCTTGATCACGCACCACCGCTTCTCGAGGTACTTGACGCCCTTGGCCGGCGTGAGCGTGCCGCCGTTGCCGCCGCGGAGGCTGAGCGGGTACTTGGGCATGCCGTCGTAGTAGAAGATGCCCCAGTGGCGCTCGAAGTTGCCCGGCTCGATGCTCTTCTGGTCCTCGTCGATGAGGCTGAAGAGATAGGCGTCGACGGGGCCCGGCCGGAGCGGCGTGCCCTGGCCGGAGGCGATGTGGGTCAGGAACCCCTGATTGAACTGCCGCGCGTACTGCGGGTTGGCGTTGGCGTCGCCGTCGGTGGGCCAGCCGACCTCGCCGACGACGATGGACACGTTCGGGAAGCCGTTCTTCCGCAGCGCCGTCACCAGCGTGTCGTGGTTGGCGTCGAAGGTGTTCTGGTACGTGATGCCGCCGTCGACCACCGGTGACGACGAGCCCTGGAAGAAGGCGTAGTCGATCGGGAAGTTGGGGTCCTTGTACAGGCTGATGAATGGGTACACGTTGGCAACGAACGGCGCGCCGGTGGAGGCCAGGAACTGCACGATGGTCATCATCAGGCCGTGGATGTCGGCGCGGAAGTCGCCGTCGGAGGGCTTCCCCGACGCTGACTGGTACACGTCGGCGTTCAGCGCCACCGTCACCTTCACCTGGCTGCTCAGCCCGGCCTTCACCAGCGCCGCCTGGATGCTCTGCATCGCCGGGAACGTCGTGTTCAGGTACGTCCCGTTGAACGTCTGCAGGAACGGCTCATTCCCAACGGCAACGTACCTGCCCGTCAGAGAAAGAAAACATTATATTTTCTTGATAAGGAGCACAATTCGTCACTGCAACTGACTGAGATTTAAATTTCATATATTCGCAAAAGGAATATCAAATTTCAGGCTTAAAGAGATAAATTTATGGCATGACAAAACTAAATCTACATTATAATTCTTGGTACAATCTTACAGGAATTTGCGAACAAAAATGATGGAGATGAAATCTAAGAGGCAGAACATGATGGGAGATTATCGCTGCCGTACGGTTAGACATCTGCATCAGACAGGGAAGCATGACCACGCAAGAACACGGTCCCTATATTTATGTGTGTGCCAAGAATTTGCCATTCTTCACGTTTAATTATGGTCCACAAAAATAGGTGAATCTCTCAAATTGGGCTCCAAAAATTAAGTCGGATATCCGCTAAGAAATGTGCCGGGGACTCATCAGCTCAATAACCTCTGAATTTCGGCCTATTTCTAACTCAAGAATTCCGTAGTCCAGAAAGCAAATCCTTCACGATTTCTGTAGTCCAATCGAGGCCTAAAGAGACAAAGCTAAGAAGATCACATAACACCGAGGAAGCTTGGAGATGAAATCTCAATACAAGATACTGGAGATCGATGTGGCAGGTGCATGATCTTTCTGGATTGCTGGACAAGATGGTCTACAAAGGCAGTAAGGCACACAGATTGTGATCCTATTGCCAAAACCTGTCAAACCCTCTCAAAAGTATTGCCAAGATGGTTTTGCTGATTGATCAAGCCTTTTCTGCCAATGGATGTCCCAATCAGGGAGAGGCCGGCCATTGGAAACCCACATCAGTGGCAGAACCAATACCAAGATACTATATGGTCGGCTCTCTCAGTGTGTGCAGAAGCACTTGGCAAAAGCACAAAAGGCATCCTTAGCTTTCACATTTCATGCAAAAGTTTCAGAGACTGTAGCTGAGATAAAATTTCAGTTGCTTGTAGCTGTGGTCTTTCTAAGCAGTAGACATTTAACTATCTCTAGGAGGTACTAAAATTTACATCAAAAGAGATACCAATTGGTACTTTACCTCTTAGCACTACCTCCTTTTGGTACCTCAAGGACGGTAAAAATCTCACAAAGAGAAGGGAGAGTAGCTTTGGTACCCACTAGACTAGATGGCTTCTGAAGCTTCACCAGTGATATCAAGGAGGCTAAATCCGATTTGATTTCGAGAACTCCAGAATCTGACAGTAACACTTGCTAATTGCTGTACTACAGTAATCTAGAGACTGACATTTTGGGGGGGAAAAAGAAGAATTGCTTTAACCTTAATGTGATGTCAAGTTGGACCCTACCCTTCTGCACTCACCGGAAACACTCAGAACAGTCTTATGCATCAAAGAGATAGGAAAGGTGTATCACAGTAACTAAAGCACTTAGTCCCTTACAAGCGTTTTAGTTTTTTATTTCGACATCGAAGAATTGACGGGTTAGATTAAGCACTCGGACCGACGGTAGTGCTTATATGTATCATCTTTTAATACAAATTACACGATTCTTAAAGCATATAAGATACACGAATCTTAAAACAAACCAAGAGATAAATAATCATAATATTAAGGTAACTTTTAAAAAAAACATAGAAATACCCAAAAAAATTAGAGCCGGTATTTTATAGCGCCAAGAGTCACATGAACCGCTTGTTTTCGATCCAACGGTATCAAGTTAAGTAGAAAAAAGCGCACACACAGTGACCAAGCTAAGCAAAGTATGTGTGTACGTAGGCACAAGTGAATTTTTGCACCTTATGTCGACGCCGTCGTTGACGTGCTGGGAGACGTTCTTGGCGACCCAGTTCTCGGCGGCCTTGGCGCTGCCGGCGAGGTCGGCGAGCATGTCGTTGGGGATGCCGACCATCACCTGGATGCCCGACCCCTTGAGCGCGCTCAGGATGCCGTCCTCGGCGTCGAACAGCTTCACCTTGTCGAACCCGTTGTCCTTGAGCAGCCGCACCACCGTGCTCGCCGGCAGCGGGTGGCTCAGCTGCGTGCCCCAGTTCACGCCGATGCCCACCGACCACCGCGCCATGCACAACAGCAGTAGAAGCTTGAGCAAGCCGCGGCCGTGGGAGGCTGCGGCGAGGGGCGCCATGGCGTTTGCTTCTTGGCAAAGCAGAGCACTGGATCAAGAGGGCAAGGACTGGACCGAATTTGAGTGGATAGAATCTGAGGAAATTCTTAAAATTCTGTGGGAGCTGATCAAAGTAGGTTGGTAAGTATGGGAATTTTGCTGGGAGGCACCTACTTTGATTCTTGAAGCTAATCAAGAACCAGCTAAAACCTTAGTGCTAGGGTGCATGGTAAGAATCGCAAGCTCCTTTGAACAAATAATTGATTGATCAAGTGCAAATTATGTGGAACAAAGAAAGAAAAGAACAGAACAAGGCTTCCCAATCAACAATTCCTCAAACTGAAACCTAGAGGAAAACAACAATTTTGCATCAACAAAGCCAGAAGAACAGCAAAAACCAATTGCAGGAGCAGAGGCCAGCAAGGTACAGACAGAGCCTATCCTGATCACAAGAACAAGGGCATGACAAAGACAGGAGGAGGCATTAATAGGTCAGCAGGTGGGGGGCTGTGCTGCAAGCAAGAACCTCAAAACGAGCAATCAGGAGACTAAATAATTGGAGAAGAACAGGGTGTTTGTGGCATAACATGAGAGGGGCTAGGCTAGCCTGGACTGGAGGAAGATCACAAGAACAAGCAATAGACCTACTGTAGAGTGTGGACACATCAAGAGGTAGCATTCCAAAGTATGAAACCTGGAGGAGGAGGTGGTTTGCCAGGTGTACGAAAGGGGTGAGAGGCTATGGCTAAAGGCCTAAAGTGGTGCAGTGCATGAAGTGTGTGGCAGGTTGATGACTGATGAGGCAAGAGATCCCAGAAAAGAATGACATGACATGAGACTAAAAAAGAAGAGGTGAACCTTTCTACGTACCAGTACTGTATAAGTGACCTCTCTTCAGTTGTGTTTCGTGTGTGAGACTTTAAAAAAGGAAGAAAATGCTGAATTAGGGTAAGGCAATAATTACAGGGCTTGTTTGGAACACGGCAGTTTCACTGGAACCTCGCAAGAATTTCGTAAAAAGACTTTTCAATTTTCATAATAATCTAGAAAAAAAAAACTCCCGTGTTCCAAACACGTTCGTAATATTTTAGTGGTTGCCAAAACTGTATGATATGGTGTAAGCTGTAGTGTGCTAAAGAAAATATAGACGATATGTTCATATGTCATTACTCCGTTTTAAGATGTAAACGCTAAACTTCCTAACAGGGGTAAATGAGTAAATCGTCCTAGTCTCGCAAAGGGACCCAACGGTAGTCACAACTAGATAATCATACGTGGCGTGCCACGTCGCGGGCGTCGCTCCCCACACGAGTAAATTGAGAAAACGTGCGATTGTCGCTCCTTACGCGAGCAAATCGAGAAAACACGTGAAACGGTTGAAATGATACAATCTGCGATTTCGCTGGAACGGAAGGTCCGCCTCGAGAAAAACGGAAAACAGAAAAGAAAAAAAAGACATAATTTTTTTCCCGAAAAAGGACCTAAGCAGAATTTTATTTTTCCGAAAAAGGGCTTAAAAGTAATGCTAGAAAAAATACAATGTATATTTTTTTTAAAAAAAAAGATCTGAACATATTTTTTCCCAAAAAGGATCTAAACGTAATTTTGATTTTTCAAAAAAGGACCCGAGCGCAATGCCTAAAGACGCATAAAGGACGTAAACGTAATATATATTCTTTTTCAAAAAAATACATTATCGTAACTTTTTTCCCAAAAAAGACCTAAATATAATTTTTTCAAGAAAAGACCTAAACATATTTTTTCTTTCGCGGCTTGACTCGAGCCGCGAGCCGAGCCGCCACCGAGCCAGCTCAAATCAACCACAGCCCGGTATTCCTTCCATCTATAATAGAGGTAGGATTAGTATTATGTAGATGTGCTAGGCAAGTCATACATGCATTATGATCATGGTTTTATTAAAAAAATTGTTCTAAAAAACATTATGTCATTCGCTTGTGAAAACATAGGCATACTCCCCGTCAAAAAAAAACATAGGCACACACATAATACTCATTTGGAGCATGAAACCGTGAGTTCAATTTGTATGTTCATCAGTAAAAAGTCGTACGTACGGTTTCTCTGTTAACGACGCGTGACGCGGAGCTCGGTGGCATGGCCACGTCGCTCAAACGATGACGCGGTGCACGGAGGGAGCTAGAATCCTCCGGGGTTTATATACGGTAGTATGTTAAAAGGGAGGCAATCCCAAATTGTGGAAAAATAGGGTGTCATTACTTTTCTAGTCTCATAGTAAATTTTTTTGTTTGCAAATTTGGCTTTCTTGTGAACCTAATTACAAAAATAGCCCCATCTCCAATCGTGGGAGAGTCGAAAGGTGACACATATTTTTGCAATTGCGTTCACAAGAAGGCTAAATTTGTAAAAAAAATACTACACACAGGCTAAAAAAGTGAAGATTTCAAAAAATGGTGAGCATAGCATATCATAGTTAGGAGCATTAAAAAGCAGCCAACGATAACATATAGATAGTGAGAACAAAAGCAAGTTTGTTTCGCTTTATTTATCTGTCTTACATTTCTTTCATCAAGCAAACGAAATAGAAAAAAGAAAAGATGCCGAAGATGTGAGCAGAGCAACGGCTTTGCTTCTTCCACTTCCTCTTTATTTTGCTTTCCTTAGTATTTGTGCATTTTCACCTTTATATCCTCATTTTGATAAGAGCACTTGCTCTTTGTAAACTGTAAATTTAAGAACAACTCCCTATTATATAGAATAGTACCCTAATTTTGAGCACTAAATCAACATTAGGACAAAATGAAAGTATGGGGGTGATTTGAACGTCCCAAATCATAGGGTTTTTTTTTAGAAGCAGAGAGGCACATATGTTTCAACAGAAATGTAAAGCTGTATGAGCAATTTAAGAGCGAAAGGATCTGATTCTGGAGTGGCAAGGGAGCTCAAGTATCTGTCTGTCTTTTGCAAAACCATTAACTAGAACACATGCGAAAGCAAGGAGGCATCTGCAATCTGTCTATGAAATTCTTGCCTTGGAGAGGGAAGAGGAGTATCAAGGTGGGGGCTAAGAGAGCAATGGAGGTGGTTAGTAGCTGTCTTAGACTGGAAAGTGTGTTGTTATGAACTGTGTTTATAACTCGAAAAGTAATTATAACAATTACTCTCTGTCCCGCAATATAAGTCCAGGACATATATCTTAAAAGCGTATTATTTAAGTAATATTTAATAGAATTAGACCATAGTTGCTCCTGTTATATAGGCATAGTACTACTCTTTCTACTAGAGGCAAATGTACGATCTAATTTCATTAAATATTACTTAAATAATGTACCTATGAGGTATGCGTGTTTGGATTTATATCACGGAGTACCATTAGAAATCTTCTACAGGTCCTTGTTTTGGATATGTAGGTGATACCTCTCGCGGTTATCGTGCATATATTGGGCTCATCTATTAATGCGAAAAAATGTTAGCAAAAGTTTGGGTTCCATTTGGAAAGCGAGAATATCGCATGATTCTTTAGACGAACATCGTCCCAAATAAGTCGATCTTGTGCATGGCAAAGTTCCAAATGAAAATGCAACCTACTACCCATATAGAATCCACACGACGACCGAACTAGAAAACTTTATTTAGGTGTGCATATTTTATACATACAACTTAGTCTTTGATTTCGTAACATCATATATCTGACATATTTATTTGAATTTTGCTAAAAGTACCATACAAATAGTCTTAAGATTTTAAAAAACCCAAATCACCAAAATCAAAACAAATTCAATCAACAAATTTGGTCTATTAAAGATGTGATTTTGTAGCATTTCTTAATTTTTTTAAGGGTACGGCACCTTGGGACTGTCCTATACATAGCGTCAGCGGCATAGCCGGCGGGGGCTCCGTTAGGCTAGAGCCCTCCTCTAGCTGCTGGACCTTAAGTACATTTTTACAATCGGTACTTAATTATTTAGCTCTTTTGCAGTACACTAAATTCAATATAGACCATTCATTCTTTTTCATCTAATGAATCAGATTATCTACTATTTATTCATACTTCCTCCGGTATTAGAGTAATAGAATTCCCTCAACAAATCAACGACTAAATCTAATTTCTACTAACCATTATATACTACCAGTATAATGTACTGTAAATCTTCTCTAATTTTTGGCATAGCGACAGCAAATGCACACGCGCTCAGGGGTGGCTTGAGGAAGAAGAAGCTTTGTTAGGTGGATGAGCTGTTTCATGTTCCATTGGCTTGATGGGCTGTTGCTTATTGGAGGCTTAATTTGGCAATTAGTGACTTCGTTTGCTACTTGCAAAACTAGATTCGAATCCTAGACGTATGCAAAGATCATAGAGCGAGAGAGAGGGGGGCTGCTCAATGTCTTTCCTTCGCGAGGATATGGCAGCCCACCGAGTTAATGGTGCTTGATGCGCATCACAGAGAGGGGATGCCAGAAAGCCAGCGAGGGCGCAGCGTGCGGCGACGAGCAACCCACTGCGGTGATAGCGAGCCGGCAGGGAAGACAGCGCAACGTGAGTCAGTGAGCGCCTGGCCGGCTAAATAGGCTGACCAAAACAACAAACAGACAATACGAGCCTCTCTTATAATTTATTATTTTTTTGATCAATTGTAATTATATAAATAGGTTGAATAGAAACAATAACCGATTTGTTTGAATGATCGGTGTTAACTTGTTCATATATTTACAAAAGTTTAACAAGCAAACGTTGTACAATTATTTCTTAAATAATAAAATATTATTAGTAACCCTCGAATCGATAAAAATACAACACAAGCTGCTTAGTATGTTTATCTTAATCTAACCTAATTCTTTAAGCCTGTCTTTTTTTTTTTTCGCCACTGCGTAGCGTCCATGAGAGCCGGTGTTTGCTTCCAGAGTTGAACAAGTACCAGTGCATGTCTCTATTTTGGTAGCATCATCCAGAGTAGCAGGTGCTGCTTGTATGGTGAATTGGTGGTACCAGTACCACACCGTGTCATGTCGTGATCTGGATATGCTCATAAACACCCATGCAACAAAAACAAAAAAAGAATGAACACGTCAGATCTGAACCGTTCGTCGGCGATCGGGCGTTGCGCATGTGGAAACAGGGACACCAATCAGAATCACACCACCGAGGGAGGCCTTGTTTCGTTTTGCAAGCCGTTAGCTACATAACTACATCACACGAGGCAGAGGACTGAAGCACCTGGAAGCTCCAGCATGCATCGATCCCGTGTGCTTTCGTGCCACGTCACGGTGAGAGGGATCATCGGCGCCAAAAGGTTTATGGAATCCACCTTCTCCGTAGTTTTTCTCTACTCACTTCTCGTACCTTCTTCTTTTATTTCTAACACAAAAAAAATTAAATTAAGGTATTTAAACTTCGAAAATTTAAAATATAAAGTTCCAACTTAAAAAAGTTCATCTCAAAATTTAAAACTAAAAAAATTAAATAAATAAATTCAAATCAGAAGGTTTCAACTCGAAAAGTTTCAAATCAAAAAATTTCAACTCGAAAAGTTTCAACTCGTAAATATTCAACACGAAAAGTTCTAATTTGAAAATTTTCAAATTAGAATGTTTGAACTCAAAAAGTTTCAAATCGAAAAGTTTCTACTCGAAAAGTTTCAATTCAGAAAACTCATTTCCCCACTTTCCTTCCCGATCAAAGACCCGCTCCTTGACAAAAGTGGCAGCACCTCCTTATTTCCCCTTTCCTTCTTTATTCCTTTCTTCTGAAACTAAAAATAGTTTCTATATTTCAAATTTTTCCAAAAGTTTTTGAAAACAAGTATTTTTAACTACTTTCGAAGTTTTTTAATCGAAACTTTTCGAACCAAAAGTTCATTGAATATAAACTTTTCGAACCAAAAGATTTTTTAATTGAAAGTTTTTGGTGTCGAAACTTATCGATTTGAAATTTTTAGAGTTGAAACTTTTTATTCAAAATTTTTCGAGTTGAACTTTAAATCAAACTTTTTGAACCAAAAGTTTTTGAATTGAAAGTTTTCCGAGTTGAAACTTTTCGATTTGAAGTGTTTTGACATGAAACTTTCAAAGTTGAAAGTTTTTGATTTAAAGTTTTTCAACTTGAAACTTTCTGATTTGAAAATTTTTGAGTTGAAAATTCGAGTTGAATTTTAAATCAAAACGTTTTGAACCGAAAGTATTTTGAATCAAAACTTTTCAAACTGAAAATTTTTGAATTGATAGTTTTTTGAGTTGAAACTTTTTGAGTTGATGTTTTTTGAGTTAAAACTCTCTGATTTGAAAATTTTCAAGTTGAAACATTTCTTATTTGAAAATTTTTTAGTTTGAACTTTTTTATTTTAAATTTTCTTATTCAAAATTTTTATTTAACTTTTTGGAATTAAAAATTTTGAGTTGAATTTTTTTTGGATTTGATACTTCCTATTTAAAAATTCTAAAGTTCAAATTTAAATTTTTTGTGTTAGAGTGAAGGAACGGAGGTGAGAGAAATCAGTAGGGAAGGAGATGGGAAAGGTGGAGGTGGATAGAGAAGATAACATATGGTATTCTAAGATGGTATCCTTAAATTTGTTAGTTTGAGGCCTCAAACTAGTCGTACCCAAAGTTTTTTTTAAAGGAAACTAGCACAAAAGACTTTTTAAAAAAAGGAAACTAGCGTGGTGACCTGCACACTTGCGCGTACATCATCCTTAAATCATGTTTAAATGACTTGGCAATACATATGTGATTTTGATTTTTAAAAAAAATAGATCATTACAGAACTCCATTTGTGATATTATATATTATATGAGAAAATATATTCACTCCATTTCACAATATTTATGACATGTGATCTAAACTTTCTTCCCCAAATACTTACATAGCAAAAACAGTAAACGTAGCATAATATAACATTTTCCATTTCTATCGTCATCTATTTATTTCATTATTGCAATACTTGTCTCTTTCTTTTAGTACTTCTTTTAGTGCACATCACATTGTTTATACCGGTATAGCCGAGTGAACACATGTTGATGTATCACTCGTAATCTCTTCATTACGCGAAGGTCCACCAAATAAAGAGGTAGGATATTTATTTTTTGATAACTTTAAGCTTCTTATATATTTTCTTAGCGGTTGTAAAAATATATATCGAGTTTTATTACATAATAGTTAATAATTTATATATATACAAATCAAATTCTTTACCTTATTTTTTCCTCAAATTAGCATACTTTTGGAATTTTAAATATGAATAAATCAATTTTTTTCACTTATTATGGGATTAAAAACAATCCCTAATTTCATTTAAATTTATTATTCGGTTATTTTTGTTGTTATTATTTATTTATTTTTGTATTTCAGGTTTTAATTTTGAGTTAAAATTAAATGGCTAATTTCCTTTTCTTGTTTATTCTGAATTTATGTTAATTTTAATTTTATTTTTCTATTGAATTTTGCATATGAGTTTATATTAAAATTTGTGTACAAATCTAACTGCTAATTTTTATTTGGAATTTCAACTATGTATAGGCTTTAATTTGAAGTTCGTATGAAAGTTAAATAGCTTATTTCCTTTATTTTTCTTAGTCTATTATTTTTTTATTTACTTGGTATGGATTCTTTCTCCTATCAAAGCCGTTAATTTTAATATTATTTTTATTTAATTTCAAATATTATTTTTGGTTAGATTTGATATATACAAATCCAACTTGCTAATTTTTATCTAATTTTATTGAAATTTTAGCTATGTCCGAGTTTTAATTTGGATTTTATATGAAAATCAAAATTTGTTATTATTTTTATTTAATTTTGAATAGTTTACTCGGGGTGCAAACGCAATGAAATGTTTAATTGACCGCATAATCGATTAATCGATCATCTTCCGATTAGTCATATATTTTTCCCGCTTAATCACGAAAATAGCTTATTTTTACTCACTTAATATGATAAATTAGTTTATAATATTATGTTGTAGTTTTCATAGTATGTACATTTTGGATAAATTATAAACAATGAAATGTAAAACATGTTTTGCAAAGTGATAATTTACAATAACTTTAGATAACTACAATATTTCTTAATAATTCTAAATGTAAATAAATATATTAATACAAACACATAATCATCCATTAAATTCCAATTATCGATCGTATTACAATTAATACTTATCGGCACTACGTATATTCGTCGAGCGTACACCTTTTTCACGACACAGACACTAGTACCGGTGGCCAGTATGCATATGAATACGTACTTTTTTAAGGGGAAAGGTTGCCTTTTCAAATACCAGGCTACCAGCCTAACGAGCCTCAATATTGGTGCTGGCATGTAGCTATTGTCAAAGAAACCCTGTAGCCACCACACATAGGGATGAAAACGGAACGGAAACAGTCGGTAAATAGTCGTTTCGTTTCCGTTTCCATATCTTTTACCGGTAACGGAAATGAAATCGAAAACCCCGGAAACGGATACGAAAACGAATAATGACGGAAACGGATGCGAAACGGAACGGAACGGATACGGAAACGAAAGTGGAAAATTCCACAAGAACGTAGTACATGATCACAATATACATGACCGCAAAAATAATGTAACTCATTTCACCTCAAAGGCTGATACAAGAATAATGTTATTTTCATCGCTATCACTAGAAAGTTTTTTCTTAAATTTGTCAGTTGAAGGCTCGCTATTTGTCCCTAGATCAGACCATCATGTCCTGCTATATATCATTATCATCGACATCCTCTTGCTCCTCCAACTATAAAGATTTAATGCCATAAAATTTGCATATTTTTGTTCAATGTTCATTTATGATTTTTTAAGACTTATCTTGGATTTTCTGGAGTTTATAAATGACATTTTGCTATTTTTTTAGATTTATATAATTAATATATTAATGAAAAATGAAGCCACAATTATGCTAAAAATAATTTTCTTAGGTTCAAGATGTTCCAAAGTATTTTTGAGATTTATTTCGGAATTTTTGAACTCTATTTGATATTTTCTATAAAGCCATTTGTATTTCTGAAATTATTTTAATTCGAAAATAAATGTAAATTCTCCATTCTCCTTTTTTGGCCAAGTGGGCCAAGTTTCCGACTGAATTTTCGGTTTCACTTATACGAAATTTTCGATTCCGCTTCGCTTCCGGCGTAAATGGCTCTCCGTTTCGCTTCGCATCGATGTTTTCCGTTTCGTTTCGAAAAAGACTTCGCTTCGCTTTTCTCCGGAACGGTCAGAAATTTCGTTTCCGTTTTCACACCTAACTACACAGGTACTATCCGTCAGGAATCTCCTGTACTTCTGTGCGTACCTTAGCCTTTTTATGTGCGCACGCGCGAGTAGCGCATGACTTGGGCCTCGCTTGGATTGTGGATTCTTTTTTTATTGTTTTGGGAATTAAACTGTTTTAACCATGCACTAAGCCTTAATCATGGCCCAGTTCGGAACACCTTCTGGTTATACAGATTATGGATTATAGCTAACTATCTGGAGAAGCGGCTGCTTGAAGAATCTGCTAGCTAGAGAATAAGGTCATTTAGCAGTCCATCTGAGAATCCGAGAATCTAATAGGCTGGCGGCGATGGAGAAGGAGTGGCGGACCGAGGAACTCGAGCGGAGGAGTCGATGGAGGAGTGGCTCAGTGAGCGGAGGAGCTGCTCGGCCAGTGGCGGGCGCTGGAGCAGCGGCGTAGGGGCTCGGGCAGAGAGCTCGGTGGGTGGAGGGCTCGGGTAGAGGAGCTCGGTGGGCGGAGGGGTGGGGCAGGTGGAGGAGCCGTCGGGCAGAGGAGCTCGGCAGGCAGAGGAGCGGCTCGGCGAGCGGCGGGCAAAGGAGCTCGGCGGACGGAGGAAAGGCTCAGCGAGCGGCGGGCGGATGAGCCGGCAGGTGGAGGGGTGGTGGACGAAGGACCCATGGCTGCTGGAGCTCGGGCGGAGGACCCGTGGCTGCTGCCGGAGGGGCGGCAAAGCTTGGGCACGTGCTGGCCTCCTCGTCCGAGCGTAGGAGCGCTGATTCTCCACAAGAATCGGACAGGAGAGCGCTTTTGATTCTAAGTTGTAAGACTGATTCTGATTGTTTGAGAAGCTATCTAGAATTCTACTGTTCGGCATACAATCCGCTTTTATTTTAAACAGAAGTTATTTATAAGCTAAAATGATTGAGGCCAAAGTCTGGTTGAAAGGAAGCAAAGCATTACGGTAGAACTAAAAGCACCAAGAGGATTGAGCTATAGCTCAACGGTGGGAGCGACGTTGCTTCGACCCGCCGACCTGGCTTGCGTCTCTCGTCCAAGAATAAATATAGATACATACACACATGTGTTTAGTGAAATAGCGTGTTCTCACACTCCGAAGGCCTAGAGCCTCTAATCAATTTTCTTGGGTGTGTAGCGAAAGCACTTGTGTATAGGGATATGCGTGCATTGTGTGTCCGTATTTATACCCGGTAAAAAAAGAATTAAAAGCACCGAAGGAATTATCATTCATTTCATCCTGACACAGCCTTCCCTCTCAGCTTCTTGTGTCATTCCCATTTCCCATGTAAGGTGGTTCACGTCAACATTTCCCTAAGGGCATTCAAAATGTAAAGTACATGTACTAGTGCTAAAAATTGCCATATTAGACGGTCGCTAACTTCACCTTTTCTCCTCCAACGTGTAGCATGTTTCTCTCCACCCAGAATGGACCCCACCACAAATTAAACTAAAAAGAAGTGCCTCACCATCTCTCTCCACCCAGAGCCGATCCTCACTTCTCCTGAGGTTTCAAATTTTATTTTCGGATTATATCTCAAATGCGATCAAAATCCAAAATTTCGGTAAGATTTTGAAATTTTGGATGAAATCTAGATGAAATTCAAAAATCAAAATTAAAATCCGATCCAAAAAACTCAAAATTCGATCAAAATACCTGAAATTTTGACCAAAATTAACCGAAATTTCGACCCTTTTCAACCCTATGAAATGGTTTTCCAAAGCTATAAAAAAAATCGTAGCTCTCACATTGCAAGAAGTGCTCTGGCTGAGTGGCATAACATGTTGCTCCTGTTCGAGGGGGCGTGGTTTCGAAGGCGGTATATCCAGTGTAAACCCTCTTACCATGAAAACTCCGTGTGACTCACATGTAGATGTTTTGAATAATTATCAAAAAATTACTATACGTAGGGAATGTGAGCTTCTACAATCCTGTAAAATTTGAACACAAAACCCAATCGCATTTGAATGATATGAAAAAGACAAATTCAGTCTAAATAGTGATTTTTCACTGTCGCACCTGACAAATCCGGTGCTACCGCCCTCAGGCCAGTAGTACTGCTTCTCCAGTGCTAACGGGTGCACAGCATCGGTAGTACCGCTCCTGACAGGCTGAAGAAAACAGAGATAAGTTGGGAATAGCTCTAATGACATCATTTCTCGATGACAAACATTTATGAGCATTTCAACTTGATAAAATAAGAAAGAACCCAACTTTTTAAATATTTTTTTAACAAAATAGGCTTTTTGAGAGAATACAAACAATCATTTTGAAATTGAAACACTTGAAAGAAGAAGAATCAATTTTGTTGACATATTTGAGTATCAAAATACCTTTTAGAAGACTAGACATATCAATATTCCAGTTCCAAAGGTAATAACTGACAAAGTGCATTAATTAGATCAATATAGACCAAATTTTGAGTTTTTAGGAAGTTTAAAAGAATAAAACATTTTCTAAAAGTATTTTGACTTTTATTACAAAATAAGGAGAGTTTATTTAGATGAGTATATTTAAGAGATGTGATTTACATATTTATACGTTGAAAATGAAGGTTTTGGAAGAAGAGGTTTATTGAACTTCAAAATAAGATAATTTTAAATAGTTTTGACCTAGAAGGGTCTAGAGTCTTCTTTTTGAAGAATAATTGCACTTATTTGATATTTTCACATTTTAGGAATGTAGTATACATATAAATTGTATAATACTCCCCTTAATGTGTTGCTCATCAAAATGATTAGAAATTCGAATAAAAGTAAATAACACCAAATGAGAAAACAACCATGGTGCAAATATTCAAGCCACATTAGAAATATCTATGATATTTAATTCATTCCTCAATTTGCAAAAGCGGGCTTCATCTAAAGGATTGGTAAGGATATCTACTAATTGATCTTCAGCTCTAATGTAACTAATTACAATATCACCTTTGCTCAAATGATCTCTTAAGAAATAATGGCATATATCTATATGCTTAGTTCTTGAGAATTGGATCAGTTTGTTGGCTATTTTGACTACGCTTTCATTATCACATAAGATGTGCACACTTTTAAAATTTATTCTATAATCCATCAAAATTTGTCTCATCCATAATAATTGAGCGCAATAACTACCGGCGGATATATACTTAGCTTCGAAGGTGGATAGGTCAACGGAATTTTGTTTTTGGAAAACCATGAAACAAGGGATCTACTTAGGAATTGACAACTCCCGGAGGTGCACATTCCATCCACTTTGCAACCTGCATAATTCGAATCTGAATATCCAATTAAATCAAATTTAGCACCTTTAGGATACCATAAGCCGATATTTGAGGAATGCTTTAAATATCTTAGAATTCTTTTAACGGCCACTAAATGACACTCTTTAGGTGAAGCTTGAAAATATGCACACATGCAAACACTAAACATGATATCGGGCCTAGATGCGGTAAGATAAAGCAAGCTACCAATCATAGAATGATAAAGCTTTAAATCTATTGATTTACCTCCCTCATTGAGGTATACATGCCCATTGGATGACATGGAAGTCTTGATGGGCTTTACATCCTCCATGCCAAATCTCTTGAGTAAATCCCTCGCGTACTAAGTTTGACTCACAAATGTCCCATTCTTGAGTTGTTTGATTTGAAGTCCAATGAAGTAGCTAAACTTCCCGATCATGGACATCTCAAATTCTTTAAACATCATATCACCAAATTCTTTACAAAAGTTTTCATTAGTAGAACCAAAGGTGATATCATTAACATAAATTTGGCATACAAAGAATTCTCCATATATTACTTTAGTGAAGAGTGTTATATCAACCTTTCCAATTTTGAATCCTTTCGAAAGTAAGAAGTCTCCAAGTCGCTCATACCATACTCTAGGAGCTTGTTTGAGTCCATATAGCGTCTTAGAGAGCTTGTAAACATGATTTGGATTTTTATGATTCTCAAAACGGAGAGGTTGTTCAACAAATACCAACTCGGATATTTGACCATTTAAAAATGCACTCTTCACATCCATTTGAAATAACTTAATACCAAAACTAGATGCAAATGCAAGTAAGATACGAATGGTTTCTAATCTAGCCACGGGTGCAAAAGTTTCACCAAAATCTAAGCCTTTGATTTGTGTGAAACCTTGTGCCACCAATCTTGCTTTGTTTCTTACCACAATACCATTATCATCTTGTTTATTCCGAAATACCCATTTTGTGCCAATGACGTTGTGATCCTCGGGTCTTTCAACTAACGTGCAAACATCATTTCGGACAAAGTTGTTGAGTTCCTCATGCATAGAATTCATCCAATCTGGATCATCTAAACCTTCATCTACATGAGAGGGTTCAAAAAAAGACATAAAAGATTAATGTTCACAAAATGAAGCAACACAAGATTGAGTTTGAACGCCCTTACTAACGTCACCTAATATTTGATCTATTGGATGATCCTTTGATATTGCATGATGGATTCTTCGAGGTGGAGCTTGAAGTTGTTGATCATCCTCTTTTTCGTCCACATCAATTGGTTGAGCTTGACTTGGTGTTGCGGAAGTAGACGGCTCAACTTGAGTGGATGAGGGTTGATCTTCTTGATTCTCCTTTGGCTTGATTTCTCCTAACATCATATTCTTCATTGCTTGTCTCAAGCCTTCATAACCTACATCATTTAAATTTTCTTATTCTTCTTAAGAGCCATTAGTTTCATCAAATTCAACATCACACGTTTCTTCAATTAAACCCTTGTTTTGGTTGAAGACACGGTAATCCTTACTATTTAAAGAATAACCAAGCAAGAACCAACATCACACCGACTTTCAAATTTTGAAAGCCGAACACCCTTTTTCAAAACGTAACACTTGCAACCAAAAACACGAAAATAAGAGATGTTCGGTCTTTTTCCAATAAGAAGCTCATAGGAAGTCTTTTTCAAAAGACGATGCAAATAAAAACGATTTATTGCATGGCAAGCGACGTTGATAGCTTTCGCCCAAAAACTATCGGAAGTACTATATTCATCAAGCATTGTTCTTGCCATTTCAATTAATGTTTGATTTTTCCTCTCTACAACTCCATTTTACTCTGGAGTATAGGTAGCGGAAAGCTCATGTTTTATTCCAAATTCATCACAATAATCTTCCATTCTTGTATTTTTGAACTCGGAACTATTATCACTATGGATTTTCTTTATTTTGAAATCAAATTCATTTTGAGCCCTTTTTGCAAAACTTTTGAAAATACCAGAGGTTTCGGATTTATCATCTAAGAAGAAGACCCAAGTATACTTTGAGTAATCATCTACAATGACTAAACAATAAGAATTGTCCCCGATGCTCTTATAGGTTTTTGAGCCAAACAAATCTATATGTAAGAGCTTCAATGGCCTAGATGTGTACATGATACTCTTGAAAGAATGAGAACTAGCAACTTGCTTACCGGCTTTGCATGCACTACAGAATTTATTTGTCTTAAACTTCACAACTTTCAAGCCCATAACTAGATCATGTTTAAAAAGCTTTTTGAGTAGAATCATCCCAACATGAGCTAGTCTTCTATGCCATAACCAACCCATAGAGGTTTTCGCAATTAAACATGTTTGAAAACATGACTCATTTGAGGTGAAGTCAATTAAATAAAGATTTCCAAATCTAAAACCTTTAAATACCAAAGAGTTATCATTTTTTTATAAATTACAACACCATTTCTAGAAAATGTGCAATTAATACCAAGATCATAAATTTGAGCAACAGATAGCAAGTTAAAATTTAATATTTTAACTAATGAGACATTTGAAATGGAAAGATCATTAGAGATAGCAATTTTACCCAATCCTATTACCTTTCCCTTACTATTGTCGCCAAATGTGATCTCGTCATGTTGACCACTCCCGACTTTAAATGTGATGAATATCTTCCGGTCTCCGGTCATGTGTTGAGTGCAACCGCTATCCAACATCCAATGTTGTCCACCGATTTTGTAGTTCACCTACAAAAGAAGATCAAACTTTTTTACGTACCCATATTTATTTGGGTCCTTGAAGATTAGTAACCAAGGCTTTGGGCACCCAAATAGCATTGTTTTTATGACCAAGTATAGGAGTGCCAACAAATTTTGCAACAATTCTACCATTGCTATTTTTCCTAAGAACATAGCATGAATCATAAATATTATTCTTAGAAGCTTTACCTAATGGACAATCATTTATTATATGTCCCACATCGTGACACTTATAGCAAAGCTTTCTATTAGCCCTCAAAAACCTTGAACTTTGTTGCTCATCTTTTTACCCTTTTTGGGAATGAACCCAAGTCCTTCCTTGTTGTAGGAGCAACGCTGATAATTCAAAATCTTGTCAAGAGTTGCCTTACCCTTGAAACACCGATCTAAGCTCTCACTTAGCTTGCTCACTTGCTGGTTGAGCTCATTGTTTTCAATAATTAAATTATTGCTATCATGAATGGAAATTGAATTAGAACATGAGTTAGAAGGCATATCTAGTAAATCATCACATGAAGTAGATACACTAGACTTATATGTATTACAAGATTCATTTTCTAGTCTAGTCATATCATTAAGAATATTACAAGAAACTCCTACATCATTTTGAGATTTTGAATGATCCTTGAGAAGGGGAGTCTCATGAGCTTCCTTTAGCTCCTCACAAGAGTCCTTGAGAGAGAGATATTGTCGGCGTTTTCGAGCGCCGGCAAGTAAATTTGTAAGTCTAAGGGGTCGCGCGTTCCACTCCCTGAATGGTTAGACTCGAGAGTCCAAGATGTATACTGGTTCGGGCTGAAAGTCCCTACTCCAGTTCGGATGGCGGTATTGTATTGCTTTGCACAACGTTTTACAGATGAGAGCGCTAAATTACTTAATCTCCTCGTGTTCTCATGTGTTCGTCCTAGAATCGTTAGACCTGCCTCCTTTTATACGTAATGAAGGGCAGGTTACATCGAGTCGGGGAAGGGCGAGGCGACCTATGCTAGGAGTTCGGTCCTTCGTCCCGTGGATCGTCGCCACACGCCTTGCCCATCTTTGGTCGGTAGCCTTGGTGGTCGTGGAGGTTAGGTATTCCCGGGAGATAGCGACTTGCCCTCTCGTGATCCTTACGAACGCCGACGCGGTGTGTGACGTTGGCGCCGCTCGAGGAGCGCGCGTCAGATCTTGACGCGACCGGTTGATGGGGCTGGAAGCTTTGACTTCAGCAGTCACCAAACCTTCTAGGGAAGGAGCCACATGCCCTTGTATAGTCACTCCGATTGACCTTGTTCGCGGGGTACGTGGCGGTAGGCTGATGAGGGCCCCGACACGCGGCCCTCGGCGTCTGTCACCTTGGTTCGGTCGAGTCGGAGATCCCGCCCGCCAAGGGGTCGAGCGCCGTCCGGCCGGAGTCGGAGATCCCGCCCGCCAAGGGGGTCGGGTCGGAGCGCCGCCCGCCAAGGTCGGCGGTCGGATTCGCCTCGTCCGGCCGGGAGCGGATGTCTTGTGTGGTCTCGCAGCGATTCGGTCGGTGGCGGCGCGGCTGCTGGGTGGAGATATGCTTGAGGCCGGCTCGCCGCCGGCCGCTGGGGTACCCCGTTATTAGTATTCGTCAAGAGCCCCGAACTCCCGAGCGATTTCGGCGATTCGGTTGGGGTTGAACTTGGATGAGTGGTGGCGGGCACGGTCGGTCGGTCAGCCGATCAGTTAAGCGATTTGTCGGTGTACCCGACGGATCCGGCGGCTGCCCCGAGCTTGGCCGGGGCATTTGAACTACCGGAGGCTTTAATCGCCTCGTGCGCATGCGAGCATGGCTTGGTGTGCCCCGCCTGTCGCCTTCTTGATCGCCGGGTTCTCGCGCGGACGCCGTTTCAAGCGCCGGCATTTACTCGAGACGCTTGATCTCCCTTCATCCCGCTATATAAGGGCTTGCTAGAGCGATGGACCCTTAGACCAAAATCCTCCTTTTGATCCTTGAAATGGAGGCATCCTTTAGTCTTCACTTTGGTGATGATGCCGCGAGAAGAAGAAGATCCTTTGGCCGAGCTTTGGTGAGTACAACCGGCGATGGTCGAGCTCGGGAGGAAGAAGTCGCGGCTTGTGATGTAGTTCTTGTCGGCGGCCGCTTGAGGTTGTTCCGAGGCTTAAGGTGGTAAGGGAGGCCCTTCTTGAGGCGATGGTGCGAGGGCGCCGCCGTTGTCGATCGCCGCTGGCCGATGTCACCGAACGGCAGCATGCATGCCATTCCGTGGCTATGTCGGCGCCTCGCCGACCGGGCAAGGGCCTACCAAAGAAGTCGTCTCCAACGACCTTAGGTCCGCCGACCCCAAGGTCATCCCGTCGACCCAGCAAGGAAGGGCCTACCAGCAGTCACTTCCAACGACTCAGTCCACCGATCCAAGATCTGTCCCGTCGACGTGCAAGGGCCTCGCGAAAGTTTGATGCGGATATGTTCCCGCCGTAGTGTAGGGTAGGTATCTTTTGAGCTCGCCAGTACCTCATGTAACGCTGTGTAAAGTTTGAGTCTGCGGCATATAATGAAATCTTCTTTATGAAATGTCTTCGCGATGAGTTTGCTTTGATTTTAATCGTCGTGGATAGACCGGCCTTGATCGGCAGGAACAACCGCGAGAGTGCTCGTTTAACGTAGTAGCTAGACGACGCCTTGGTCGGCAGGACGACCGGATGCCTCTGTGAGGTTCGGGTGTCCGAGTGCTCGTTTAAAGTCGTAGCTAGATAGTGCCTTGGTCGGCAGGACGACCCAATGCCTCTGTGAGGTTCGGTGTCCGAGTGCTCGCTTAACGTCGAGCTAGAAGTGCCTTGGTCGGCAGGACGCACCCAATGCCTCTCGTGAGGTTCGGTGTCCGAGTGCTCGCTTAACGTCAGAGCTAGACAGTGCCTTGGTCGGCAGGACGACCCAATGCCTGTGAGGTTCGGTGTCCGAGTGCCTTGGTCGGCAGGACGACCGGATGCCTCGTGAGGTTCTCGTGTCCGAGTGCCTTGGTCGGCGGGACGACCGGATGCCTCTGTGAGGTTCGGTGTCCGAGTGCCTTGGTCGGCAGACGGCAGGATGCCTCTGTGAGGTTCGGGTGTCCGAGTGCCTTGGTCGGCAGGACGACCGGATGCCTCTGTGAGGTTCTGGTGTCCGAGTGCCTTGGTCGGCAGTGACGACCGGATGCCTCTCGTGAGGTTCGGTGTCCGAGTGCCTTGGTCGGCAGGACGACGGATGCCTCTGCGGAGGTTCGGTGTCCGAGTGCCTCGTGAGGACGGCGGATGCCTCCGTGAGGTTCGGTGTCCGAGTGCCTTGGTCGGCAGGACGACCGGATGCCTCTGTGAGGTTCGGTGTCCGAGTGCCTTGGTCGGCGGGACGACCGGATGCCTCGTGAGGTTCGGTGTCCGAGTGCCTTGGTCGGCGGGACGACCGGATGCCTCTGTGAGGCGGTGTCCGAGTGTTCGGTGTCGAAGCGAGTGCCTTGGTCGGCAGGGACGACCGGATGCCTCTGTGAGGTTCTCGTGTCCGAAAGTGCTCTTAACGTCGGAGACGACCGGATGCCTTGGTCGGGAGGACGACCCAATGCCCGTGAGGTTTGGTGTCCAGTGCTCGCTTAACGTCAGAGCATGCCTCGTGAGGTTGGTGGCAGGACGACCCAATGCCTCTCGTGAGGTTCCGTGTCCGAGTGCTCGCTTAACGCCGTAGCCGGACGTGAGTGCTCGCCACCGTCGAGCCGGACGTGAGTGCTCGTTACCGTCAGAGCCGGACGTGGGGCATCCTTCCGAGTCCTCGTCGGCGCAGGGTAGCTACGAGAGGAATGGCCACCGCCTATCCTACATGTATACCCCATCCGCAGTGTGGGACCCGGAGGGGTGAGCGACGACGCCACTCCTTTGGTTTGAACGCCGTGCTCGTGGAGCCGATAGCGGTAGTCCGAGTGGGTCCTGGAGGTCCCGCCAAGGGGACCTTCCGAGCGGACGGTCCTGCAGTAGGGTGTCCCGCCTCGCCGGGGTGACCCATAAAAACCTTTCTTTACTCAATCCCGATGGACCCCGGTCGTCCGCCAACCCAGAGCACACCGGCCGTCGCCATTGATGAGCTCCCGAGAGTGTGAAGTATGGTCTCGGACGCGAGTAGAGGTGATTAGGCCGCCACCGACCTAACCGAGGGCCCACCGGGGCTCACCTCATACCGCCTTGCTCAAGTTTTTGCCGGGCGGCCTTATACCCATCCGTGGGTAGGCCTTTTGAACCCACACCTCGGCTGGCCCTGGCGCAAGCCACAAAGCTTTGTTGCCTTGGGCCGCAGCTGCCCAGTGGAGCTTCGCGCCGCCGAGCAACTGCTCCGCCTAAAGGCGGAGACCAAGAGCTTACGGACACGTTGTTCGGGCGGCGTCTTTATGGCTCTTGCCACCGACATGACAGGATTAAAAGCGGAGTGGTATTGGAAACCGGAGTTACCAGTGGCGCAATAGGCGAGAGGTGGACGCGACGCCGCTTGAGGGGTGCTCGCTCGGTCGGCGCCCGCTTGTCCTCTATAAATACGCCTGCTGGGGTGCTCCGGGTAGTCACGCTTTCTTGCCTTCTTTGTCTCTCTCTCAAACAAGAAAAGCACCAGAGAGCCAAGGAAAAGAAAACCTCACCTTTCTTTTCACCTTCTAGTCGCTTCTTCGTGAAGATGTCGTGGCCGAGTGCTCGCGCCAAGACACCTGCGGCGCCGGCTTGGTGAAGAAGGGCTTCTCATGCCGCAGACCTTTCCTACCGGAGGGTGCGATCGGGCCGCCACCCCGCGCCGTGGGGCGACGAGGTCGTGGTGCCCGCCGTTCTTCGAGCGGCTTTGGGCCGCACGCACCGCTCGTCCGTGGGCTGCTGTCTCACTACAAGGTGGAGGTGCACCATCTCAATCCCAATGGGGTCCTCCACATCGCCATCTTCATCACGTTGCGCGAGGCCTTCTCGGGATCGAGCCCGACCGGCGTTAGGAGGCACTTCTTCCGTGCAAGGCTCGAAAGACAGCCGCCGAACGCCGTGGCGCCACGGTGGCCTGGCCTCCAGCCTTCGCCCGGTCGAGCACGGAGTACTGGAGGTAAATCGCCCTCGCCCAACAAGGGCCGGCATTCAATGGCTCTACGCTCGTAACGCCGGCGCCCCTACCGTTTCACCGGCGAGCTTCCATGGCGGAGGAGCGCGGAACTGGGCGCCAAAGAGGAGAAGAACAAGCCGCCCCGATCGTGGAGCGATCGGGGCTCAAAAGAGGCGGGGCTCACCGGGACATTGTTGTGCGCGCTTTATGGGGATGCGTGCAACCCCTGTGCACGTGCCGCACCTTGTTCCGTATATGGGCCGTCCGACCGGCGAGGATGGCAGAGCCCGAGTTGGCGCGTCTCGAGGTGGAGGCCGGTGGCGGTTGTTACGGTGGAAGTGCACGTGGCTACGGTGGCCACCCGAGCCATTCTCGCGCCACCCGCCAACCGTAAGTCGGTGAAATTTCTTTTCGCTTCTCTTTTCTTTGTCCCTAGCACTTGGTCCGACCTGCATTCTCGCATCCTCTTAGGGGCTCACGGGATGTCTTCCCGCGCCGCTCGGGATAAGGAGGCGCGCGGCGCCCGGCGAAGACTAGAGGTGACTCTCCGCAAGAAGCGGAAGGAGGAAAGGAGGAAGAAGAAGCATAAGGAGGCAAGGCGAGGATGTGTCTGAGTCCACCGCCGTGGGGACAACCTCCATCGACAAGCGGAGCGCCCGACCATCCCTATGGTGGGTTTTTTTCGACCGCCGATCGGGCGGCGCTCGAGCGTGGACCCGGCCGAGGGCGGCACCACGGGCCCGTGGCCGCGGATCCTCAAAGCGGGGTGATCTTGCGCCGCGGTTGTCACAAAGGTTCTACCGAGGCGGCTTCGGGAAGCGATCACCGACTTGACTTTGGCGGGGTCGACAAAGAGGGCGCGCGTGCCACGTACCCGCTCGGCCTTGTAAGTGTTTCCCTCTTTTTTTTTCTTTTCTTCTTATTGGAGCATTTTTTGCAGCAAAGCCGCCCGAGCGACTCTTGAATCTTTGTAACGTGCAGCGCCTACACAGGCGTGATCGTGGGGCGTGCCGCAGCGGCTACGCAAGTAGCAGCGCCGGCGATTTCGGCGACTCCGATCGGGTCGGTGGCGGTCGCGGTGTCGGCGGCCGAGGGCGCGGTCGCCTTCGAGGGGACGGGGCCTCACCCGGAGGTCGAGGCCGAAGAAGAGCTTCCGCCGCCTCCGGCGGGGACCCCACCGGACGACGTGATCGTCCTTTCGGAGGATGAGACGACGGTGCCGCCGGCGATCGCGCCAGTCGAGGCGGAGCTGGTGACGGAGGTGCTCGACCCTTTGTCCCAGGGGGAGGTGCCGACCGATGCCCAGGTGCAGGTCGCCGAGGGGTTTCTGAAGGGTTGACCTCATCGCCTTGCCCATGGTGCTTTGACGGCGACGCCCCGCCCGAACGGCGAACGAGGGCGTGCCGGGTGTAGTCCCGGCCCGGGCGCCATGGGCCATCGGAGGAGAGCGAGTGGGCCGCCTCTTCTGCAAGGCGCTACCGACACCGGCCGAGATAGGGCGTATCCGTAAAGGTCCGCTCTCGCCCGAGTCTACCACAGCGGCGCCTGCACGATGGTCGGGAGTCCGCCACGCTGTAAGTCACCAAAAGCTCTGACTTGTTGCACATTTTTGATAGTTCTTCCGTGGGACTAACGGAGTGTCCACGTTTTTGCAAAGACTGCGGCTCGCCGGCGCTGTGTTGAGCTCTGCAGCGCTCGGCGGTCGGGCAAGTACCGCAGTGGAGGAGGTGGGGCACGCGCTTGAGCGCGCCAGTCCAGAGGCCATGGACATCGTGGTCGGAGGCGTGGAGATCCGCCAGGGCTTGAAGAGGCCACGAAGGCCCTTTATGATGAGCGCCGGGAGCCAAGGTCTTGAGGGCGAAAGTGGTGGAATCGAGTCCTCTCGACGGAGGTCACCGAGGCCAAGGATGCCGCCGCTGCCGCGGAGGGATCAAGGCAGACGCAGCAACACGCCGCGACCGAGCGAAACCAGCTCGGGGATGCCGACCGAGTTCGCTCCGAGCGCGATCGCCGTAGGACTCGGGCCGAGCCGAGGACTTCATACGAGGCGCCAAGAAGGAAGCCGCAATCACCAACTCGCGCCGGTAAGTGTCTCAATTCTTCAATTAAGTCCGGGTGCGACCACGTGGCGTAACTTATCCAAATCGCCGCAACTGCAGAGGCGCGTAAGAATCGAAAGCGCCGCCGTGGAGGTGCAGAGAACGGCAGCAGATGCTCGCGACGTGGCGATCGTGGCCGGACGAGGCCCAAGCGGCGTTGAAGGTTGCGGAGGACGGTCGGCCGAGATGGGCGCCGAATCGAGGCCCTTCGCAAGGCCGGTCGAAGTTCGCGATCGCATCCTGAGCCGGCAGCCCGAGTGCCTTGCCCCGTCGGCCGCCCGTGCGCCGACCGAGAGGAGGCGGTGGATCATCGGCGCGCGCTTGAGCTTCGCCGGCGCTGGTCAACACCGCCTCGCACTACGACGCATCGACCTCGCGATAGTGAGCAGCGGCGAGCCGGAACCGACCGACGAGGAGATCGACAGTTTGAGCTCCCGGTCGAGCCGCACGCCCGGAGATCGCCACCACATCCCGCCGCAGTTGCCCTCCGTGAAGCGAGACACCAACTCTCCGTCTCGCCATGGTCGCCCACCGTGAAGAATAAAAATAGTTAGCTTTATCCTTTTTAGATTGTAAAGACTGCTATGTAAACAATCTTGAATTTATCAAGTTCCAAAATCGCTTCTCGTCCTCTTTCGTATTTAGGGTGAGTGTTTGATCGACTATAGCCATAAGGACCGCAGGGTCACTTATGCGAGGTTGGGTCATTTTGGGAGGCGAGGTGGATTGGAGACTTGGCTATGCAAATGATTAGGCGACTTGTGAGGGATATGAGTGTTCTAGACCGCCAAGGATCTTTCCACTTGGGCACTTCCTTCTTCCGCAAGTGCTACTTAGCAACCATAGCCGCTGGGCGAGGTCAGAACACTTGGGTTGAGAGGGTTACCGCCGGGATGGACCTCATGACCATCGGTCACGCACTTCATAAGCGCGTGGGATAGCCGAGTTCGTGCGGGGAGGAGTGTTCTCGCCGACCCAAAGGTCACTCCACTGGTACTTCCTTCTTCGCAAGTGTTAGCAACCATAGCCGGGCGAGGTCGAGCACTTGGGTCGGCGGTTACCGCCGATGGACCTCGTGGTCGGTTGGGTCACCAACCCGCGCAGCGCCGACCGAGCACCGAACGGGCGCAGAGGGCAGCCCCGAGTCGCCGCATGGCGATCAGTGCTCGGAAGGAAAAGTAAAGAGCATGCTAGGAAGAGGAAAAGAGTTTAGGATAGAATCGCCTTAACTTTTCTATATTCCATGCATTCGGAAGGATGCGCCGTCGGCGCCCTTGAGTCGAAGGTGCTGTGCCCGAGGATCTCCACAACGGTGAAGGGCCTTCCTGTGGGGCGACAAATTGTGCTTATCCTTGCCGGTTTGGACCCTGGCCAGACCGTGTCGCCAAAGATCAACGATCGCCTCGAACTCGACGGCCGTGATAACGCCGCAGAGCTTGTTGATACCGCCGATCGCGGGATGGCTACGCCGGCGCCTCGTCGAGCTGGTCGACGGCGCCTTGTTGTGCGGCGAGCCCCGAGCCTCCTCAAGGCTTGTAATCTTGGGGCGCCATACTCCGTGTTTGCCGGAAGAAGGCGGCCAAAGACCGTATACCATGAAGAACGGTGTGAACCCGGCCGCCGGGTCGGCGTGGTCCGCAGACTCTCGTGAGGACGGAGGGTAGTTTCGGCCACCCAATACCGCCAAGCGTTTGAGCCGATCAAGATCCGCGCTTGAGCCCTTGAAGGATCATGCCGCTTGGCGCGCCGACTGGCCGTTGGTCCGCGGATGGGCCACGGCCGCCCAATCGACGCGATGTTGAAGTCATCGCAGAACTCGAGGAACTCCTTCCCGTGAATCGCGCCCGTTGTCGGTGATGATGGAGTTTGGGACTCAACCAAAGACTATGTCGCGGAAGAAGATGGCCGCTGTGCCGACGCGGACGCCACGACCGGCTTGGCCTCTATCCATTTGGTGAACTTGTCCACCGCGACGAGCAAATGGGTAAAGCCCCGGCGCTTTCTTGAAAGGCCCGACCAGATCGAGTCCCCAAACCGCAAAAGGCCACGGATGGGGATCGCCCGCAAGGCCCGAGCCGGGCGATGTGTCCGCTCGCAAAGAATTGGCATCCTTCGCAGGTGCGCACGATGTGCTCGGCGCCGGACATGGCGGTCGGCCAATAGAAACCTTGCCAAAGGCCTTTCCCACAAGAGATCGGGCGCAGCGTGGTGACCGCAAATTCTACCGTATGTCGCCCAAGAGTTGTTTCCCTTGGTCGCCAGATGCACTTTTGGAGGACCTGAGGGGCTCTTTTGTAAAGGTCCGGGCCGACCAGACGAAAGACTTTGCCCACGGGCGAGGCGTCGGGCCTGGCGGATCGGGGGAAGTGACCCGTCCACAAACGATCTATGAAGGGCTTTTCCACCGGACTTGGTCGCTAGCACGCCGCGGCTCGACCGGCAAGTTCACGCCCGCGCACGCGGCGGGCGGGCGACCGTGCTAGGTAGGTTTGGGACTGCTCGCCACCGTGCCCACCGGATGGAAGGCCGCAGAGGTCGCAGACGAAGATCTCGCGGACCGTCTCCGAGGCCGATTGGCTAGGTAGTCGGCGCCGCTATTGTAGGCGTCAGAGCTATGGTGAAGCTCGAAGCCCTTGAACCGCTGCCGAGCCCGCGCACTTCTCGACAAGACGCGCCATACGGCGCCTCTGGCCCGCGCCTTCATGACTTGGTCGACGACAAGCTTGGAGTCCCCGTGGACGTGGAGTCGGCGAGCACCGAGGTCGGCAATGATCCGAGACCGCTGACGCAGGGCCTCGTGACGGCGACGCTTGTTGGTGGCGCCGGTGCACTCGATGGCGATCGGCCCGCTCCCGAGCGGAGATGATGATTTACCCGCGCCGCGCCATTCTTGTTGTAAGACCCATCGAAGTACATTGTCCAATGCTCTGGTCTTCGATCACCGGTGGTGCCCGGTTTCGTCCACTGCGACGGTCGCCAGGGCTTGCGATTTGATCGCCGTCCGAGGGACGATGTGATGTCGTGGCGGCCGAGCTCGAGCGCCACTTGGCTATCCTTCCCGAGGCGCCGCGTTATGACGATCTCGCCGAAGCGGGACGTGGTCACCACGTGATGGTGTCGATCAAGTAGTGGACGAGCTTTCTTCGCAATGAGCACCGCGAGAGTAGCCGCACTGCGGTACCGAGCCTTGACTCGAAAGGACCTCGCTAATGAAGTAAACCGGTCGCTGTACCTTGAGTTCGCGCCTTCTTCCGCCGCTTCCCCACAAGGGCCGCACTGACGACTTGGGTAGTGGCGGCGATGTAGAGAAACAACGTTCACTCCGTGCCGGCGACAGGATCGGAGGCGAGGACAGAAGGCCTTCAGCGCGTGAGGGCCTCCGAGCCTCCGGGTCCAATTGGCGGCCGGATCTCTTGAGTAGCTCAGAGTGGCATTCCGCGCCGCCGAGGCGAGACACGAACGGCTCAAAGCCGCCAGCATCCGGCCACCGACCCCTTTGAGGTTACCGATTGGGCCCATCCTTGCGATCGCCGATATCTTCTCCCGTTGGCCTCGATGCTCGCCGAGATAATGAAGCCAAGGAGCTTCCTTTGGGGACCCCAAGACGATTTCGGGATTGAGCTTTATGCGGAACCGAAGGTTCGAAGGTCTCTTCCAGTCGGGATAAGGTCGCCGGCCTTCTTGGTCTTTACGACAATATCGCCGACGCACACCTCAACGTTACGCCGATCCGGTCATTGAAGCACGCTTGCATACATCGGTATGTAGCGCTGCGTTTTAGGCCGAACGGCATTGTAACGAAAGCGTAATGAGCCGAACGGAGTAATGAAGGAAGTCGCGAGTGGTCGGACTCCCTTAGCGCAACCGTGGTAGCCCAGTAGGCATCCGAAAGAGAGGGACTCGCACCGCGGTGGAGTCGATGACTTGGTCGATGCGGGCAAAGGAACGGATCCTGGGACACGCTTTGTTGAGACTCGCTGACTAATATTAATAAAAGGGATACCCAACACCGGCAACGAGCCGCCTCAAGCATATCTCGCCGAATCGTCATGAGATCGCAAGAAGACATCCGCTCCCGACCGCCAGGAAGCGATCCACTGACAATGGCCCCGACTTCTCTTGGCGGGCGTATGGATCCCCGACCGACCGACAACGCTCCCGCGCCTCTTGGCGGGCGGATCCTCGACTCGACCGACAGCGCCCCGACTTCTCTTGGCGGGCGGATCTCGACTCGACCGACAGCGCTCTCGCTTCTCTTGGCGGGCGAGATCCCGACCGACCGGACACGCCCCGACCCTCTTGGCGGGCGGATCCCCGACTGACCGGACAACGCCCCGACTCTTGGCGGGCGGATCTCTCGACTCCAACCGAACCAGGTGACGGACGCCGAGGGTCGCGTGTCGTCCTCATCGGCCTACCGCCACGCACTTCCGAATGAGGTCAATCAGAGTGACTATACAAGGGCAGTGGCTCCTTCCCAAGAAGATCCGTGACCGCAGAAGACAAAGCTTCCAAACATCAACTACCACGTGACAAGACGAGCGCACGCTCCCTCCCGAGGCAGCACCAACATCACGCACCGCAACGTCAGCATTCGCAAGGGTCACAGAGGGCAAGTACGCTATTTCCCGGGGAATACCTAACCTCCCTGACCACCAAGGCTACCAACCCAGCAGAGGCAAAACGGGTGGCGACCACCCACGTGATTTAAGGACCGGAGCTCCTAGCATAGGTCATCTCGCTCTTCCCCCCAACTCTCGATGTAACCTGCCCCTTCCTTCTGTATAAAAGGAGGCAGGACTAAACGATTCAAGAGAAAGAGGGAGACATAAGAACACGAGGAGACTAAGTCATTTAGGTGCCTCTGCCTCAGAAAAACATAGTGCAAAAAGCAATACAATACGCCATCCGAATCAAGTAGGGACTTTCACCCAACCAAGATACATCTTGGACTCACGAGTCTAACCATTCAGGAGTGGAACGCGCGATAAGGACCCGAATCCATCGATTCGAACCCACCGTGTTTATTGCACTATTCCTGTGATCAATGCTAGTGCACACGACTTAACATTGGTACATATCACATCATACACAACGATAATAGAATAATAGTTCATTTATTGATATAACTAAATGTATGATCTTATGACCAACTTACATTATTAAGCCACGCAGGCAAGACCGAAAATATTAAATTCAAGTATTTCTCAAGTAAACCAAGTTTCCAATCCTAAGTCAAATTCCATCTTCCACATGGCATTCCGCCATCCCAACCAAGTTGTCCAATTAATTAAGCTAACCCTTAATCGTAATTCCGAGCATTGCTCAATACATGAGCACGGCTATCCGAATAGTTTCACACTCTGCAGAGGTTATGCACTTTACCACGATGATACAACCAAACACCACCAAGGCGAGTGATTATAACAAAGCCTTTACAATGCTCTATCTTAACCCGATACTACCCGCTAAGGTTTCAACAACGGGCGTGGTCTCATAAACTACATCCGTGGCCCCTCTTGCGCCATGTGAATTACACCATGACGGGAACTCACACGACCACGATAGTATCAAAATTAAGACTTTGCAAATTACTCACTAGGTGGCCCATACTGCACATGTGGTTGCATGATTGACTCAGTCAAAGGCTTGCAAGGTTAAGTCCTTAGTGTGATCAAGGCAAGACTTCCACATACCATCGCCCATCGGGCCCACCTTGGCCTCCTCGCCTTGCCACTTGCCCCAATCTAAGTTATCATCACCAGCTTGATTACCAAGCACCACGTGCCATCAACAATTCAACATCGCTGCGTGACATGACTCGCCACAACAACTCAATCTCATCGTGTGATCCCACATGACACACAAGTTCATAACATTGTTCCATATTCCGTTAATCAAGATTAATTAACAATGATTACGACACATGTGATGACGTGGCATGGCTAAGCAACTAATACGGTCTAACCTCCAATGTTGATCATAATTATTAATCAACTATATTAAACCAATCTAGGGTGACAATGGTTCATGGCATATAATGACAAGGTAGGGTATAGATCAATCGTATTTTAGCTAAACCCAATCTAATTTGAAACAATTGTATATTTGAAATATATGCAATATTGTAAAACAAACATAGCAATTTTATAAACATGGGTTCAACATGATCAAAGCACAACTTGCCTTGGAATAGGTCCTGATCTTGATCTGAAGCTTGCTCTTGGGTTGCTTGATCTTCCTCCGAAGCGTCGCACAATTCAACGTCTCACAGCGTGCATCAAAGAGAAAAGCAAATAAATGCCAAAACAGAGAACAATTGAACTCCAAAAATCAATTAAAATTCACCATTAAATAGATCTCAATTTTACAAATTTTTAGAAACTGGAATCACTCAAATCCGAGTTACGATGCAAAAGATATAGCCTTTTGAAGTTTGAAATAAATACTGAAATCAGGAAAATCAGAAAATCAGATTTAATAGATTTATTTTATTCCGAAAATAGATTATGCGTCATCATGACGTCACGACGCCAAAGACGATGGGAGGACCAATCGAAAGTCGCCACGTGGCTCTTGGTCCATGGATCGCGTCCACGATGCCGCTCGGTCCACGGTGAGACGCGGCCCACGGCGCCTCGTTGCGCCGGAAACGCTGGGTACGCTTGATTGGTTGCGGCGACGGCGCAATCTGGTAACACCGTGATTCCATCGACGATCGCCGATTGATGCACACGGCGAGATCACGAGCACGGGTTTTAGATCCAACTGACGGCGATTAAGGAGGGTTTCTACACCACCGAGGACACGCGGTCAGATTCGAGGCGTCGGCGAAGATCCAACGGACCGAGCTTCTCCATTGCTAATGGCGTCGCCGAGACCAAAATCCATCCCGGCGATGAAGACAGCGATACTCGCAGGCGCCCGGCGAAGTTCTCGGCGTCCGACCTTGCGCTTCGGCATGCGGCGAGAACGAGGACTCAACGCACCGTCCGAGCCTTAAATAGGCGCGACGGGAGGGCGCGTGCAGCGGCGGACACGGACTCGAGTCCGTCGGAAGCTCTGGCGCGACGGAAGAGTCCGGCGGAGACGACACACCGAGAACCCTTCGATGGCGAATGAGCGCCGGGATTCAAAGCGACGTGGCTGGATCAGATCCGCCGAACCAACTAACTGACACGATCCAAACTTTCCGAACCGTACGACTTAATTCCGACCGTCCAGATTCCGATCCGACGCCCATCGGGCGCTTAGGGTTTGCGACCACGCGCGAAAAGCTCCCGACCGCCGACGCGAGATCAACGGTGGCGATCGCACTCTCTCGTGAGGCCAACTGGGCCGCTGACGGCCACGGATCATTACCACAGCAAGCGCTACGATGTTGGGCTCGCCCAACTTGCTTCTGAGATTTTCAAAAGGTTTTCATTTAAAATAATTCCATAAATTCATTTAATTTGTTTTAGGCAATAAAACAATCAGGAAAAATCCAAGAAAAATCTCAAAAATACTTTGAGACATTCGGACTTAAATAAAATATTTTTGCTAAAACTTTATTTTAACTTTGTGCAGATTTAAATACTTTTGAATAAAAGCAATAAACTTGAAATAGGAATTAATTCAAATAAATCTAGAAAAATCCAAATAAATTCCAGAAAATCACAAATGCATTTTAAGCGATAAAAACTTAATTAAGCCAAATTTTGGGATGTTACAAACCTCCCCTTAATGAATCTCGACCAGAGATTGTGGCTAACTAGAGAATAGGTTCGAATTACGACTTCAATTCTTCTTCTCGCTCCCAAGTGGCTTCACTTTCGAATGATTGCTCCATTGAACTCGCGTAAAGCGAATAGACTTGTTTCGGTCTTGCGCTCCACAACATCCAAAATTCGATCGTTGCTCTTTATAAGTCAAATCTTCTTGCACTCTATTGCCTCCAGCGGGTTTGCTCTGTTGGCACTCTGAGACACTTCTTAAGTCGCGATACATGGAATACATCATGCACTCCGCCAATGGTCGAGGCAACTCTAAGCGATAAGCTACCTCTCCTCGACGGTCGTAATCTTGAGCGGACCGACATATCTTGGTGCAAGCTTCCCTTTAACGTGAAATCTCTTAACGCCCTTAAGAGGGTAACTCCGAGGTACATGATCTTACGGTTCAAAACTCAAATCTCGACGACGATTATCGGGCGTAGCTTTTCTCATCTTGATCGTGCTATCTTTAATCTCTCTCGATCATTGCTACTTGACTTTCTCGCCTCTTCGAGGATATCCGCCCAAACACCAAGCGTTCTCTGTCTCGCTCCAATTCAATGGAGTCGACAAGCACGTCCATACAATGCCTAACGGTGACATTTGTAGGCTAGCTTGATAACTATTATTATAATCGAACTCGTGATATGGCAAACATTTATCCCATGTCGTAGCGTAAGCTAAGGCACAAGCTCTCAACATATCCTCTAAGATCGATTTACTCTTTGGTCGACCATCATGTCTGCGGGTGATATGTCTTTATCTTGAAATTGAGCGGGTTCCCATTGCTTCATGCAACTTATTCCAAAACCTTGAGGTAAATTGGGTACCTCATCGACACAATCTTCTTTGGCACTCCATGCAAACATACAATCCTTGACATGTACATTACGCCAAGCGATCTCCGAGTAAGTGGTCTTTATGGGATGAAATGAGCGACCTTGGTTAGACGATCCACGATAACCCAAATGGAATCGTAACCTTTACGAGTCTTAGGTAAACCGTGATAAAATCCATCCCGATTTCCTCCCACTTCCATTAGAATTTTCAGCGGTTGCAACAAACCGGTGGGTCTTTGGTGCATAGCCTTACTCTCGACACACGTCGCATAATGCAACATGCTCACCACTTCACGCTTCATTTTGGCCACTGAATCTCTCCTTCAAATCTGGTACATTTTAGCACTTCTGGATGAATTGAGTACTTTGAATCATGCGCTTCCTCAAGAATCAATTGTTTTAATTCCTTTTATCCGCACACAAATTCGGCCTTTGAAGAACATAGTTCCTTGTTCGCCCGTGAGTGAAATCTATGGCTAGGCCTTCTTCCTTTTTAGCCTTGATTTTTGAAATTTTATCGTCATCTTGTTGACCTTCTCTAATCTGATCCTCTAATGTTGGTTTTACTTAGCGCAGCCTATCATTCCTTGTGAACGACTTCCAATCTTAACTTCCAAATTCCTTGCATAATTCGTTGATCCTCCATTGACAATGCATTTGCGCTATGGCTTTTTCGACTCAGGGCATCCGCCACCATTGGCTTTTCGGGATGATAATGGATTCCCATTATAATCCTTAATTAGCTCAAGCCATCTTCGCTGTCTCATATTCAGTCGATTGAGTGAATATGTATTTGAGACTCTTATGGTCCGTATATATCTCACATCTATTTCCTATGAGATAATGGCGCCATATCTTTAAAGCATGCACTCTGACTAACTCCAAATCATCGTTGGGTAATTCACTTCATGCGGTCTCAATTGTCTCGACGCATAAGCAACGACTTTGCCTTCTTGCATTAACACGCATCCCAAGCCCCGCTTGAAGCATCGCGATAAATGTCAAATCCATTACGCACATCGCGCAACACTAATACGGGTCATGTTAAGCGCTTCTTTAATTCCATGAAACTTTTCTCGCACTCCGGCGTCCATGCAAACTTCTTCTCTTTCTTTAACAAGCTGCGTAAGGGGTTTAGCAATTGTCGAGAATCCTTCTATGAACCGACGGTAATATCCCGCCATTCCGAAAACTACGAATCGAATAACGGACTTGGTGGCTCCCAATGCAACATCTGCGTCCACTTTCTTTGGGATCAAGCTGCGACTCCTTTGGTAGTCATTACATGACCAGAAATTCAACTTTCTCCTTCAAAATTCACACTTGCTAAACTTAGCATATAGTTGATGCTCTCGCTGACTGTCTAAAACCATTCTCGGATATTCCGCATGCTCTTCCTCTGTCTTGAGTAAACCAAGATATCGTCTATGAAGACTACAACAAACTTGTCCAAGTAATCCATGAAGACTTTATTCATCATGTTCATGAAATATCTTTGGGGCATTAGTCAATCCAATGACATGATGTGAACTCGTAATGTCCATATCGCGTAGAAAAGCAGGTCTTAGGTACATCCTCCGCTCGGATCTTCAATCGATGGTATCCTGAGCGAAGATCTATCTTGGAAAACTCAGCTCCTCTTAAGCGATCAAATAAGTCATCGATCCGGGCAGCGGATACTTATTCTTGATCGTTACTTCATTAAGTGCAGCGGTAGTCGATGCACATTCTAAGACTTCCATCCTTCTTGCGAACAAACAAAACGGGGCTCCCACGGCGATGAACTTGGTCTAATGAAACCTTTCTCTTGCGGTTCCTCAATCGCTTCTTCATTTCTACTAACTCGTCGGTAGGCATCCGATATGGTCTCTTTGATATCGGTCTGCACTTCGTGCTAACTTCGATGACAAACTCGATATCACGATCGGTGGCAATCTGGCAAATCTTCCGAAATACATCCGGGTATTCTCGCTCTTGGCACATCTTCCATCGATGGCTTTCCTGCTGATTGACCGTTAAGCTGCCCGTCGAATGCGGTGCTTGAAACTCCACTTTCTTGCCACTAGGGCCTTCCAAGGTCACGATCCTTGACCACAATCTAAAACGACCTTATGCTTGGACACCAATCCATTCCAAGGATGGCGTCTAGGGATTGCGCATCTATCAAGATAAGATTCAGAAATTCTATCCCATCCATAAGCAACAGCTCCCAAACACCCAAGGCTAGATCTAAGCTCGGATCACGGGGCTTGGACTAAAGCACACACTTAAGATTCACCACTTTAAATCCATTCTTGGTTGCAAAACTTTGAGAAACAAGCGAATCGAAGCTCGTAATCAAACAAAGCATGGCAGTCTTGAGTTGACCAGGGAACTTACCCGATCTGACGTCCCGTAGCTTCCCGAGCTCCATCGGTGATGTGGTTGATTCTTCCGCCGTTGATGGCTGGCGTTGCTCGGCTTGGCTTGGTGCGCGATTTCCTCGATGTTGGTGCTTTAGCGGGTGTTGTTCCCAGGTTGAAACGAATGGTGTGATGCCTCCTTACGTGGACACCTATTTGAAAAGTGCCTGGCTCATTGCAAGTATAGCATCTCTTCACCGCAGATTCTGATTTCCCCTGGTGCATTGTTGCCTTCTGCTGGTGCTGAAATTCGATTGGCGAGTGTAGGGTTGATGTCTTGTTCCCGGTGGTGGTTGAAATCTAGCAAATTCTTTGGGTGACATCCTCAAGCGTAGATGGTTTGGGCGCCCACCACGATTGTTCATCAAGCGCTACGGTTTCACCTAGCTCTTTGCGCTTGTCCTCTAGGATTAAAGCCTTATTTACGGCTCTCCGAAAATCCGGAAAATTGTGGGTGTCAGTCCCTGCGATCTGAATTGATCCCTTCATGAAGCGAGAGGCGCCTAGCTTTATCCGTCGCTCGTCCTCGAGGGCATAACGAGCTAAGCGGGTGAATTTATTCGTATTCGAGCCCTTTGGTTGGCCTCCTTGCTTCAAAGCTCTGAACTCCTCCTTCTTAAGATCCATCATTCCTCACGGGACATGATAACTTTGGCGGAAAGCATTAGTGAACTCCTCCTGGGTTATCTCTTGCGGGGCTCCATGAGCGGCACGATAATTCTCCCACCATTCGCGCGGTTCCTTCAAGTTGATGAGAGGCGTAGAGCACCTTCTCATTGCCCTCACACCGAGTGATGTGCGACTTCTTCTCAATGGTCCTAAGCCAATCATCGGCTTCAAAGGGTTCACGTTTCGGAGAAAGTTGGTGGCCTAGTCCTCATAAAATCCGATAGCTTGGACATAGGTCGAGGTCCACCATGATTGTTACGAGTTGCAGGATTGTTGTGGTTTCTTCTTTGCATTGGTCATCTGCTTTGCATCTATTGCATCATCATTATGCATCGATTAGTCTGTCTTTGCAAGGAATGCTCCCATTCTGCATGTCCTTTGCGGTGGTTGAGGCTGCCTCCATCATTGGGATTGTCATTCGATGTGATCCACTTCTGAAGCACCGTTGTTTCTCGAGTATTCACCATCGATGATTGCCTCTTAGGTTAGGAAAGGTAGATGTAGCATAGATGAAAGTAAGAATTTCTAAAGCGGGAGATAGGTTATACCCAAACTGAACAATTCTTTATTTAACTTGGTATGGCCGCTTATTTAAGCCTACAAGCTTATGCAGAACACATACTCGCACACTCGAGAATACAAAGAAGCAAACTAAACACGAAACCTTAACGCGTCCACTAGAAAGGTAAAGACTAACTTAAAGGCGCGACTCACACTCGAGTCTCAACGGCTCAAGGTGACACTCACTCATCCGACCACCTGGTGAGGCGATCCGGCGCATACCGGCGGGTGGGGGTGGCATCGGGCAAACCTATCTCGATGACCTATTCTGGGTCCTCTGCAACAGCGGGTGCACTCCCCTCGGCTCCCCTCTCGCTCCTCTGGATCCTCCTCGGACTCCTCGGTGGCTCCTGAACTCTCGAGTCCGCGCTCCGGCTCGTCCTCAAGCGCCTCAGGGGCCTCTCAGCTCGGTGATCATCCCGATGGTTGAAGCACGGGTCACCTCGAGCTCTGCTCTGCTACTCTGAGTGCCTCGTACACGTCTCCGGCTCTGGGTAGTCTCTCTCATATGATCCTCCACAGGCAGAGGCGAACTCTACAAGGTGCGTCATTGTAGCACACTCGCTCCTCGATCCGTCGTCTTGGCATGCTTGAGCGTCTGGTGAAGTGGAACAACGAGTCGTGAAGCTCGTCGGCGTAGTCGCGGCGAACACGGCGAAGAACAAGTCGGCGACCTCTGAATTGCAACCTCGTCACGAGAATCTTAGCGGAGATGTTGATTGGCTCGCTAGCTTCCTCGTTCTCCGGCGTAGATGATCAACTTGCAAATAAATCCTCGGTGTACACCATTCAGCGACCGGTGCCTCCTCGGTAAAGTGGGACGATAAAAACCTCAAGCGTCTGAAGTACTCTCCACGGCTCCATGGCGTAGCCCGGTATCTCCTCAAAGGTCGAACGATCGGCATCTGCTCCACAAGAACTTGGAATAAGTTCTCCACCCAAAAGCAAGCAAGTAAATTTAGCAAATTTGCGAAGTAGAGAATGAGATGAGTCGAGAGGTTTTATTAGTCAAGCTTAGATTTTCTTTTAGAAAATAATTTTGGACACCTCAAGACACCTCCAAACTATCTAGGGCCAAGACCTACGATCGGTATGCTCTGATACCACCTCTGTAAGGACCGAATCCACGATTGAACCTTTGTGTTCTTGCACTATTCCGGGATCAACGCTAGTGCACACGACTTAACATTGGTACATATCACATCATACACAGCGATAATAGAATAATAGTTCATTTATTGATATAACTAAATGTATGATCTTATGACCAACTTACATTATTAAACCACCTTGAAAAGCTGAAAATATAAACTAATAATTAAGCGTGGAAAGTAGAAGCGTAGGTAGCTCATCGAGTTCACCACGACAGCAAACAAGGCTCGGACCCTAATGACTCGTGTCTTCTTGGACTTCATCTTCCAACACGGTGTAGATTCTTCAAGCTGTTGATTATTGTTGTTTGGCAAGGGTGAGTACTTAAAGCACTCAACAAGTTGTGCACAGAATGCAATTCCATGTATCTATATGCAAGGCTTATTCAATGGATAGGCTATCATGGCTATTTTGCAATAGCGGCATTTATGAACGAATCTGATATATAGATTGTAAAGGATGTAAAACAAATAACGATAATAAATAAATTGATATTTCTCAAGTAAACCAAGTTTCCAATCCTAAGTCAAATTCCATCTTCCACATGGCATTCCGCCATCCCAACCAAGTTGTCCAATTAATTAAGCTAACCCTTAGCTGTAATTCCGAGCATTGCTCAATCTGCATGAGCACGGCTATCAGAATAGTTTCACACTCTGCGAGAGGTTATGCACTTTACCCACGTGATACAACCAAACACCACCAAAGGCGGTGATTATAACAAAGCCTTTACAATGCTCTATCTTAACCCGATACTACCGCTAAGGTTTCAACAACTGGCGGTGCATGAAACTCACATCCAGGCCCCCTCTTGCGCCATGTGAATTACACCTCGACCGGGAACTCACAGACCACGATAGTATCAAAATTAAGACTTTGCAAATTACTCATTAAGGTGGCCCATACGGACATGTGGTTGCATGATTGACTCGAGTCAAAGGCTTGCAAGGTTAAGTCCTTAGTGTGATCAAGGCAAGACTTCCACATACCATCGCCCATCGGGCCACCTTAGCCTCCTGCGCCCCTTGCCACTTGCCCAATCTAAGTTATCATCACCCGATTGATTACCAAGCACCACGTGCCATCAACAATTCAACATCGTTGCGTGACATGACTTCGCCACAACAACTCAATCTCATCGTGTGATCCCACATGACACACAAGTTCATAACATTGTTCCATATTCCGTTAATCAAGATTAATTAACAATGATTACGACACATGTGATGGCGTGGCATGGCTAAGCAACTAATACGGTCTAACCTCAATGTTGATCATAATTATTAATCAACTATATTAAACCAATCTAGGGTGACAATGGTTCATGGCATATAATGACAAGGTAGGGTATAGATCAATCTGGTATTTTAGCTAAACCCAATCTAATTTGAAACAATTGTATATTTGAAATATATGCAATATTGTAAAACAAACATAGCAATTTTATAAACATGGGTTCAACATGATCAAAGCACAACTTGCCTTGGAATAGGTCCTGATCTTGATCTGAAGCTTGCTCTTGGGTTGCTTGATCTTCCTCGGCGTCGCACAATTCAACGTCTACAGCGTCACAGAAGAGAAAAGCAAATAAATGCCAAAACAGAGAGCAATTGAACTCCAAAAATCAATTAAAATTCACCATTAAATAGATCTCAATTTTACAAATTTTTAGAAACTGGAATCACTCAAATCCGAGTTACGATGCAAAAGATATAGCCTTTTGAAGTTTGAAATAAATACTGAAATCAGGAAAATCAGATTTAATAGATTTATTTTATTCGAAAA